>CM049601.1:4191203-4211203 GCA_026979955.1 Megalurothrips usitatus
TGACAAACCTGCCTGAGTGGTCGGCATTGAAATTGAGATTGGGCCTGGAGATGAGAGAGAGAGAGGGGAGGGGGGGGGGGGGCTCGCAGTAAAGCCACCACCACCGCTCACCCCCGTGATCCAGCGGCAGCCAGCGGCACCATCTTATTTTAATTTATTCCGATCCCCCACAAGACGCGAACACTTGGGCCCTTCGCAGAAACGCATTGATGTCCCGCGTCTATACAGTAAAAAATATAATAAAAATAACCTAGCCTACGGCTGCTATGCCATATTGTCACTGTCATTCTAGCGAACTGAAGCTATGCATCATCAACCTCTGCAAAAGAAGGTACTCAACATGACCGAGTATCTCTTTACTTTTCTCGGGTGATCTTTGTTTTGTTTCGCGTGACGGAAATGGCGTGCGGTGGCCGCGGGGGTTTGCGCTGACGACGGGGCTCGTGGCGGTCGCGTGGCGGTCGCGTGGCGGTCGCGTGGCGGTCGCGTGCCGCCGGGTGCCGCCGGGTGCCGCGGGGTCCTCATCGGTGGGTCCGTTTGATATCAGGCACATTTGCATGGCGTGCTGTGCGGTGCACTTAAGCCAAAGCGCCTTAACACGACAATGGGATTAGGCCGGCCCGGCTCTGCGGCGCTGTGCGGCCGCCGCGCTGCGTGGGCTCCGTGCGATAGAGTGTTGGCCGGCCTGACGCCCGCGCCGCCCGCGCCGCCCGCCCGCAACCCTGCAGCCTGTGCAGTAGGCCTCCCAGCAGACGGCAGTAGGAAAAATTCCAGCGTCTACAGCACTGAGTCGCCCAGCTCGATAACAGAAAAGACAGTTTTCAATTCGCCCAGTGGGAGGAATAAAGAAAAAGCGCCAAAGTGGGTGCAAAGGGCTCCTCGCTTCGAGTAGAAATTTTTAAAAATTTACCTCGGTTTATTTTCATACGGAATCGTATACGATCGTATCGGAACGTATACACTCGTGTATGACTCGTATATTGCTGTGTATGACTCCGTCACTGACAGGGAGGCAATTGGGCAACCAAGGGGAACCGTCTGTCGCAGTGTGTGTGTGTGTGTCATGGGATGTCCCGGAGGCGTTTTTACACCCGCGGGTTTCGCCGAGAAGCCCTGTACGTTCATTTAGCGCGGTGTGCCGCCCCGGTGCTGCCCCGTGCCGCGATAAACTTCTCACGGGGCTCGATCTGTCCCGCACTGCCACCTCCGGCTGCCGTACCTCAGTGCGCTGATCGTCCTGTTGTTGGGGACGTATTCGCATTGTGTGACGACGTCACGTGACGTCACGTCTGCCCCCCCGGCCCGGGTGACAATCACCCGCCGGCCCAGCCGACTCCTCCGCCACCCTCACTCCTTATTATATCTTGTCAGCGACAATGACGCTCGGTGCGCGAAATCCCCGCACACCACCGCCTCCTCACACCCTGGCCGAAGATCAGGGAACGGGTTGGTTTATTTGCTGCTCGATTATTATTGTATTGCAAGATTGCTCACCTGTCCGAAATAAAAGTGACTGTCTCCACCTTTAAAAACAACGACAACACCCAGAGAATGACAATTTATATTTATTTCTAACAGAAATGTGTGCGATTTTCGGAAAGTTCTTCTTTTTTTTCGACTTTTATTCTAGGATAAAAGCTGTCAGATTTGATCAGACAGAAGGAGATTAATGGTCATGTCGTTTGTGCACCTTACCGTCCCCACCCCCGAGACCCGCCAGGCCGCCAGCCCCAGGCAGGTGAACAGTCCGCGGGGCCCGCAGTCACGGTTCTGGATTGTCATTGCGTCACACGGTGCTACAGCTTGTGTGTGTGTGTGTGTGCATTGTATGGAGCCTTTTTGGGGGCCTTACGGTCTGCAACAACTCAACTATACGCGCTGCTTTCGTTATTTCCGTTCGCGTGGGAAAATGTTGGCTACTCTGTGAAACCTAAAAGAAGAAGAAGAGAAGAATGAAAAAGAAAGACACCCGACGGATTGCATTGTTGTTTCGTTCCCACCAACAGCACTCTGAACGTCTATCAAATACTAGTGCATTTTTGTTTTCATTCTGACAATGAGATTTTCTTGAGATATTAAAATTTCATTCACGTGCCTGAGTGCCTCACAACCGAGGGAAAAGCTGGCGCTATCACATAAGCCTATCGGTCAAAGGTCCGCCCGCTCACCTAAAAAAAATGAAAGAATAATAAAAATCGGTTTGCCAATTAATTTTGTTAACACGTCATTTACTTAAACGCAGTAGTGTTACATCACGCGCAGGGATGCCCCCTTTTTTATTGTGCCGTCGCCCTCCGCCCCCCGTATATAACCGTATCGATCCTGCCGCGGGTAACACGCGCATAGCAGCCTCGCTAACAAAAGGGGGGCTCCGCTCCGCAGGCTCGGCAGGCTCGGCAGGCTCGGCAGGCTCCGCTCAGAGGTCTCTAGCCGGGCGTGAGTGTTTTGTCGGCGGGCGGGCGGGTTGGCGGCCCTGCGGCCCTGCGGCCTGCGGACCTTGCGGGCCCGCTGCGGACCACCCCGAAGCAGTTATCTTACCGCTGCCGCCGCCGCTCCGCTTGGCCGACTGACTACAAACGCGATCCACGGAGTAACTTTCTTTTCTCCCGCACTACACTATATATATACTTAATTTCTCCCCGATCTCTCTCCCCCGCGGCCGCCGCGGGCCTCGCAAGCGCGATCATCCCCGTGCCGTAATCAGCCGGGGCCGCTCCCACCGTGAGAGAGACAGAGAGAGAGAGAGAGATAAAGAGAGCGCGAGAAAGAGTGAGGGAGAGAGAACGGAGGCCCCTTATGTTTTCTTTTGAGGCCGCAGAAATTCCTTCAAAATTTTAAGAAATAATAGAGGATTTCTTTTTAGGAAAATAAAAATGCATCCATCCGTTCTGCTGGAGAAAAACTACCGGGAAAAATCTAATTGCTAGCAGACTTGTAATTTTGATTTTGTGGGCGTCTTCCCTCTATAAAATGGCCCAATTCTATTTTCTTGAAATAAAATTACGAACAATATAGGCATACTAAATGATGAGAATGCGCGTTATGGATGTCGTAGGCACCTGCTGACTTGCACACCTGTCACTGTGACGTGTGCGCTTTAGGCTTTGCATGTGTGCGTGTGCCTGCGTGTGACACACCACGTGACCGCACTCGCTTTCCGCGGATTAACGAGCAGCAGCGCTCTCTCACTCTCATTTCTCTCACACGAAGAATCTTCTTTCTGGAGAGCATCGTCTCGGAGCCCCCCGCACTGCACGCCCCCCCCCCCCCCCCCCACACAGACCAGACAGGCCGGCGGCCCCACAAGCCAAGAATGCCCACAGCGAGCCAACAGCTCATTCATTCGATGAGAGGAGCCAATTGTGTGTGTCAAGTTTAATCCTCCCTTCCCCCCACACACACCCACACACACACACACGCACAGCACCAGACGGAATACGCTCCTGCCGTTTCTTGTGCGTGGCTGTACGAGAAAAGGGAGGGCATTTACTGTGTATGTACTGATCAGATACTGTAGAGAGGGCGAGTGTGAGAGCAAAATTAGGCGCTGCACGTTCTTGCTCTTTTTGCGCAACCCGCTTGCGAGGCGTCGTGCCCCAAGGAAGAGGGGGTTTCTAGTCCCTAAAATTTTGAGGAAATTTTCGGGAAAAAATCTCGCAATATTTCAGAAAATTCTAGATTTTTTCCAAAAATTTATTTGAAAATTTCAGGACTGGAAACCCTAGGCGAGAAGCCCAGAGAGACGCCCCCAAAAAAGCTTTGTCACGTCCAACTGTCAGATCGATTTGACTGATTTGTGTTTGTCATATCAACCGAATTTTAGTCAAAACAACACGATTTTAGTCGAGTTTTCGACCAAAACCATATCGTTTTGGTAATAATTCGGCTAATGTGACCGACCTAAGAAATATTATTGGCGTGGTGAGATACGAAAGGCGGTTTCGCCGCAGGATTTCCGAGAAGGCGAGGGCCGCGCGGCTTGACGTCGGCGCGCAGAGGCTCGGAAGAGGCTCGCAGAGGCGGCCGGCAGCGCGAGGCTAGGATCACGCCGCCAGGCGGCCTCTTGTCTGTTGTTGCATATCATCCGATCACGCCCCGCTGACGTCTCGGCTGACCCGCGCCAGACCCACCGCCTACTAGACTGTCGATGCTTTTGTACCGCCTTGCGCGCGCCTTTCGAGGGCCCTCGCCGCCCTCACCGCCCTCACCGCCCTCACCGATACGCGGAAACCCGGCCGGTCCGAGGGCGTTCGCCTTTCCACACGACAGCAGGCAGATAATGTACATAGCGCTGCGAGGAGGGCGTTTCAAAACGGCCACGGAATATCGTACAGTGCCGTTTCAAACATCTTCTAGCATTGTTTTTGCAAGGTTTCCTTCTATTTGACACAAGGTCAGCGTACGGAAAGTCGAAAATTTTTGCCTTGACGGTGGGTTGACTTGACAGAGGGAGAGAGAGAGAGAGAGAGAGGGATAGAGTGAGGGAGAGCTGGAGCTCACGCCGCCGCCGCACCATGGCTGCCACTCGCTGCTGCCGCCCCCACAGAGGCGCCGACGCCACGCGCCGCCGCGCCGTTTGCGGTCGTCAAACATTTGCAGAGTTGTTAACTTGCCGCGCGCGCCGCTGCCGCCGCCACCACCCCCGCCGCTGCGCCGACGCCAACCAACCCCGCCGCGGCAACGCTGCCAACGCTGCCGCACGAAATGTTGGCCCGCAAACGAATCGAACCCACGCATCTGGGGGCGCGAGGCGAGGCCGGAGGCGCACGCCGGAGCCACCCATTCCGCCAAAGTAGTTGAAAAGGGAGAGAGCGGCGGCGCGGAGCCGAGCACCCTCTCTTGGCGGGCGCATGGGGTGTTGTTTGCCCCCGGCATTACTCTAGTCGACTCCCCCCCCCCCCCCCTTCCCTCTCTCTCTTCGAAAATTCGAACAGAGCGATATATCTCTGAAACATTTATGCGCGATCAATGGTTGCGGTGCAAAGAGACCTCCATGACACTCATGCTTCCATGCCCCCTATGATGCACATGAACACATCGCGCATCTTCGAGAGAAATCATTTTTTTCTTGCACAACGAGAATGAATGGGTGAGCCAAAGCCCCTGATGCCCCCCTCCCCCTTCCCTTTTCTCCCTCTCTTTTCAATTCTCCCCCCTCCCCCCTCCCCCTTTGACCCGCGGAGCCGAGCGCGCCGCGCCTCTGCCTGTTCTGCTTCCCCCTCCCCGACGGCCGTCCGCGCCCCGCCTCCTGCCCGACCCGCCCCTCCCCTACTCTTCTCTCTTTCTCTCTCTCTCTCTTAGTCCTCCTCTCTCCCCCTCTCTCTCCCTCTCTCCGTCTCCCTTCCATTGCTTCTCAATGCTGCCGCCCCGCGAAAGGCGTCAGCGAGCGGCGAGCGCGAACGGAACCCTGTAGTGCTCGACGCCATCTTCTTTTCGCAGCACACACACAGCCACGCAGAACGGAGCGGAGTGTACGCTGGGTGGAAATAACTGAAAATTACTGGCAGAAAATAGGATCGTTTCAGTATTTTTCGTGTTAATCATTTTTTTTCCAGTCGGAACTGCTCACGGGAAAAAAGCGCCTTATTAAGGACCTTTAATCGGCTCGGCAACGAGAAGAAAAGAATCGGGCAAGAGTTGCGCACCCGTGAAGGGGAGCTCGGGAAAGTTAACCGCATCGCAGGAAGAATATTAATTAGTCCTTTTTTCTCTCTCTCTCTCGGTGCCGAACTTTTGTAATCGGATATTAAAGCCCCCGCAACTGAGTGAGGTGGGATTAAAAATAACTGCGCGGCCTCTCCCATCCTTCTTCTCACCGCCACTGTCAGTGGAGAGGGTCTCTGCTCTTTCTCTCTCTCTCCTTCTCTCTCTCATCTCACTCCCTGGGTGTTTCTGTTCCTGGTGGTGCCACTGAAATTCTGCATGAAATCCACTTTAGGAGTAAGCACGCAAAGTGAAGACAAATATGCGTTTTGCGAGTGTGTAAGAGAGGAGAGAGAGAGAGAGAGAGAGAGAGAGAGAGAGAGAGGGTCGACCTACTTTGACGAAAATGGCACGTTCTGTATCCATACTCTGCTCGAGTGTCACACGAGGACCCCCCTCGGAGCGGACTGGCTTGCCGTTGACGGTGCAGCGACGGCAGGCTGAGGCAGCTGAAGCAGAAGGCGTACCTGACAGCTCTGACTGTGTGCAGACGCCAGACCACGCTGTGAACATGACGCGTGCGGCCTCGCGGCGGGGTTTGCGGGAATTTGAACTCACTTTAGACTTGATCGTGTGGGACACGGGGGGTTTTAACCAAATGTGTTTGATTGGTTTTCACTCGGCGCTGGGTACCACACCGCCGCCCCGTCGGGTTCTCACCTCCCCCCACCGCTCCTCATCCCATTTGACTGGTGCCGCCGGGCCGCGGGCCGTGCGCTGTTTCCCAATATCCGCCGAAATAACACAATCTTTGCCGAGCTGATGAGTTCATTCCCCCTACCCCGTGTATTTTTTCAGCACCGCGCCCTTCTCTCTCTCTCTCTCTCTCTCTCGCTCTTTCTTTTCCCCCCTTTTCCCACTCTCTCTCCCTCACCCGAATCCGCAAATCTACTGCGCCATCATAGCATGAAAGGTAACGTTCAAAAATATAGCGGATGAAAGGCATTAATGTGTGTATTCTAGGTCCCGCGCCCGCGCGCTAAAATCAACCCTTAGACACGTAAGAAGAATACGCTTCATTTATTTTGTGCACTTGTATCGCAGACTAGAAATGCGAATGATAAGCTTCTCCTAAAAATGCGGTTTAACAAAGAAATGAAATCTCACACCCAGTTTTTTACGATTTAGAACACACATCCAAACACGCGGCGCTCCGCCTTGATCCGGCCGGCATCCGCGCCTCTGACAAGCGAGCCGACTATGCTGTCTCTCTTCGCCCTACTTTTTTCCTCATACTCTCACTCTTTTTCGGGGGTCGGGGACGACTCTTCCCCGCCCGCTGCCGCCGCCGCCGCCGCGCACCGCCCTCGCGCCCTCTGACCCGCGCGTAAGCCGGGAGAATGTTCTGTCGGCGGAGCTTCTCAGCGTGTCCTGGGAACGAACCACAAACCATATAAAACCCGCGAGGCGCGGCAGACGAATGCGCGGGGGCAAAAAAGAGGATTCGAATTCCATGTTAAAAGCCGTGCCGCCGCGCCCCGGCAGCCGCGTGAGTGTGTGAGAGAGAGGGAGAGACAGAGATAGAAAGTGACTGTGAGAGAAAGGCGAAGGGCTTTCTCTGTCGCTTCGGAGCGCGGCCGAGAGAATTATTTCGCGCGGTCCTTTCGAAATCTTATTCCTCTCTGCGGCTGCCCTATTCACATTCTTCCCGTGCAAAGTGGATAAGCAAGCAGCGGCGGGGTGGGGCGCCCCCTCCCCCTCTCCTGTAAATCCGATTGATTCTCTCGCTGATATCCAGCCCCCGCGGCCCCCGCAGCCCCCGCAGCCCCCGCCGCTCTCGCCGCCCGCGCCCCCCGCGCGGACTCCATCGCCCCCTTCTAGAGAGATTCGGAGAGGGGGCGTGCAACGGAACCTCGGTGAAAGTCTGTCCAAGAATCACGTATACGTTACTCTAGTAGCTGTATCGCGATGCGCGGATACGTAAGTATGGCCAGGGGTGCGCACAGGTGCGAGTGAGACAACGGCGTTGTTATTCCGTGTCTCTCGCGCACTCGTTCAGCAGCCCGACACACGCAGCACACAGGACGTGCGGAAACGCTCCCGGCGTCAACTCCCCCGCACGCGCGGTGTGCAACAGGTCTACTCACACATGCACGCCGCCCGACCGCCATCTCGCCGCGCGCGATTCGACGGCGGCCTCGGCGTCGACGCGGAGTCCACGTGGGGGGTCGCCGTCCGCGACTGTAGCTGCCGCCGCAGAGGCCACGAAGTGCACCGACGCGACGGACACGGCCTCGACGGAGGCGGCCGGCGCGGCGCGGACCGGCGGCGGCGGAGGCGACGACGACGGCGACGCCGTCCTCGGCTGCGGCCAGGACCGCCAGGACGGGCGGGGCGCGCGCGTCCCGTCCCAGACCCACGACGAAGTGAAGTCCTCCGGCTCTGCTCGTCCACCTCACCGGCGTCCTGCCGCCACGGCCGTGCCAAGCAAGCAGCCTCTGTAGTTTGCTATCACTGAAAACAGTGCGGCCTGCCCCGCACCGCCACCGCAGCCGCAGCCACCGCCGCTGCCGCCGCGCCACGCCACGCCCCGCGCGCGGCCGGCAGCCACCCTCGTGTTCAGACACACTACCACTACCGCCACTACTGCAGCAGCGGCGGCGGCCGGCGGCGGCGACGGCAACGCAAGCGGGGAGAACAACAAAACCGAAAAACAACAGTTTCGGTCGCAGCGGCCATGGCGAGGGGCTCCGCGCGGCGCATGGGCCGTGGTCGTGGACGCTGCCCGGCCCCGGCCACGCGCCGCCGCGCGCCGCCGCCACGCTGTCTGGGACGGACACCGCCCCCTCTCTCTCTCACACACACGCACACACACAGGCGACGCCCTCACCAACACCACACACACTCCCAAACAGGCGCCGGCGTCGTCGTCCACCTTCGATGCGGCAAGGATTCCCCTCGCTTCGACTACTGGTGACGCGCCTGCGAGTGTGAGGGTAGGCCATCCCGCACGACGCGCGCGTCTTGATTGCCTACCCACCAGGCGCTCTTTCGCCCGACCTTCTATACTAGTATTTTTTCACTGTCCACATAAAAGCGTGAGATGGTCTTATGACATGATAACGCACGTCGCAGTAATGAAAATTTTGAAAAAAAGCATGTAAAGTGGAGTTTGTTTCGGGCTGGAAAAAAAGTTATAGCCCAGCCAGCGCTAGTCCTTTAGTCTCTCTCGCTGCAGCTTTGTTTTCTGCGAGTCCCGTATACTGTTACTCTACCTATCTTGCCACCCTTCCCCCCCCCCCCCTTTCCGTGTTTCTCTCTCTCTCTCTCTCTCTCTCTCTCTCTCTCTCTCTCTCTCTCTCCTGTAAATCCCTGAACGAAGAGATTATACTTTTCTATGTATACGTGTGTGTGAGTGCGTGTGTGTCTGTGGACGAATGACAGAGAGAGAGAGAGACAGAGAGAGAGGCGGGGAAGGAGGGAGACAGAGAGGGAGAGAGAGGAAAAGAAGAGCAGTGTGGCGAACGCTGCCAATTCTCGGGCTGAGCTGGGAGTCGCTCTCACAGGGCACCCCGAGCTCCGTACCCCTCCCCCCCCCCTTCCTCCTCGGCCCGCCCCATTTCCCTCCCCCCTCCCCTCCCCTCCCCTCACCTCCCCTCCCCTCACCTCCCCTCTTACTCCACGCTCCCTCTCGCTATCCGCAAGCAGCTGACTGGTGAGCTCCGCTCTGGAATAACAAACCGGAGGTAAGTTTATATTAAAAACAATTTCCTTTTCTATCTGCTGGAGAGGGAGGGGAAGGAGCGAGCGAGAGATAGAGAGGAGAGAGAGAGAGAGAGAGAGAGAGAGAGAGAGAGAGAGAGAGAGAGAGAGAGAGGGAAGGAGCGAGAGGTATATAGAGGGAAAGAGAGAGAGAGAAGGAGCGATCTCCGAGGGATGAGTAAAAAGATTTGAAAAGCGAGTGAGCGAACCGAGCGAGCTCAGCCTACCCACCCCTCCGTCCGCGGGGAGACGGCAGGGGGTGGCGGGGGGCAGGGTTGGGGGCTGAAGTAGTGCGCGAGGGGTGAGCCGTGTGTGTCGGGGGAAAGTGCGTCGAGGCGGCGGTGCAGCGGTGCCCATGGCTGATGCTGCCGGGAAGCGAGACGACGGCTCTCCGTGCTGTCGGCGCCCGTTACCCGAATCAACTCACGGAATTCTGGGCAAAATGTGAACCTGCCTACCTTGACATTTCTGCCGAGAAGATTTCGAGGGTATATCGACTTTGGTGGACTATGTTATCCAACTGTAAAATCCATTTCCATCGTCAAAACTCTTGGCGTTGTTGGCTCTTAATAGCGATTTTTTTCCATCGACCCCTCTTCCTTTTTTTTTCTGACTGGCGCGTAAGGGACAGAGGTGGCAGCGGGGGCGGTATGAAAAGTATGTCAGCCCAGTTTGACGAGGCGAATAATACATCAGGGCCAGTCATGGGAGACAGCTCCGCGAGGGGAGGGGGGGGGGGGAGAATGGAGGGGAAAGGCAGGGGGGGGGGCACTCCAGAGGCCGCGGCGAGGTGTGAGATGGGGGCGTGGCCCGCGGCGGGCCGCCCTGATTGGTCGCCGGGCGCCGCTCCCGCCGCGGGTCGGCGGAGTGGTGGGGGGAGCGGGGCGCGCGGCCGCCCCGCCGCTGCTGGCTCGGCACCCTCCGCTCCTCGCGGCTCCCACTCCCAGGGCCGCGATACCAATTTGGCAGCAGCAGGAGCAGCCGCCGACGACGACGACGTCCACTCCAGGACCGTTATAGCGACGCACTGCCATCTGTCCACTCAAATTAATCAATGTGCGCAGCCTTTAAAAACAAGAGAGAGAGACAGAGAGAGACAGGCAGACAGAGAGACAGAGAGATACAGAGAGAGAACGAAAACAGAAGATACCAAAGAATGTCATAGATTCAAGAAACTGCCAAAATCACAAATTTCTGCCAAATATATATAGGCATCACCTTTGAGTCCACACATTCAGCCCTCATTCCGCTCCGATATACGTCAAGCGGAGCCAAAAAGTGACACGTCGGAAAAAGGGTGCGGAGTGTATAGTAGTAGGGTCCGTGTGAAACGTAAAGCGTGGTCTCTGCAAATAACGCGATGTGCTACTATTTGCAGCGTGCGCGCGATGCACCATTGCCTTCCTCCCATGCGGTGCAAATAATTCAATAAATGTTTGCCGATGGCCCCGGGCTGGTGGGTCGCGGAGTGTCAGCCGGGAGGGGGGCGGGGCGGAGGGAGCGGCGCGGGCAAGGCCACTAAAACAGCCTGCCAGCATAGTGTCAGGGGCAGGGGGAGGGGGGCAGGTAGAGTATACACACACACACACACTGCCGACCTGGTAATATGTTGTCTCAAATAATACGTGTAATCTACAAAGATGCCAGCGCACAGCAGCCCGATAACATCATAATAATCAACTTTCGAAACTGATATTCATTGCGGAGGAGAGATGTGAGACGGCCCCCTGTGAAGCTTCCGAGTGGTTTCCGAGCAATAATAAATAAGACACAGTGTGTGTGTGTGTGTGTGTGTGTGTGTGTGTGTTTGTTGCCAGAGCGAAAATTTCGTGAGCTTGTACAACGTCACCGCGAGGGGGGAAAGCTTTAGTTCCTTCGTTTCGTTTCCTTCGTTTCCTGAATTTATTAAATGTCCTCCTTTAAACGAAGCAAAACAATTACTCGAGTGAATCATTTTTGTGAATTTTGAACTTGTTTGATTATCCTTTTCCAAGCGCGAGACAGAAGCCATTGTGCGTGAACGTCCTGCGTACAAATCGTGGCAAAAAATCTCGTCATAGGAGTCTTAGAAATGTACCCAAATCAACGTCCTGAACGGACTTTCAGATCAGATTAAGCATTTAAACGGGCTTTCATTCGGCCCAAAACGGCCATACAAGTTCAAAACTACAGGCAAATATGAAGCGCCGTCCTTGAGCAACCTTTGAAATCGTAGGATCCGTAAACACGTTTTTGGGCGAGTGGCATCTCTTCCTCTTGCACTGCCGTAGTCAAATGCCGGGTGCGCCGTCTCTGTTGCACTCGTCTGGGAACGCGGGGATGCAGACTGCCACTGAAACACTGCTGCAGCAAGGGGCGCTAACCGCTGAACAATATAACGGCTCGCCACGATTAGCTGAAGGCGCACGCCCGCGCCACGTGTCCCCTCAGCCACCCCTCCGCACTTCTTCCTCTTCCTCTTCTTCTTCTTCTTCTTCTTCTTCTTCTTCTTCTTCAACCCTTTCCTGTCACCGCCGTCGCGCGTCCCGCCTCCTAAATCAACACAGACGCCCGCCCCGGCCGCCCCCTGCCTAACCGCTAAACGCACGCGCATCCCACTGAACCCAGGCTGCAGGCAGCGCAGCCTTCTCTCTCTCTCTCTCTCTCTCTCTCTCTCTCTCTCTCTCTCTCTCTCTCTCCCGCATCTTCTAGGGCGTTGACACGCGGCTCATACGCGTCCCACGGGGCGGGAAATTCTAATTGAAAGCACAGGGGTGTGACCGGGGATCCTAGAATGTCAAAAGAAGATTCAGCCCCGTTAAGACACCTTACGTTAAGGCTGTGCCACTTGTCCGTGTGTTTGGTTTTGATAGCGAACAGTTCCGCACGGAGTCCACGCAGACGCGGTGTCGCTGGAGACGCTCTCTCCCCCACTGTTCAAAATATATTGGGAACTCCTGAAGTCCTCCGGAAACTTTTTTACCAACTGATCCTTCGTTTTTTCCCCAACGTACGACATATTGAAATTCGCTCTGCCGAGAGCAAAATTGTAAAGCACATTTAATAGAGGACACATGGTTTTCCTCAATAGCCACATCATACCTCATAGTAACGCATACTCCCTGTGACAAGTGATTTTATCCCGCAAATTCCTGAAGGTTCTCTGGAAATTCGCAAAGGACTGTCGGAAATAAAATTACCAACTGATCCTTCGTGATTTCCCAGACTTTTTTAAACAGTGCCGGCACGCGCCACGCCTCAGTGAGCGCCCTCAGGCACGCGGGGCCCGCAGGCCGGCCTGGTTAGTGTTCGTAATTAGGTGAAAATCATACTGTTGGTTTTTCTCGCCCACGGAGGCTCCCCGTCTCTGTCTAACACACGCGACGCGCACCCTGGCCGCGGCCGCGCGTCCGCCTCGGCCGCCTCGGGCGCACACGAGCGCGCGCCCCGGGAGGAGGGGTGGCAGCACGACGAGGGTGAGGGGGTCGCGGGGGGTGGGTGGGGCACGGGGCGGGGCGACGCCGCGGCGAGAGCGGGCGGGCCGGACGGGCCGGGCCGCGGTGGGGGCAGGCGGCCGCCAATGGCAGCGCTCGCAGCCTCGGCCCGGCGGCGGCGGCGGCGGCAGCGGCGGCGCGGGCCTCGGCCGAGCCCCCGGCCCAGAGCTTGTTTTCACTGGATTGTGAGTCTTTGTAGCGAAAGGAAACAAACCGGGTCTCGGCACGCACGCCGCGCCGCGCACCGAGCCGTGTGGCTAGCCGTGCTGCCTGTGCTCCTGTCCGCCCCGTGCGGCGTCGTCCCCTGCTGCGCCCGCTGCGCCAGCTGCGCCCGCACCGGCCGGAGGCAGCGAGCGCGGACCGCGAGTGCAAGTGCAGTGTCAGCCAGTGCCGTGTGAGGATGAGTTAGTGCCCGGGCCCGGCTCCGACCGGCCCGCAGCTGCCGCAGCTGCCGCAGGTGCCGCAGCCCAGCGGCGAGCCCAGCCCGACCCGCCCCGCCCGCACCATGCACACCCTGTTCGGCGACCAGAACGCGTACTACAGCCACCCGGGCATGCCGAGGATGGCGGTGGGCAGCATGGTGGGCACCGTGTCGTACCCGTACGACCAGTACACGCGCTACGGCTACTCCGGCTACCCGCAGCAGATGCCGCACAAGGACATGGTCAAGCCGCCCTATTCGTACATCGCCCTCATCGCCATGGCCATCCAGAACGCGCCCGACAAGCGCATCACGCTCAACGGCATCTACCAGTTCATCATGGAGCGCTTCCCGTACTACCGCGACAACAAGCAGGGCTGGCAGAACTCGATCCGCCACAACCTCAGCCTGAACGAGTGCTTCGTCAAGGTTCCCCGCGATGACAAGAAGCCGGGCAAGGGCAGCTACTGGGCGCTCGACCCGGACTCGTACAACATGTTCGACAACGGCTCGTACCTGCGCCGCCGGCGGCGCTTCAAGAAGAAGGACGCCCTGAAGGAGAAGGAGGAGGCGCTCAAGCGGCAGATGCAGGTGGGCGGCGTCAAGCAGGACAAGGAGGAAAAGCACCACCAGGCCGCCAAGGAGTGCAGCAAACCGCTCAAGCAGGAGCCGCTGTCGTCGGACCACCTCATCGCCTCCTGCAAGTACCTGGACGTCAAGCCGCAGCTGCCGCCCGTGTCGCTGGCGGACGTGCAGCAGACGGCACAGCAGCAGCAGCAACAGCAGCAGCAGCAGCACGGCCTGGACGCGGTGCTGGACACCAACTCGTCGGGGGTGATCGTGGGGCCCGGGGGCAGCTTCAGCGTGGACACGCTGAGCGGCAGCGGGCACGCCGGCACCAGCCCGCAGCCCTACTCCCGGTACCCGTACCACTGCGCGCAGTACCAGCACCCCGCGCACCCGGCGCACCCCGCGCACCCCGCCGCGCCCGCACACCCCCACCACGCCCACCACCAGCAGGTGCTGCACCAGCAGCAGGAGGACGTGGTGCACCAGCAGTACCGGCACGCCTGGTACACCCCCGTCAGCCCGCCGGAGGCGGCCGCCTCGCCGGACTCGGCCGCCTCCATGTACGCCGACAGCCACCAGAGCAGCTGCCAGCTCACGCACCAGGCCGTCGGCCACCAGGCGGCCGGCGGCCACCACCCGGGCGTGTCGCACCACCACCACCAGCACGTGTACTACCAGCAAGACTGCGGGACGGCCAAGTACTGAGAGTGATGCACCATCGGTGGTGTGTCGGGACGATGGTTACCTCTGGAAAGTCGGTGGTTGACGGACTGTCATGCGTCATTGTGTGTTTTCTTTTTCGTGTCATTCCTTTTAGTGAAAAAATCCCGGTTGGGCCATGTGTGAAATTGTAATAGGTCAGCCCTGCGTAACGGAAGCTTACGTTCAATGTGGTTTGTGATTTGATTTCCTATGTTTATTTCCCTTGGACGTTTGGATGGAAACGGACTTTATTTTTCCTGTATTTAATTTTTACATTTATGAGGTCAGCATTGGTGTATATTTAAGCTTGGACTGCACTTGAGCAATACAAAAGTAATTCTCGGATTACTTTCCAGTTTTTGAAACGCAGTTATATAAACATCTGTTTCCTCCGTTTTCGTTGATTTGCTTTATCAGTATTAGACTTCTGAACAATGTGCCTCAATACGAATTAGAAGGCTAAAAATTTGTTTTCTGTGGAATTGTTGACATTTAACGTGGACTAGATGACGTGCGGTACCCATCCAAAGTATTGTCAACTCATTGGACCTGAGTTGATTGGCATAGATTTGCCAACTGTCTTAAGACACTTGGTAAAACTTTTGTGGAAACCTTGATGGATGGCCAGGGCAGGCGTCGCGATATGATCCGACGCGTTTTACATGTAGCTCTCTCCAGCCACTTGTTTTTTAAACTCGCCGAGTCGGGAAAAAAGGTCTGCTACAAATCTCTCCAGTCTACAAACATGTCATTACTGGCTTTCCAAAGCGGCGTAGGCGTTCCTTGCCGCTTCTATTTTGTGATAAAATGGATGAAGGTTGAACACGACCTCTCCTCTGTAGGTGACGCATTCATTCAAATGCTCGTTTTGTTTGGAAGGATTTTGTTTCTTTGATGTGCATGGTATCGTGTCTCTGTGTGATAAATGTGTATGTTTCAAGGAGCCGCTAAATTCCTTATTGTTTGAATGGACACTATCTAATACAAATTTCGTCTGTATACGATTGTTTTGACCGTGAGCGAAGAAGCGTTATTTGGTAGCTTGCTGATTAGTTTAATAGCGACGAGGATTTCAAGATCTTTCCAAACAAAAGTACAGAACTGTTGCATTTAATTTGCGTCAATTTCTTAACTTAGTATTTTTCGACTTGTATTTACCAAGTCAAAGAGAACCTGTGATTTATCAGTTGTCTAGAACCTAAACTTCTAGGTAACGCATAAGATAGTATTTATGTGTGAATAAGAATAGATAATTTATATATGGGAATGACCAGTGAATTGTGGGGGTTATAAAAAAAATGATAACAGATGATGATTTACCTTTATTAAATGGGTCATTTTTCTTTCGTCTCACCAAAATTGGGAACCTGATATTGTTATGGTAGAAGCAGTGTAAATAAGAAAGTGTGAGCAGATTTAGATACAAGCGTAATGAGAAAATATATTCATTGTGTATCAAAATTTACTTGTTTTACTGCATTGAGAAATGCCTCTTCTTCTTCGCCCGCATACGACTGTATTCACAGACCTCACATCACATATAAATATAGAACGGAGAAGAAATGAATGAAATGACTCAGAAGAGCCGCAACCAGGCGTGACTCTTTAAGAATGCACGTGTTGCCGTTCACACTCTCGAAATTTTCAATACTAATAGCAAAGACTTCTTGGAGAACGTGTAATCCCGAGCTTGACGGTGAGGTTTACAGGCATAGGCCGCGAGGGCAGCGTCGGCGGGCGGGGGCAGCGGCGGGGTGGGCGGCCGTGTTTATCTTTGTGGTTTCCTTCTTTAACAAAACACCCTGAACGCGGAGTCGATGTTTACGAAAGGGAGCACAGCCTAAGGCCGCACACGCCAGCTATTATAAAGGCGCCGAGGAAGAGCACGTGTGCGCGTGTTCCATTTTTGATTCATATCTCGCCTGGGAAGGAGGCGAAACCGTGCGCAGACGGGGGCACTCTGCTGCAGCGGGTCAAACGGGGGGCGGTGGCCCCGCATCTCACCGTTCGATGCCTTTGCTCCGTCGGAACTGACCGCTGTTACAAGTTCAGGTTGAGTCGGTTGTTGTGCATCTTCCATCCGTATATGCCATTTTGCAAGGAACACCCGTGGACCACAACTACTCATTTTGCAGAGACTTGTTATACTTTGTGTATACGTATGTGTAATAACACGACTGACAGGGATATTTTTCGTTACAAAACACACAGCACACTCCCCCCCCCTCCCAAATGAAGGATGAAAATCAGTTGATGGACGTTCACCTCGGCTCCGCGTCGCTCCGCACGCGGCAGCCTGTGCGGCTGCGGCCCGGCTGCGAGGCCGCACGGAGCACGCTGGGGTCCCGAAATAGATCCTCAGTTTTCTCTCGTAAGTTGGAGGGCCCGAGAGGAATTACAAGCCGGTAGGGAAATAGTGTTACGAGGTGAAAAGTGCCCGGGGAAAGTCCGTCCCGCGGCGCCACCGCGCTGGGCAGAGTGACAGAGTTACGGGTCGAGGCGCTCCCCGGGCGCTGCATCAAGCCTGTCTCATTATCATCAACTTGATCGCCATGAGAGAGAGGGAGAGAGAGAGAGCCTCGGGTCGAGTCCCCGAACTAACCCACCAGCGAATGCTGTGCGTGAGGCACTTCAGAAACCGCATCCAAGTGTACTTCCGTGATTTGTTCCATTTTTACCCGAGGAAAATGAATGTGTTAGTACGTTGGTACGTTGGTTGCGGGGAAGGGGAGGCGGCTGTGACGGCCGAACAGCGCGCAGAGTGTGTCCAGGGCGTCGGGGCTGCAGCACGACTCCTTGTCATGTTCGTCTGCCAGCACCCCGCGGGCCCGGGAGTCGGGAGGCCCCCCCTGGTCCGGCCAGATGCACACGCGGCCACTACTGCGCCGAGCATGAGGCCCTACGCGGTCCCGGGGGAGGGGGCCGTCCAAGTGCGGCGAAGACAGCCGCAGCACCACACACTGCACCCTCCAAGTGCGTCGCGGCATACCTGCGAACGGGGCCATCTGCAAGTGTGTCAAACCTCGTTCAGCCAATCCGAAAGCACAAGTAGCGGCCAGTGAGGAGGCAGCACCGTCACTTTTGACCTCTCGCGGGCGACAGCCACGCGGGCCGGTATAGAGCAGAGATGAACTTCCCATAAGAGTATGACACGGCCGACTTCCGTGGCCAAGACCCCCAAAAAACAACGACAAAAACTACAGAGAAAAAACCTATGGGGCATTTTCTTATAAAAACACACAGTGCTGAGTGAAAATCACACCCTCCGTTTCCCTCGTTTTTCTATCTTTTATGGGTCCGCGTCGCCGCAGTCGCATGGGAGGAGAAGCCCAGTGGCAAGCGGGCTGCGGGGAGCGCAGCAGCAGCGGCAGCAGCGCTTGCGAAGGTGAGAGACTTACGGGTCCCAGCGGGGCCGTTCGAATGGGGCTGCGCGCTGGTGGCCGCGCGGCACGGCAGCCAGGGAGCCCGGGGCGACGGGGCGAGGGGAGGGGAGGTGTTTACTGACAGCTGGACAGGTACATTGTCCGAGCGCAAGTACACTCGGGAGACGTTGGCGAGGCCGCGGGCCGCGAGTGTGGCCTGTAAGTTAGCCGTGCGCGGCGTCTCCCAGTGATATCCTTCTCGCAGAATAAGCGACTCGCCGCCGCCACCGCGGTGCCTCCAGAAGCAGAAGATGCCTCGCATTCCGCGGGGGGAGACGAGCGGGCCGCGGCCGGTGGGGCGGCCCCGAGGGGTCCCTCACTCCCAGAAAAGTGTACACAGGATTGTGAGAATGTGTGGATTGTCTAGGATTGTGGGTCAGTTTCTTAGGGATTGTGACGTCAAAATGTCCCTAAGTGCGCCGGTTTCTCGGCGATGACGTTTATTTTAAGAAACGTGGCCTATCTTCCAGGGGGGCATGCTTGCAAATAGAGCCTTTTCAGCCATGCATAGGGATTGTGGAATGTCACGGAATGTGTGGAGGCGTGTACACGGATTGCCTCTAGTGAGGGACCCCTCGGGCGGCCCCTCACGGCCGACCCCCGCCGTCAGGACTCATCACGGCTAAAATGCTTCGGGCGGCAAGAGGCAAAAACGACACAGCGCCGCCCCATTTGCGGCACGTGCCTGCACTGTTTACTCCGCGACGCCGAGGGGAAATCACAGGAACCGCATTCAAGCTTAACCTTTAGAGAACAAAAAACGGTGAAACAAACGAAAACGAAAATGTAACAAATAGTCAATCAATAAAAATCAGTGGTTGATATTTTGAACCAATTTTGACCAAAACGAATGGAACCTGAAAAACTTCTGTCGAAAAATGTGACCGCACCAGTCCCTCTCGTTGGCAAAACAGATTGAGCCGTGGGGAGGTTTGATATGTTTTCACACTCGGCGGTGCAGGTGCAGTGCGGCATGCAGGCGGCGCGGGGGCCGGCGGAGCGGTCAGCCCCGGGGCGCCGATCACACTGACCAGCCCGCTCCGCGCTGACCCGTGCGCCCCCCGCGGGGCGCCCCCTGGGCCACTTCGCGCATTATACCGGTGCCCCATTTGAATATCGCGCGCCCGGGGGCCATCTTAGCGCCGCGGCGTGCGCCCCGCCACGCGTCCCTCCGCGACTATTAATTATTTGCAGGGAGGCGCCAATCAGCTGGCCGTCAATACGTACTGTATATAACCACTACGCCAGTATTAGAGCTCAGCTCACGGTGCGGGCCAGAGAAAACACAAACCGTTCTACAAAACTACAAAAAATCTTTAAAAAAATATTTTTTGTGAAACCTTTAAAATTTTAAAGTTATAGATTTTTTAGCCTTCCATTGCTTTCTTACTATTGGTTTCGTATTAAATACCACAAAATTAGGCTTACCAAAATCAACCAACATGCTTCGTTGCGTTCGATTGATTTTCACTCCTGGAGAAAATCTGGAAGGATGATAAGAGCCCGGCGGGTGTGGGCGGCCGGCACATGGACTACTGCCTTGCGGCCCCCACGCACACACACACGCACACACACACGCACGCACACACACGCACGCACGGCGGGCTTCTCGTTACTAACCACGCTGTTTGTTTGGATGTGGGCCGCTACCACCCTCCCCCGCCACGCCCCCGCCACGCCACGCTGCAACATGTTACTGTTATTCCTGTGACTGGCAGTCCAGCCAGAGGCCAGTGCTACCACCGCCACGGCCGCCCCGCCGGCCTTCCTTCCTAGGCGCGGCGCAGCAGCCCTCACAATGCGCGCACTGCGTGCAGACAGGGCTGACAAGTCTGGCGGAGTACACCAAAGTATTGGGCGATGATGACAGAAAGCTTAGCAATTATTAGAAATTAGAGGCTAAGAGTGAGCTCTTTTTCTTGGGGGACTTGCGAGTTTGCGAATTGTTTGTCAAATGGACGTGCCTCTGTGCACGTGTGTGCACGTGTTTGTGTACGTGTGTGTGTG
>CM049601.1:4213703-4296203 GCA_026979955.1 Megalurothrips usitatus
CTCTCACCCCCCTTCCCCCCCTCCTCCTCCTCCTCCTCCCCCGCTTCACAGGGGAGAGGGGTCCGTAGGGCTAATTTGTCAGGAGGGTTGACGGCTTGCTTGACTTGGGCGTCGGTTAACGCGGCCGTCTAGGGTTTCGTGAAGGAGTTCGGCAGCCGCCCCCCGACCCCGCGCGGGGCCCACCGGCGGACCCCGCCGCGGGGCCCCACACATGCATCCATCATAACGTACCCACCCTAATGGCCCCGCGCCACACGCCGCGCCGCCGGGGTGACGCAGTCCGCGCCCCCGCCCTGCCGCTGCCGCCGCTGCCGCCGCTGCCGCCGCTGCTGCCGTGCCAGCCTCCGCTTGTCCGACAAGATGACCGTCGTCGTGTTGTCAGCACCAAGGCTGCCCCCCGTCCGCCTCCAGCCGGCGTATGATATTAGACCGCTCCGGAACGGAAAGTGTATGGATAGGCCGTCACACCACTCACACTTTTCTGAAAATGTACAGGAAATGCCCCCAAAAAATCCTGAAATTGTCAAAAAAAATAATCTGAAATCATCCAAAACATTCTGAAATTGTCATAAAAATGAAATGGTCCAAATAAAAATCTGAAATTGTCCAAAACTTAACCACAATTTTCTGAAAGCCTCCAGAAATTTTCTGAAACCGTTAAGAAATTTCCTGAAAATGTCCAGGATTTTCCAAAAAATTCTTAACTGTATACGGTGGGACGAGCCCCTTTCCAGTTCCTCCGGAGATCTCTGTCGCACTCGCGCGGCCCCTCAGCTGCCGGCACTGGGGCGGGGCCCGCACGCTGCCGCCGCTCCTGAGCAGCGCGGCGCGGTGAGGCCGCCAGGCCGTCCGGACCACTGGTGCATCACGGTTTGTGTACTTTGGCGGGGCGGCCACGCGGTGCTCGCCGCCGCCGCGTGCTCCCGGAGGGGGGCTCGAAATACACAGGAGAAAGTGAGAGGAGTCAGTTTGTGCGCGGGGAGGGGGGGGGGATAAGGGCTCGGGGTAAGTGCGGCTCATGCGGACACTGCTGCCGGGCTCCGCCGCGTCAAGCGTGCTAACGTGCAAAATAAACAGATTCGTTTCGAAAAAAAAAGTTGCAAAAATTAGGAATGAAATTGTATCAATAATTGTGAACGGACGATATTTTTTCCGCTCTGCTTGCTACGGAGGAATGCGTGTGTAACATGCATCACACGCACGCTCGCACACACGCACCGCGGCCACGACGCCAGACACACCGATCAGCAGCGGCAGGCCGAAGTGCGAAAAGCGAAGAATGATCACCTCCACGACAACGCCGCCATGTTCCGCCGCACAGTTGTGTGAGCAGGACGGAGCCAGCGGCGGGGAGGAAAATGCAGCGAGCGAGAACTGTGTGTGTATGTGTGTGCGCGCGCGTGTGTGTGTGTGTGGCGGGGGAAGTATCGACAGGATGGGGAACGCACGGGAGAGGAGGAAGAGAGAGGGAAGAGGGGGGGATTTGGACGAGAGCAGTAGGGCTTCCGACGCCCCCTCCCGCCTTCCCTCTCACGACAAATTGTTGACAGATTACTACTTCTTCCCTCTCTCTCCCATCTTCCCCCATCCCCCCCCCCAATTTTCTCTCTCTCCCTCCCTCTCCCTCCCTCTCTCTCTCTCTCTCTCTCTCTCTTTCTCTCGCTCTCCCCCTCTCTTTCTCTCCCCCTCTTTGGCAGCGGCGGCGGCGGCGACGATCCGTTTGTCTCTTCCTCTCGGACGGCTGCGCAAAGTAAGAGGGTAGCGTCTTCTGCTCTCGGCCTCACCTTCTTGACGCGTCGCCACGGTTCCGGTCGCTCTCTCTCCCTCTCCCTCTCTCTCTCTCTAGCTGTCTCTCTCTCTCTCTCGCTCTCTTTCTCTAGCTCTCTCTCTCTCATAATATCACGCCGCGCCCCAGCGGATTAAACTGCTATAATTCTGCTGCCCTTCTGACGGCGAGCGCCCCGGTCGACGCCGCGCAGGTAGATTCCTCACAATCTAGAGAGGCGGCCTCTCTAACAGTGTCTCATAACGTATTTCTGAGTGCGGGCGGCGCTCAAATCACTGCTGCCGCTGCTGCCACTTTTTCTGCCGTCCATCACCCCCCCCGTCCAAACAAGCCATCATTCACCACATCCTGAGCAGGGGATAAAGATATGGACACAAATAGCGGGGCGCGTGACACGCTCCATTTGACAACACCCCTATTTTTTATATTTTTTTCTAATTTGAAAAGGTTTGATCTATGCGCACTTTTAATCGGGGGAACTGGGATGAAATGGCGGCGTCTCCAGTTGGTGGTACTGCGTAACTGTCGGCAGCAGCGCCAGCACCCTCCAGGCTGGGAACGACTCGCTCACCGTCCCCTCCTTCCTTCGTCGGCCTCACCGCCGCCGCTAAATCCTAGAAAATCCCGCAGACAGTGGCTGCGGTTGCTGTGTGCGGCGCGGCCCGGCCGCCTCCGCGTTTTTGTCAGAGTCGGCGCGGCGGTGGCGGCGGTAGCGGCGGTAGCGACGGCCGGGTGCGTCAGGACGGCGACAACGACAGGAATGAGGGTGGCTGGGTGCGCTCCCGCGCGGCTAAAACCCCCCAAAACGGTACAGTGGGGATAAAAAGGAGGCGCCTGCCGTCACCCGTCACCCCTGCGGGGGCCCTGCGGGGGCCCTGCGGCAGCGGGGTCTAGTGCAGTCGGGTCTAGCGGGGCTGGCGGGGCGCACACGGCGCGGGGCGGCGCACAGCCTGGCCTGGCCGCCCGCCTGACTGCAGGGGGATTAGCGGGGCGGTGATGAACGACGCCAAACATGGCCTCCGACGCCCCCGGTGAGCCCCGCCAGGATCCCGTCAGGGAACCCGTCAGGGAACCCGCGCGGCCCCGGGGTCAGAGGCCTCCGTGCGCCGCCCTACCGTGTGGCCGTGGCGGGGTCAGGGCCAGGCAGCGGTTAGAGGGACTCTTGGCAGTGGTTAGAGGGACTCCATGCCGCGGATAGAGGGACTCCATGCAGCGGTTAGAGGGACTCTAGGCGGTAGTTAGAGTGTCTCTAGGCAGTGGTTAGAGGGGCTCTAGGAGGCGGATAGAGGGACCCTAGGCAGTGGATAGAGTGACTCTACGCAGCGGTTAGAGGAGCTCTAGGCGGCGGTTGAAGGGACGTGAGGTGTCACCCTGGGTGAGGGTGCACACACATTAGCCCCCCGCCCCCTCCCCCTCTCACACACACACACGCACACACAGAGGCCGCGGGGCTGCCTGGTCGCAGTCTTTGTGTGCCGGCCATCCTAAAATAACGCCACCCGAATGTGACAGTTCGCCGCCGACGCCGACGCTTTGCTCGGGTCCGTTTGGAGCGCCACGCGGCGCCACGCACGCGGCACGCGCCGGCACGCAGCACGCAGCAGCTGCCCCGCCGCACGGCTCAGCGCAACACCTGAACGCGGCCCCGTTCACCCGTCCCTCTGCGGGGGCTGCGCCGTGCCGCGAGGGGGGAGCGAGTGGGACAGAGAGGGGCGCTCTTTGGAATCGAAGCCGCGCAAGCCCGGAGGGGGGGGGGGGCTTTACTTGTACATTCGGTGGGGAGCGCGAGGGAGGGAGAAGGACCCAACAGGAGACGTGCTGAGCTTTCGGAAATCTGAAAAATGCGGGCAGAGTTGAAGAAGAGGGAGAGAGAGAGAGAGAGAGAGAGAGAGAGAGAGAGAGAAGCTCCCCTCGTGAGCTGAGCGGAGCGTCGGAGGGTCTGTCCGTGATGCAAGCCACCTGTATCGCCCTGAGTCCCCCTCCTCGGCCCTTCCCTCCCTCCCCTCCGTTCCTCTCCACTCCTCTCCACGACCGACTCCCTCGCCGCCGCACGCCTCCTGCAAAATGGTCCGGCTCGGTTTGCGTACATTACATTCATCTCTGCATAACGTGCGCAAAAGAATGGAAAATAAAATCGACCACGGCTTGCTAATTCACTAATAGAAAGAAAAAACAACGAGAGCAAAATACAAAATATGGAAACGTTCTGACCTTACTGCTGCATGCCGAACACCTTCTCGAAATATCCTTCAAATACCCCTGAAAAAATTCATTATTTTCTCATTTATTTTTTACCATTAATTACGAGTGTACGACACGCTCTCATTCATGACTATGCCTGCTATATCATCGCAACTGTGTGTGTGTGTGTGTCGTTAGCAGCCATGTAGCTATCTGATGGGAGAGACGCGCGGGGTGTGGATTTAGGAGGGGACGGGGGGGACGGGAGTGTGTGTGGGGGGGGGGGGCGTGCCCGGCGGGCCCCGCGGATAGCTAGGCAGACCGTGGCGCGGCGCGGCGTGGCGCGGGGGTCTTGTAAGTGAATCTGTTGTGAGGGAAAACACGCACAAGACGTCCCCGGCGAACCCTCTCGGTCGGCGGCGGGGGCGCTGCGGGGCCGGCCGACTAGTGGCCGGGCCAGCAGCCCGCAGTGTGGCAGTGGCCACATCGGCGACACAGCCCGGCCAGCCCGACCCGGCCCGCGGGGCCGGCAGACAGACACAAGTCAGGCGGACAGACCGCGGCCACGTGCGACACATAGGGGCTGTCTTGTTGACTCACTTTCGCCTTCGGTGGCGCCGGTGGTGGTGGCGCCGGGAGCTCACACCTCCCGCTCCCCGCCCCTCCCCTCATTGTGACAGCCCCCGGCTGATAAGGCAACGTTATCTACCTCGGCAAACTGCGAGTGCACGGGTAGGCAACCCGCTCGGCCCCCGTTTCAGGACCAGCCGGGGTCTGCCTACCCAGCAGGCGCCGCGAGAGACACGGTGTGCACACCAGAGGCGATCCAGAAACGCACTATCTCTCTCTCTCTCTCTCTCTCTCTCTCTCTCTCTCTCTCTCTGCCTCACGCGTGTCCGGCCGAGCAAGAAAGAGACAGAGATGGTGGTTGCCTACCCCAGGGATGCCCAGCTGCAGCGGCTGCCTCCCTCCCCGGCCGCACCCCGCCACCCCGTCCTCGAGGGCATGCAGCGGGGGCTGCAGCAGCCAGCAGCAGCTCGGCTAGCGGCGCTGGTGTGGCAGTCTGCGGGCTTCGGCTGCGGGCTGCGCGGCATGACGGACGTCTGTCATGACGGGCCCACGGCTGGCGGGGCCGGCTGACGCGGGGCTGACGGGGGCCTCGGGAGGCTCCCCCCGCCCCTCTGGGGCCCCGCCCGGGTTTCCGCGCGCGGCGGGGCCCCCGTGCGTGGTGTCTCTATACCCGCTGACGGCTAACCGCACTCACACACAACCCCCACCGAAACCCCCGTAGCGAGCGGAGGGGCCCCGACTGCACCTCAGCCAGTGTCAGTGCGGCACGGCACGCCCGCGTCGTGGGGGGTCCTACGCATGTGCCGCGCATGTACGTCATCATATTATCATCATCACCATCATCATGTCATCTTCATGTCATCAGCATTATATTCATCATCATCGTCGTCGTTGTCACCATCATTATTTCGCCATCATTATCAATCATCATCACTATCATCAACTACTCTTCATCATCACCGTAATCATCATCATTATCATCATCAACTACTCTTCATCATTACCATAATCATAATCATCATCATCATCATCATCATAAACAACAACTCTTCATGTTCTTGTTTCATCTTCATGTTCTTCTTGCCTTTCGCCCTGCTACTCCTCCCCACCCCCACCTTCCTATATTCTGCTTGCCAGCTGAGGGGACGGCATCGCAACTCCACGCGGATTTGTGATTTTTGTGGACTTGGCTTAACAAAACGATAGCCGACTGCCCCTTTTCATCACTGCTCACCTCCGTTGCCCTCCCAGGCCCGCAACAGCGCGCCACGCGTATAAAAGAAAAAAAGGGGGGAGGGGCGAGGACTCAATAAAATGTTAATAAAAAAAGTAATTGAAAGGAACAAGAAAAGGTGAATCACGCGACGAGGGTAGAGGGAAAAGCGCGCGTCGCACGCAGGTCGTTAGTGTATCAAACACTGCTGCTTATGGTCCTTAATCCCTGAACAAAGGCGGGTGAGGTCATCCCCTAGTGTGTGTGTGTGTGTGTGTGTGTGTGTGTGTGTGTGTGTGTGTGTGTGTGACGTGCGTGAAGATACCTGTCCATCAGGACTCCGAAAAGGGCATCCCACACGGAGCCCGTCAAATGGCTGCGTATGTGCGTCCCCCATTGTCTCAAGCGAACTGCAGCACGACCTACAGCAACGCCCCAAGTCATGTCCTAGCCTCACTGCGCCGGGCGACGGGCAGTTTACTTCATGGACATCCTTAAATTTTCTATGCAAAACTAGCGCAACGGTGACGAAATTGGGTAGTCTAAATAACAGCCAGAGTGAAAAATAAAAATAAGTGAAAGGTAAAGCGTCGCAGCCATCTGACAAATGAAAATTTAAAAATGACAGAAGAAGCCAATATGGACAATCATTTCCGAAGGGTAGATTTTAAACAACAACAAATTTTTAACAAGAATTTTTTTACTTTACCCCACAGTGACCCCTGAACACCATCCGATTGCTTGTATTGTATGACCTTTTCCCTATTACAGGAGGCAGCGGGCGTCATCCCCTGTGTGCGTGTGTGCGTGTGTGAGCATGTGTGTGTTTACGCCCGCGTTGACTTATCGCCCCCGAGCGCAGTGTCTTTTGGTCGGACCCGCGGCCGCCGCCGTTTCACGAAATAACAAATTTCGAGCTTTATCGCAGCCGTTTGAGCGCGGACGGAGCGACGGTCGACTCGTCCATCTTCGTTCGATCGTGATCCGGCAGGGACCCGCGGCGGCCACGCGGCTGTTTCAGGGACTGACTGCGAACACAAACACTCGTCAGAAACACACACACACTCTCACACGTACGCAGCCCGTGTGTGTGTGCATCTGTGCACGTCGTGCAGGCGGGAACGGTACGCGCACTCACAGCAGAGTCTTCGAGGTCGTAGAAAACGTTCTCCGTCACATAGTCGATACCCCGGTCTCGAGCGCCCGCAAGGTCAGCCTCGGCGCGACGCTCGAGCACGGGGTCTCGACCGCGCAATATATAACTATAACACAACACGCGCTGCATGGCGGCACCAGCAGTGGTGGTCCCGGGGTGGTAATTTGTTAACGCTCCCTTATACCGATCCAGAACACACATAGCTCACCCCCCCCCTCCATTTCTCTCTCTCTCTCTCACTCTCTCTCTCTCTCTCTCTCTCTCTCCCTCCTCATCGATGTCTCGCCTATCCTTTCCTATCCCTGCACCACCGCCGAACGCGACGGCTGACAGTTGAGCGACGCTTACAATAACAAACCGACTAGAAGCGATTCGAACCCCGGCATGGCGTGGCGTACAGCGCCGACCCCAGCGGCGGCAGCGGCGGCGGCAGCAGCCCCATGCCACACACGCAGCGCGCGCCCGGATCACCCATATGTGTGGTAACGCACTCGCATGCGGTACGCGGCCAAATGGCACACGATAACAACAGAGAATCGGTTGTCGCGACGCCGGCGAACAACGTGGGTTCAAATACCGTGTAGCGCACACTCACATACACACACTCACGAATCTGCCCGCAATACAACAATTTTGCGAGTCGTTTTTTCTGTGGAATATTTTCTGGTGACAGCCATGAGAGGCAACGCACCAGTCGTCACACACACACACACACACACACACACATACTCCTGGGCAGGCAGTGGGGCGCTCCACCCGGCCACGCCCCGCCACGCCCCGCCACGCTTTGCATATGGTGTGTGGCACGGCTGCAAATTGCGATGAGAGATACAGCTATCTCCCTCCCACCCCGCGCGGCCACCCCGCGCGCGCCGCCAATGTGCGCCGGCTCTCTTTATCAAATGCCGAACAGGCTACGCTGCCTCTCTCTCTCTCTCCCGCCTATACCTTGGCATGCTTGGCTCCCCCCTCCTCTCTCTCTCTCTCTCTCTCTCTCTCTCTCTCTCTCTCTGGTTGATCGCTCTTTCAATTATTACATTATTCCCTCGGCTAGGCGGGCCACAGAGCCTCTCCCCCTCCCCTTCTGTAAGTGTGGCTGTGTGTGGTTTGCTAATTCCAGTCGAGTTATATAGCTATCACAACGGTTGCGGCGGGCTGCGGCGGGCAGCGCGGACGCCAGAGGCCCTCCCCTTTGCTGCTGCTTGCAGGGAGACACTCCCCTCCCTCCCCTCCCCCCTCCGCGCGGTGGGGCTTGAACATATACAGACTGACAAATAATTTTTACAGAACGTTCGGAAGTCACCTGTTTATTTCGACGAGCACACACACACACACACACACACACAACCACCGCCGCCCGCCCGGGTCGTGCGTTTGAGTTCCCGCACTGCACACTGCAAAAATAACCACGACACACGCATGCCTCGAGTCCGCTTCAAAAACGTAAATTAAAAACTAAAATAAAAGGCACTTTTGACATAATTAAACGGCATATTATACGGACAAGCTATCGTAAGGGTCGAGGTCTCGTGCTCACGGGATAGTAAGGCAGGTGAGAGAGCCGTGCTGGGGACCTGTGACGACAGCCCCGACCCCGGCACAATGGCGTTGTGTGCACACGATCATACAGCAGTATGACACCGCTGTACGCCGCTATGCTGTCATTACTGACTGCTTGGACTCATTCATCCACAGGGAATCTCATTCATCCGCGGCCGCTTCATTCATAGGAACGACGTGTGACGGTGGCCGTCGTCGTCGTATAGTAGTCGTATGGTGGTCGTGTAGTGGTCGCAGCGCTCGGCCACGCGGCCACGGCCACCACGATCACCCTTCTCGTCGCCCCGCGCGCGCTTTGCGCTGGTCATCCGGCTGCAGCAACGTCATCTCAGAGGGGCCGTGTGTGTGCCTCCGCCGTCACGTCCGCGATGATCCTGTCCTAGGAGAGAGAGAGAGAGAGAGAGAGAGAGAGAGAGGAAGAGAGGGAGAGAGAGAGAGAGGAAGAGAGGGAGAGAGAGAGAGGAAGAGAGGGAGAGAGAGAGAGGAAGAGAGGGAGAGAGAGAGAGAGGAAGAGAGGGAGAGAGAGAGAGAGAGGAAGAGAGGGAGAGAGAGAGAGAGGAAGAGAGGGAGAGAGAGAGAGAGAGAGAATACAACAAATAATAATACTCGGATCCACCGGGGCGCTCACGTCGCCACACGAGTACGTGCCGTCCATTCACGGCCCCAAATGAATTCATTCATCGGCCCATTCATTCATTCTATCGGGTCTTCGGTGGGCGGCGAGTCACGCGGAACGTCGTCGACGTCGACTCTTGGAGACTTTTGAGGACCGGAAGGAAGCGAGGACGCGACGAATAGGAACGAGGAATGCGCTGATTCCGGCCGGACGCTGCCGGACGCTGCCCCATCTGACCGCGGCCGGCCGTATGGCCACACACGACGCCCCGGGTAATCCCTCTATCCGACTAATAGGGCGGTAATTGAACATAAACGCGTTTGTCGCACACGTGGCGCGCATGCGCTGCACACGTTGTGGGCCGGGCACTCCGGAACCCACCGCGGAACCCGGCACAGAGCGACCGGCAAGTGCGCGGGGCCCGGGCACGAAGTACGTGCCTACGTGCCCGGCCCGGGCCATGTCCGGTCAGACGGTCGCGGCAAAGGCGCTTTCTCTCTCTCTCTCTCTCTTTCTCTCTCTCTCTCTCTCTCTCTCTGTCTCTCTCTCGTTCGCTCGCTCTGCTAATCCCCTTTCTGCTCGTCGACGTCCCTTTCTTGTTTTTTGGCGGACCGGGCCCCGGGCCGGCCGGCCCCGGAGGGCCGCACAGTGCCGTTGCCGTCAGGAAGAAGATGTCGCAGTGACAGCAAAGGCTCTCTGCTGTTGGTCCAGCGGGGACACTGTAACAAAAAAATAAATAAAAAAAGCATGCCAGAAGTTTATGAAAATTTCCGCGCATGCTAAAGGCGGCGAAACCTCGGTACGTTGTAACAAGTGACAGGACCTGCGGACGGGATCAAAAGATGGGCTCGACCCAACTTAGACTGAGCTCAGGAACTCATTTTTTTTGTCCAGGAAATAGAATCAGGAAATGCCACCCACATTTCTAGGCTAATTTAAGGAAAATAAGAGTCGTACCGAATTATATACAAAGCAGAATACTCCCTTTGTGGACCCTCCCTGACTATGCAGGCGAGGGGGCAACCACTTTTTGGCAGAAAGGCATGAACATTATTGAGTAGAGGGTTAGGGGCGGAGGCTGAATGTCTCATCCTGGACGCCGGAAGGGGTCTTCAAACGGTCTGCGCGCGCTGACCGCCCATCATGTCACGCGAGACGGCGTGAGTCACTAAGCTGCGAATAATCCGTTTTCGGACAATTGACCCCGCCGGTGTGTCGTGTGTTGTTGGCGTACACTCCTCACAGCACCGAGCCCCCGTCTAATGGGACGCACGGCGGCGGCCAGAGAGAGAGAGAGAGAGAGAGAGAGAGAGAGAGGATAAAGGTGGGATAAGGACAAGAGACAGCCCCACGGGTGGGTCCGGTTCCGGGTCGGCAATGACAACGGTGCGTCGACATATAAAAAGTCATATACGGTCGGCCGGCCAAAGTATTTCAGTCTGGCACAGTTTTCGAGGCGCTTCCCGTTAGTCGTCATCGGCCACATCGGCTGGTTATTCGCAGCACACAGGCGAAAACGCTTCGGACGACTGTCGTCGCCCCTTTTGACTCGACCTCATCTTCCCGCTTCCGGCCTCTCTCTCTCTCTCTCTCTCTCTCTCTCTCTCTCTCTCTCTCTCTCTCTCCTAGCGTCGGCGACGTCGCCTGTCAGCGACTGTGCTCGACGACCTTCACGCTTATGAGAGCCGCATAGAGAAGAAGATCAGAGCGGCGGGGATGGGGGGGGGGGGGAGTGAAAAACAATTATTGTGGTCATTTGCTGCGGTTTCCCCATCCTTATTCCTCTGTCTCTGTCCCTCTCATCGGGGGCCGTTTTCTGTTTCTGCCCCAATAAGACACTGGGGGGGAGGGGGCGGTGGTAAAGTGTCCGGAGTGAGCGAGAGGGAGGGGGGTGGGGGAGGGACTCTGTGCTGTCCGCGAGCGTCGTATCCGCCGCAGCGCTTTTCCTCTCTTCTCTCTCTGTCTCTCTCTGTCCCTGTCTCTCTCGCCCTCGCTCTCGCCCGCTCTGTGCTACCGCCACGCTGCGCCGTGCCATGCCGGCCCGTACGGCCGCAGGGTATTTTGATAAGCTTGAGATGAACCGAGGGCGAAGGGAGGGGGAGGAGGGGTGGGGTGGGCGCGGCGGAGGGGCGGGAGGGGGGGGGGGCTCTGATGGGTGGGATGGAGCGGGGCAGCGGCGCGCCGGCAGCGCCGTGAGGAGGCGCACAGCTCTTAATTAATGGGTTTCTTTGTTTGCTCTCAAAATAGCGAAATGTATTGAAAGCGTGACGGGGACCGGGGCGGCGGCACGGCGGCGGCGGCACGGCAGCGGCGGCACGGCAGCGGCGGGCCACGCGCGGCGGGCGGCGGCGGCTCCGGCGGCGGCGTCAGCGCGGAAAAGCGCATCTCTCCCGCCGCCGGAGCCTCTCCGGAACCGCTGGAGTCCAGCGAACCGGACCGGCGGCGGTGCCGCTGCTGCTGGAGCTGGACACGGTGTGCCCCCGCGTCCCACACCCCTATGGTGCCTAGGTGCGGATCCAGAGGCGGGGGGGGGGGGGGGCGGGCGATAACTGCTCCTGTTCCGATTGGACTCTCTAACCGCCTGAAATGCGGCAACCAAACTGGAGGTAGGCAATAAGCGGTGCATGACAATAACACCCTTTCAAGCCGCTATCCGCCCCTGATAGGGAGTAACTGATCAAAATGGAAGTGTCAGTCAGCAGGGAAGATTTTACCCGCTTTTATCAGAAATGACTGAAACCATTCATGACAAGGAGCCGTAAATTGCTAAAGAAGCTATGATTTAAAATTACCTCGAACTGTTTATCACAAATGGCACAGCAGAGTGGAGGTCAAGGTTTCTGGTTGTGCTCGCGGCTCCGCTGCCGTGTTGTGCTCCAGTGGCGGCTCCAGGCGGCTCCAGGCGGCTCCAGCTCCAGCGAAGCGCGCCCAGCTCGGCCATAGCGCCGGGCCGGGACCCCACGGACCGTTCCGATATCGCCATTCGTCCCCCCTCCCCCTCCCGTCCTACCAAACCACCACCACCACCACAACCTTTCTCCCCCCCTCTCTCTCTCTCTCTCTCTCTCTCTCTCTGCTCCCTCTGCTCTCTCTGCTCTCTCTCTCTCTCCCTCCTCTCTTGCCAGGGCCAAAGGCAGGGCCATCCGCACGCTAACACACTGTTTTCTCAGCAAACACACATCTGCACGGGCCGTCGCCTCGACGCCAAGCCGTTATCTGGCGAGTGCCACAGCAGTGCCATGGTGCCGCGGTGGTGGTGGTGGTGGTGGTGATCACCACGGCGCCCCATGACGGTGCGCTGGAGCCATGCGCTGCTGATCCGCCATGGGTCTGCCCTTCGGGTGCCGCGCCATCCAAAACTGGTGGAGCCCAAAGTGTGTGACAGAGAGAGAGAGAGAGAGAGGTGGGAGAAGGAGTGAAATAGACAGTGAGAGGAAGGGAAGAGAGAGAAAGAGGAAGAGAGAGAGAGAGACTCGTGACAGGGGGGGGGGGTCCTCTGGCAGCGCTAAAGCCAAGAACGAGAGAGAAAGAGAGAGAGAGAGAGAGAGAGAGAGAGAGAGAGAGAGAGAGAGAGACATGACCAACGCCGTACGCATGGCAGCGCAAGGGGAGGGTCCAACTCGGGCAGTACAGCGGCATTGTTCTGTGGGAAAGGTCCGCAACTGTTGCAGTGAGAGAGTGAGAGCGTAAAAGCGTAGCTATGTCAGGGCAGAAGAGCCACTGGGGGGTGGGTGAATATATAAGAAGAGGGAGGAGGGGCCGGGGGGGGGGACCACAGAGGAGGACGAAAGGGGAAATGCCCAGCAACGGGAAAGGGGGAGGGGGAAGGGTGTTGAGAAATGAGGGTCACATAGCTCTTGCCTCGTCGCAGTTACATAATTTGTGAACAAACGTGTGGGGTCGTGTGTGTGTGTGTGTGAGGGGGCGGTACGGCCACCTCACATGGTGTGATGCCGTGTCGTCCGTGCCGTTTCCGGGCAGCAGTCGCCTCTTCGCAGAACCGCACTGGGAAAAATGATCCGTCCCCCCCCCCCCTTCTTCTCTCTCTCTCTCTCTCTCTCTCTCTCTCTCTCTCTCTCTCTCTCTCTCTCTCTCTCTCTCTCTAGCTCTTTCTCGACCTTAGTGTCCCTCCCTCCTACAGGAGGCTGGGGTTGCGACATAGTGCTGACCAGGGTACAGCTGCTTGACAGAAGCTTTGCACAGGCCATCGATGAGAGAGACAGAGAGAGAGAGAGACATATATTTTATTGTGACAGCCCGACTCCGCACCGCGCGGGCGTGGCGCACAGGATGCCCAGGGCTGTCCGCCACTGCCAGGAGGGCGGGGACACACCCCTCAGGTGATAAGAGAGCACCACACGTTTCGCACCTCCGCGGGACGGCAGTCTCTGGCCTCTTGTATTGATAAAGAGTGTTTATTCCTTTCACTTTTCACAGAAAAGAACTCTCTTCGTCCGATACGTTGGCCCGCAGTAGTGCCGCACTGTTCCCTTCTACTCTCTCTCTCTCTCTCTCTCTCTCTCTCTCTCTCTCTCTCTCTCTCATCGATTGCCTGTTCAAAGCTTCTTTCAAGCATGGCAGTGGTACTCCTTACTACTTTATGTGAACCCTAAGACACCAATAAATCAAATCAAATCAAATCTCTTTCTTGCTCTCTTTTGCCCTCTTGCTCTCTCCTGCTCTCTCTCTCTCTCTCTTGCTCTCTCCCGCTCTCTCCTGCTCCACGCGCGGCCAGCGAGACATCCGTCTCCTCCTTCAACACTTTGACAAAGTCCAGCTTCGCCCCCCGCCCCCTCCTCCTCCCCTTCTCTCACCCCCCCCCCCCTCCCCCCTCTTCCCCGTCTACTGCTGCTGCCGCGGGCGGGGAGGGAACTCCGCCTCCTAGGAGTCATCTCGAACAGACCAGACAGCCTGGCGGCAGCAGCAGCAGCGGCCGCCGAGCGTCTCTGTCTCTCTCTCTCTCTCGCTCTCTCTCTCTCTCTCTCTCTCTCTCTCTCTCTCTCTCTCTCTCTCTCTCTCTCTCTCTCTCTCTCTCTCTCCCTCTCGTTCCTATGACTTCCTGCTAGGCAGGCCCCTGCATACCCTCCCACAAATTAAATAGACACGATTCGGAGGACAAACAAATAAAGGCCACCGACAGCATGGGAGGGGAGGGGGGGGGAGGAGGGGTTGGACGTTTGTGAATGGAATTCCGAACGACGCTAAAACGACCAATCGTCGGTCACAACTGCAGCCGTCCGTCCGTCAAAAGTTTTAAGTCGAACCCCCAAGGAGAAACCATCATCCAAGTATTTCAGCCAGTCAGTAGGTCGTCATATCCAACAGGGGAGCAAAAATTTTGCGACAGCGCATCTTATCTTATCTTAATTTAGCTCAATTTAATTTCCATCATTCAGTCTATCTTTTAATACGATATTATACTTGAAGCCCCCTTATAAATGTTCATAATACTTCATAATGCCCCATGTCACCTGTAGTGCACCTATAATACACCTCCCCCCCCTCCACCCCCAAAAAGCTCTTGTTGGTTCAGCAAGGCTTTCCTCGAGTACAGTCCCCCCTGCACTGTATTTTTTTTTCCAGTGTACAGTTTGCGGGCCCAGTGTCTTTCCCTCGCAGAAGGCGCAGCAGTTGTGGATCCAACAGTTTTTGGGGGCGTTCGCTGCTCACCACCACCGGCACATCCTGTTGCGGGCGAAATCCGATCGCCTACGACCCTGCGGGGCCCTGTGGGGCCCTGCGGGGCGGCGGAACTCCGAGGGGCAGCCGCCGGGGCCCGCCGGGGCAGAGGGAGGCTTTCACGCACTTCCTTGAGACGTTGCATAGACGTCTTCATTCATTCGTGCTTCATTAATTTTTCGTTCATTCATTTTCGTTCATCTTTTTTCGTTCACTCATTTTTGTTCATTCATTCATTCTTGTCCATTCGTTAATTTACGCATTTTATTCATTCGTTCGTGCATTTTGTCCATTCATTCATTTTTGTTGATTCGTTCATTTTTCTTTCTTCACTCATTCTTGCTCATTCGTTCGTTTGGGAATGCATTCTTGAAATCAGGGATACATTGACCCACAAAATAATTCCCGAATTTAATCGAAGCATTCATTCTCGCAAGGCATGAATACCTCCGAAAGAAATTCATCGAAATTTTTTTTTCAGTAACCCATTTATTTAAAACGACGCTGACGTGAAGGTGAGGTCGGGGGAAGGGTCTCCTAGTTCTGCGCCCCGCGCCTATTGCCATTCCCATCATCACGGGTCACGACTTCTGCCAAACTATTCCAAGTGGGGGCGGGAAACTTGGGCGCTCGAACCCAATACTAGGGAGAGGGGAGCGGGCAGGGGGAAAGGGGCGGGACCAGGGGCAGAACAGATTTGGGGGGCGTTGGATGGTCTATCTTACCACCTCACGGGGAGGGCACCGGGACCGCCGCACCACCAGCGCCGCTCGCAGCTGTCTTGCGAGATCTAGGATATGAATCTAGGAGGTGATGGGGAGCCCCCTCTCGTCCCGGCGCGGCAGCCTGGCCACCTACTTGGGGATCTGGTATCTAGGAGGCGGTGGGAGCGCCTGCCTGCGCCCGAGTCCAAGTCAAGCAGCGCAGCACAGCGGCAGCGCGGGGTCGGAATCGAACAAAAATCGGCGCGCCAAAACTTTGGCGGGAATATTCCGTCGGCGGCGGGGGCGGGGCTGCCGAGCTCCCGCGCCGGCGGCGTCGTGCGTCTCTGTTCATCCCCGCGGCCTGCTCGGCAGTGCGAGTGAGACGGACGGCGCGCTGGGCTCGGCGGCGGCGGCGGGGTTCTGCGGGTGTTGATACTAAGTTGGTAAAGACTTACCCGAGTTAGCGTATAGTTGCGGCAGCGCTGGCAGTGCGGCACCGGCACCCCCGCCGTGTTACCCAAGACTGTTGTTCCAAGGCGTGATGCGATTCCTTGCGCCGAGCCCTTCCCTACTCCCCGCCCGTCTCTCTCGCACACCGGCCCGGGGTGTGTGCGGACCTCGGGCGTGCGAGAGAGAAAGAGAGAGAGAGAGAGAGAGAGAGAGAGAGAGAGAGGGGGGGGGGGGGAGGGGGTCGGCGGCGCCATGCTAATTGCTCGCCAAACTTATTGCAGGTGAATTTGGTTTGCGGATCGGGAAGGGCGCGTGGCGTGGCGTTGAGCGTGCCGCTGTAGTGTAACGCCAGCGGGAATTTCAGAAACTAAATATTTTCACTCACCCCTTGGTTTCCCTGTTTTTCACGTCCCAGTTTGTGGCCACAAAGATATGGCCACAAAAACGCAACCGAAAGCGCAGCTAAGGTGGAAGCGACTATAGAACCAGCAAATGGGCTTAACGTGTGGTGCAAGTTGTGCTGCCTACCCTCCCGACGTGAAGGTGTTTCTTTGCATTTTCCGGAGCCATGAAAGCCATGCGACATACTTTCCATGACGGAACGATGTCTAGGGGTCAGTTTAGACACATCCCACGCGAGAAATCAAAATTTCATTTCCTGACCGAAATTGGAAAAATTTGCAAAGGCCATATCATTTTTTTGTGTTCCCGATTTTGATGAAACTTATATAGGAGATAGGGGAGGTCCTAATTAGTACATGACCACCCTTGGTTGCTCGAAAGCACCCGTGGTTTCTTCACATAAGTGCTTAACGTGTGGTGCAAATTTGTGCTGCCCACCCTCCCGGCGTGGACGTGTTTTTCGCATTTTCCGATTTTGAAGAAACTGATATGGGAGATAGGGGAGGTCCTGCCTTAGAAGTCTTGCTTTAGAAGTCCCGCCTTAGTCCCGCGCTTTCGGTTGCGTTTTTGTGGCTACATCTTTGTGGCCGCAAACAGGGACGTCTGTTTTCCTTCCTTTTCCTTTTGTGAGGAGGAGGAGGAAAAATGACGAGAGTACTGTGCTAGTTTCCCAACGCCTGGTAGCCGTTGTAGCCGGGCCGCACGGCTCCCATGTCAAATGGGCTGCCTAGCCTCCGGGCGCTCCGAGACCACGGGCATAGCACTCAGGGGGGTTAGGGTAAACGAAGGTATCCGAAACAAATGAATTTAAAAAAAAGAGCTCGTGAGAAAGAAATTTATTACCATTATTACTATCAACATTAAAAATACAGACACGAAAAGTACAAAAAAAAAAAAACTGTGGTAAAATACGTATAATATGTATGTGGTGTAATATGCTACAATAATGTATGTACAAGGAGAGAACATTTTTCCTTTTTCAGAATGACCTACATATTAAAGAAACCTGGATTGATCACATGTGCATACATCTAACTGCTATAACAGAATTTTGAACCAACAGATCTACAACTAGAAAAACAAAACAAAATACTATTTCTCAAAGTGTTAACCACTCTGACAGTCAAACCTCACTCCCACAAACAATGCAATATTTACATGCATTCAAGCACAATTTTTTTCACCAGATAAATTAAGTGGTTTAAAGGAGCAAAAAATAAATAGAAATGGTGATGTAGATGTAACTTAAAGAATAATTAATAAATTAATTAATGAACGGTAACAAACAACACGGGGAGTGAATAGGTAGGAGTGAATGAACACTTTAAGTAAAACAAAGAAAGCAATACTATGTACTGAAAGCATTCAAATTTTGCAAGCAAATAAATTCTTAATAGTGAATGCCAGAGAAAAAAAAACCTCACATACACCAAATACAACATACTCAAGATATTTTGATTAGTTCAATAGAATACAGCAGACAAATACAAACAGAAGGGAATGTTTAAATTGTAGAAAACGTGTGTATTCTCTTTTCATTTTAAGCAGCAGGATATCAGGTATATTCAACAATCAATTGACCAGGAAATAGAAAAATACTGAGCAACACTTGTTATCCAGGCCAACGAATGAAGAACATCATCAAGCCAGTCAGCAGCTGCACACAAAAATAAATAATTGATGTCTTTTAAAACCTTTCAGAGCATGTCTTTTCTTCATACTGTCATGTTCATGCTAACAATCATCATTATCACAGATGTACACACACAAATTCCTAAATGGCATTTATGCAACTAGATTATAACATCACATGCTAACAAATTGGAAAGAAAATGAAAATGCAATAAAATCTTGAATGCAAGACAGTGGGCTTCTAAAAGTGAACATGTTGGGTAGTGATGTGCAAAAGAGCACAGGCAAGACCCACAGTACCGAATAAGGCTCCACTTTATCGAATTTGAGGTCCATTAACATTCCAATACACTACATAGAATACATGAAGCTATTTTCCAATTTGCCTCACTCTGAAAGACCATGGTATGAAGGTCTTAGAGTATGAAATCAAAAAAATGAATGAAAACTTGAAACAAAATACAATCTAAATACATAAATAAATAAATGATGAATCCCACAACAATTAGTAACAATGTAATCACACCACACAACAGCTTTCACTCTGAGCCAACATGCGCTACAGCATACATATGTAACCAAAACTTTAACAGTATAGTCACTACTCGTTATGGTGGGAATGTCATGCACACCATGTAACAAACTAATAATCATCGTAATCATAGTCTTCTCCATAACAGTCATCTTCTCCTCTGTGTTGGTTCAATAACTGAGACCAGGATTGTTCTTCATGCTGAGGTTCAGGTTCCTCTGCATCCATATCATCATAGTCTTCAGGCACATCTACAAAGGGAAATAATTTATTAATCAATAACCTTGGGGATACGTGGCATGTGGCAAAAGTACAAGAATATTGGAACCAATTCTCACCTGCTTCTTCAGGAGCAACAGCAGCTGGTGTTTCTGGAGCATCTGGAATGTCTGGCATGACAGCCAGCATTGCAGGTTCAACCTTCTTGTTCCGTCTTTGGGCAGGGACTCTAGGAGCCCTCTCAGTCTTTATCACCTTAGCTGCAGGTTCAGTAGATGTTTCCTCAGTTTTTTCAGATTCTGAATCAAGCCTCTCCCTGAAGAAATAAGAAACAATAGTGTATTAAAATCATACATATTCACTGCAGAACAATAGGAAATACATAAGAGTTTATTGTCCTATAAAATAGCTTACCTTTTCCCTGTCACTGGTGTCAAATTGTTTGCAACTGGTACAAAATCTGAATTTGCATCGACACTCAGATTTTTCAAAACATCATAATTTAACTTGGATGACATCTTTTTCTCTTGCAGCATTTTCTGCACAGCTTCTCCTGTGAATTTGAGAGTCAAAAATACAAACCAATTAGGTGGGATTCGGAAATCATACACAGAGCAAAAAATAGCACAAGATTTTAATAACTCACCAGCTGTACCACTAGCACCACCTGGAGCATTCTTCCCCTTTTTATTAGATGGTTTACGTTTCTTCTTTTCTGGTTTTCCTTCTTCCTGGTCACGTTTAGCCTTTTCTTCTTTCTCTGTTGAGTTTAAATATAAATCAACAAAAATCAGTGGGTCGTTCTGAAGCCTTAGACCAGCAAGAAAATACACTCATGCACGATCATTGCCAATCAAAAATCTTACCCTTTAACTCTTGCAAGTAATCTGCATTTACTTTCATCCAGAGGCAATCTTTATTGGAGGCTTCTTGCTCCGACATTATGTACGAGTCTATTTCATTGTCATCGATATCTTGAAGGTCGATCTCACCAGTCTGCTCTGCTGGCTCTACCGCAGTATTTGTTCGATTATCTTCAAGCAGTCCCATACTAGCAATACTAGGTCCTGAAGAGAAAGACAATATTGAAGGCAAGTTGAAATATTTACTCTTACTTCAATTGTCTCTCTATTTCCTGTTGAAGTTGACAGTTGCAATTGACATACCTAAACCCACTTGAGGTTCTTGGTGACCACTACCAGTTGCAGAATCCTTAGTGAGACAGTCTCTAATAACCCCTATTGTGGATTGCGTAGCAAACCGGTCAGCTTCAGCACTCTCACCATCCTGGTCTAGAAAGAAGAACAGAACCCAGTAGCTTGTGCCAAATCTGATTGAACCATGTTTTATGGCAGAGGTTAATCAAAATATTCAAAGCTACTCACTAGATGATATATGTGTTGATTTTTCTAACAGAGATTCAGTAGCTCGGGAAAATTTTTTGGATCTTGCTTTCCTTTCATCCAATTGCCTCTCTATTTCATGTTGAAGTTGACTCAAGTGGCTATCCATATCACTTTCCTCCATTAACTGTGACAAAGAAGAGAGCAAGACCACATTTGTGCCTGATTATCAATCAGATGTATGGAAGAAAGTTGGAAATGTGACTCACCTTTTGTAAACGTTCTCGGTCTTTCTTACGGGCTGCCTTGAAGGACGGTGGATCTTGTTCCTCTTCAAGATCAACATTCATGAACTCATCGAGTGTCAGCGCTGAAGATGGTGTCTCTCCGAACTCCATTAACCTGAGGGGAAAGTAAATGAGATTAATCACATAGGTATGTAAAGCACGATGTCACAACAGAATGACAAAAGACATGACACAATATACACACCTCTTCCTTAGGGTCGACTCATGGACCTTCACGATCTTTATGACATCATCAACAGTGCGATTGAATTCATGCAATCGCGCTGCTATCAGGAGTGCTGGTAACACAAAAGAAGCCAGTTCACGTAACAGGACACAAAAGTATAAAAACCGAACCAACCACGACCCAGTGGGCGCCTCACCTGCTCCACACAGGCCTGATGGTCTCCTGCCGGTGTGAATGGAGTCCCGCTTCATGCGCTGCACCAGGCGGATGGCTGTCATGGCCACTTCGTGGGTCTTGCTCGCAAAGTCCAGGCGGTTCGCAAAACGAAAGATGTAGATGCAGGGGTCTATGCAAAACATAAGAAACAAACCACAGCGAATTACATTGGCTGCCTTAACAACAAAAGCAAATGAATATTAAAAATAAAAATTCAAGACAGTGACTGTGGGAGGGCAGATTGACCCCCCCCCCCCTTTCCCCCCTTCTTTTAACTCCCCTTCCCAATGCTGAGCATGCCGCCCGCGAGTGCTGGGGTAGGCCAGCCCGCACGGCATGCTTGCACGGCCGAGTGGTGCTTGCCTACCCAGCAGGCGTCATTGAGGGGAGGGGGGGTAAGCCCAACCACAGAACCCCCGATCCGACCCCCAGCCAGCACGCGCGCCCACGTCAAGGCGGGGCAGGGGACCGTCGCTGCGATGCAGATGTAATCGGCGAAGGGGGTCGTAATGAGGTGACCGGTCGCACAGCGGCGGCGGCCGCAGAGCGACACAGGGCAGAATCACGTGTCTCCACTCTGCCGTCACAGCCATCCTCGGGAGGGGCGAGGTCCGCGGGGGGTCCGCGTCGCCCCCCGCGAAGCCCCCCCCCCCCCCCCCCGCGCCCTCGGTGCGCGACGGCCGCACACACATCCTCCTCGTCCTAGTCGCTCGCGCCGGCCGTCAGAGCCGGCCGTCCCCCGACACACGACGCGGGGGTCCAGCCAGCCAGCCGAAGTACCGGCCGAGGTACCGGCAGTACCGGCCACCCCCGACAGCGCCGCCGCTCCAGACCCGCTCCAGACGGGCGGCCAGGTGCCGGTCTGGACTGTCTGGGCTGCCCGTCAGGCGGGCTGCGGGTCTGGCACGCCGACAACGCCGGCGCGGACCGCGGAAGTGAAGTGCGGCGGAATCAGCCGCGGCCGCCGAGGAAGGAGCCGGCGCCGGGCCGGGCGCCAGAGGGGAGGGGAGGCGGGGCGGGGCGGGGCGGGGCGGGGCGGGCGCCGCGGCGGGGGCATGGACCCGTGCACACACGCCCGCCGCTGCGCCGGCCACCACTGCGCCGGCCACCTCGCCGGGACCACGCTGAGCGCCGAGCCCCGAGCCGGCACCCAGGACGCCGCCGGCCAGGACCCGACGACGCGGGACCGGCAGCTGCACTCGCCGTGCAGGGCCGCGGAGGACCGCGACGACAAGCCCGCCGAGGACCGCGACGGTGAGCAGCCCGCGCAGGGCCGGCGCCGGTCCTGGAGGACGAGGAGGACGCCGACGCAGCGGCGCCGCACCATCCACACCGCCGACGACGAGGGCGTGCTGCTCCTCTCCGAGCTCCTGTCGGGGTCCGGGAGGAGGAAGAGCCACGACGGCACCAGCGGCGGCGGCGTCCGGGACCGGAGCCCGCGGGGCCTCCGCGGCAGCGACGGGGGCGACAGTGACCGCGCCAGCGACATCAGTGCTCTGAGTGCCAGTGACAGTGTCAGCGACGGAGACTGTGGCAGTGACTGTGATAGTGACTGTGATAGTGACAGCGACGGGGGAGGCGGCAGCAGCGGCTGGATATCCGCCGACGAGGACGTCGACGACGAAGAGGCCAGCGCCAGGGCAGCCAGGGACATGGCGTTCCGGCTCGAGCCCCTGCGGGCCCTGCTCGAGAACTGGGGCTACGACGACGACCGGTTCGAGGCCGTCTTCGACCAAAGAACTGGTGAGTAAGAGAGAGAGCGAGAGAGAGAGAGAGAGAGAGAGAGAGAGACAGAGAGAGAAAGAGATAGAGAGAGAACGACAGAGATTTTTTAGTTTTATGCATGTTTTATTAGGGGGATTTTAGCGACAGAGAGAGAGAGAGAGAGAGAGAGATTTTTTAGTTTTTAGAGTAATTTATTGCGGAGATAAAAATTTACAAACGGGCCGGTTATGCGTTAATTTTGTTATAATTTTGATGATGCGTGCACTGTGAAAATGTTAGAGAGAGAGAGAGAGAGAGAGAGAGTGAGTGAGAGAGAGAGAGAGAGAGAGAGAGAGAGAGAGATGGAGTATTTCCGGGATTAGAGCGAGAGGCCCGTCGCATGTCTCCATGCCCAGGGAATTCCCGAAACCCCCATTCCTATCCCCACAAAAAAAAATCCCAGATTGTGAGCTCTTCATTATTACATCTCTCCGCCCCGGAGCCACACGATCTAGATACCGGAGCCGCGTTTCCGGACTTGTTTGTCAACGCGCAGAGCGTCTCCTCGCCGCGGCCGCTAATCCGTCCCGCGGAGCCCCACGTCTGTCTCTGTCGCACTCATCGGGGCTGTGGCTGTTCATGGTAGGGATGCAGCATAGCCGCTGCCGACACGACCTTCCTCAACCTGACCACAACAGGCGGAGGCAGCAGCAGCAGCAGCCGCCGCCCCCCAGTCCGGTCCACACCCGGCGGGCCAAGCGTGCTCCCCGCACTCTCGGCCAGACAAACGCAAATTAATTACATCCACAACACAACACCGCTTTGCTTCTTTGTTTGTTTTTTTTTCCCCGGTTGCGCGGGAGTGTACGGGTATTTTTATTTCTCGCGTCAGGCGTTCATCAGTCGCCACGCGGCACGTCGTCGCCGCCGCCGCCGCCGATTCAATTATACCCGCCTGTCGTAAGGTCAGCGCGGGGTCAAAGGGCGCGACGACGGCGGCGGCGGCGGATTGAGCGGTCTAAGCGTCACCCACCGCCGCGTGGCGTGGCGTGGCGTGGCGCGGCGTTCGCGGACAGGAGGCGCGGGGCGTGCTGTTGGTGGAGGCGGCGAGGAGAGGCGGCGGTCACTACCCGTCGCGTCGCACGTCACGAGGAACAGAAGGGCTAAACAAACAAACAAACGGCGGCCGCGAGCGCCTGCCAGCGCCGGGGTAGGCCAGCCGCACGGCGCGCACGCGTGCCGAGGTGCCGAGGCCACGGCTGCCTACCCGGCCCGGCCCGGCGCTCGGTTTGCGGGGGAATGTCGAGTGATGCGCGCGGCCCTACAGACAGACACTCATGTCGAGTTTTTGAAAATGTCTCCCGCAAACACACGCATACACACACACACGCCGCCTCCAAAGACTTTACAGTCTTTATACTGCGCCCCGCCGCCGCCCGCCAACAACACCACGCCGGGAGTGAGTCCTCTTGGAACCGACGACGACGACGAGGTGTGCGCGCGCTCGCTCGCTCGCTCGCTCGCTCTCTCTCTCTCTCTCTCGCGCGCGCGCTCGCGCTGCGCCCTGTCTCACTCTAATACACCCGACGACAGAACCTCCCTCGCTTCTATCCCTCTGTCTGTCTGTCTCTGTGTGTCTGTCTGTGTGTCTGTCTGTCTGTGTGTCTGTCTGTGTGTCTGTCTGTCTGTCTGTCTGTCTGTCTGTCTCTCTCTCTCTCTCTCTCTCTCTCTCTCTCTCTCTCTCTCCCTCTCATCTTTGGTCGAGCCGCGATATCCACGCAAGACACGTCGCGCACACAGGCTGTTTGCTGCGTGCGGTGAGTGAGACGTGCGCGCATCTCAGCATCAGCGCGCCAAAAAAAGAGAGAGACACGCACAAAGACGGAGAAAGAGGGAGGGAGAGAGAGGGAGGAAGGGAGGGGAGGGAGGAAGGGAGGGGAGGGAGGAAGGGAGGGGGGAGGGAGATGCACACCGACAACGCCAGCGACGCTCTAATCAGGGATGCCTCTCTCACGCGCGTGAATGCAATCTGCATCAACCTGACAGAAAGACACACCCACACCACTGCACTCTGGACACACATATACAACACACACACACAAGTGAGGTGCCATAACGAAAACGAATACCAAACGCGGTGCGACAACGGCGGCGACTGGTAAGCGCACGGGACGGGGACGGGCCGCGCGCGGGCCGCGGGTGCTTCGCTTCGCGGTGCTCCGTGACCGGCGTGAACGTGAACCGGAAGTGACACACCCCGCGCGGCCGCACACACGTTTCAGACGGCCAGTGTCGCGGCAGACGTCAAGGGCCGCTCGCGGCTCGTCCGGATGGTTGCCTATGTGTCCCGCCGGGGGCGGGCTGCGCAGGGGGAAGTCCACCCCACCTGACGGGGAGTCTTTCTGTCTGTCTGTCCCTTTCTCAACGCGTTCGAAACTGCATCGTGCGCATTGCGTGGCATCTTAGTCGCGCACGCGGGCTTGCACTCACGTGCGAAAATAAGCGAGAGAGGCAGCCGGGCAGAGAAAGAGAGAAAAGTGGGGGGGGGGGGAGGCGAGCGAGAGGGTGAGAGAGATAGACTGACAGGCAGGGAGAGAGGATGGAGTGAGAGAGAGAGAGAGAGATGTGAAGAAGGCCTTCCCTACGCAGCCCCACTGCTGCAGTGCAGTGCGAGACAGACAGACAGACAGACAGACAGACGGACCGCGGCGGGGTAGACAGGGACAGGGCACAGCCAGCAGCCGCGCCACTAGCGCTCCGCGCGGAGCCTGCGGCAAGCTCTATCGATCACAACCCGCCCAGCCAGAGCAGCCAGCCCGCAGCAGACGGCAGACGGACTCTGCTGCAGTACACACAAGATGGCGACAGAGGCAGGCTGACGGGAGAGGATTCGGACTCGCCCAGCCACAGCCGCGCCGCCACCATGGCGATGTCCAACCTCTACTCCAAGATCGCGCCCAAGCCGGACAAGCAGCGCTACCGGGAGCTAGCCGTCACCCAGACCAACGCCTGGGTCAACGGTGAGTCCGTGGTCCGCCCCGTCCCGTCTGTCTGCTTTGTTTTGGTGGGTCCTGGCGCGGGCCCTGGCGGGGCCCCCCGGGCCCAGGACGACCAGCTCGGGACCCCCGCGGGCCCCCGGGGGGCCCCGTCGTGCGGCGCTCCGGGGAGGCGCCGCGGAAGCGAGTGATGGACCAGACAGACGGGTCCGCTGCCGATCCTGCTCCTGGAGCCCTGCCCTTCCACCCCCCCCCCCTCTCTCTCTCTCCCCGCCCCCTCCCCTCCCCCGCCAACGGGTGCGGCCGCTTTCTCCAGGGTATTACCGCGGTTAGGTAACATCAGCGCCCCTTCCCCTCCCCTCCGTCTGCAACGCTCACATCACCGGCCCCGGTCTGGCTGGGCTGGGGCCGGGTCGGGCCGGGCTGGCAGGGACTTGCTCCTCACACAGAGACCCGCCATGAAGCCACCCATCCAACAGCAGGAGCTGTGTGAGGACACAGGTGCTTGGCCCTGACATGTCATTCCGCTACCCCCAAAACGGAACCCGTACCCCTTGGGTGCGACGGGCGCTCAGTCGTTTTTGGTACCCTGGACTAATAATTTCTTTTTATTCGTGTTCCAGCCGAAAGCTGCAACAATGGTGGCTTCTCTATCACACCCCCGCACGGTGTCTCCCAGCGTGAATCAATGCAGATCCTCCAGCCAGCCAGTGCGCCAACCTCACCTCTCGCATCACCCAACCTGACCACCACTACCAGCACAACATTCAGTCTCAATGTGGCCAGCTGCAGTTCAGAAACAAGCCAAAACAGTAGCAATGGGACATGCAGTAACACGGCAGGCAACAGTAGTTCCTGCCTTCTGCTCCAACATGGACAAAGTACAGTCGACCCCAACTGGCAAGCAACCAAACCAAGTGTACGAGAACGCAATGCAGCAATGTTTAATAATGAACTCATGGCTGATGTGCGTTTTGTGGTAGGGAACCCTGGTAAGATCGATAATACTCTTCCTAAGGATGCAATCTTCGTTATTCCAAATGCTTCTGTGAATGAAGGATTTTTTTCCCCACAGGACACACACAATGCATTCCAGCTCACAAATATGTTCTAGCCACTGGGAGCTCTGTGTTTTATGCCATGTTTTATGGAGGTCTTGCTGAAGACAAAGAAGAAATTGAAGTGCCAGATGTCGAACCATCAGCCTTCCTCACCTTACTTAGGTATGTCAACTTCTAAACTGCATAACTCTTCACAACATGCTATATGACATTATTTGGATGTTTAATATTCTTCCCATGTTGACAGATATTTATACTGTGATGAAATCCAATTGGAAGCGGATACAGTTCTAGCCACTCTGTACGTGGCTAAAAAGTATATTGTTCCACACCTTGCACGAGCATGTGTCAACTACCTAGAAACCAGCCTAACAGCAAAAAACGCATGCCTTTTACTGAGCCAATCCAGGCTCTTTGAAGAGCCAGACCTAATGCAGAGGTGCTGGGAAGTCATCGATGCACAGGTACGTGCATGTGGAGCAGAGGAGGATATGGAAGACAGTGATGTAGAAGCTTGCCTGTAATGCCTCAATGTGATACACTATTTAAAACACTGCCACTCTCTAAATTGTGTGATATGAGCTAGTACAAATCATTTACTCAAGTTTTGTTCAATGAAAAATGTATGTCAGCAAAATTTGAAAGAAATTGAAAACCCACATTTTGACTGGAGCAGTATTATATTGAATCCCTGTTTGTTGGGTGAACAAAAGTATTTGCCCTTTGCATTTAGATGTCTTGTGATTGGCCATAAGTCACAGAAAGAGTTCTAGTCAGTACCTTGTGTAACAGCTTGTGATATAAGATAATAAAAACTCCAAGGAATCAGCCAGCTATTGCTTTTCTTTCTTCAGACCTGTGTCCTTCTTCCTAGCATTTTTTTTCAAATGGGAGAAGCAAAGCACTAGTGTAATGTACCAGTAATACGCAAAAGATAAAATAATGGCATCTGAGTCATGATGCATGGTCACAAGCTGTTCAAATAACTGAAAGCCCTACTGCTCAAACTCAGATTTACTTAATTTTTCATTTTGTTCCTACAACAGGCGGAGATGGCTCTGAGGTCTGAGGGGTTTGTCGACATTGACATGGCAACTTTAGAATCTGTTTTTTCAAGAGAAACACTCAACTGCAAAGAGATGCATTTATTTGAAGCTGCACTGAACTGGGCCGGAGCGGAGTGTTTACGAAAAGAAATCGACCCAACACCAGGTACATATATGCATTTTGTGATAATAGTAAAGAACAGCTGCAAGGTGTAAAATGCCAGAATTCTTATAAACTGTCCTTTTTTTCTCCCTCTCTCTTTTCCTTTAGAAAACAAGCGAGCAGTTCTAGGTACGGCTCTTTTTCTAATTCGGTTACCGACAATGAGCCTTGAGGACTTCGCCAACAGTGCAGCACAGTTAGGTGTGCTCACCCCACAGGAAACCATTGACATTTTCCTTCATTTCACGGCTCACTCCAAGCCTCTCCTCTGTTTCCCCACAAGGGCAAGAGCAGGCTTGAAGCCCCAAGTAAGAAATTGAATTAAACATTCTTGTTCAGGTTACTCATTACATTTTAAATGAATGCTCATTTTGCTAATGGTTTCTTTTCGCAGGTATGTCACCGATTTCAGTCATGTGCCTATAGAAGCAACCAATGGCGGTACAGGGGGCGTTGTGATTCAATTCAATTCAGTGTTGATAAGAGAATATTTGTAGTTGGCTTTGGCCTTTATGGGTCATCTAATGGAGCAGCTGACTACACTGTAAAAATTGAACTTAAGCGACTAGGTCGTGTTCTAGCTGAGCACAACACAAAATTTTTCTCTGATGGCTCCAGCAACACATTCCATGTCTACTTTGAACATCCTATTCAGGTACAGATAACCTGATTTGAGCCTTTAAGCCTATTCTGTGAGATGTGAAAATGGATAATTATGCATTTAATTTGTCCCGCAGGTTGAGCCTGAAAGCTACTACACAGCTTCAGCTATACTGGATGGAGTTGAACTGAGCTACTTTGGACAAGAAGGCATGAGCGAGGCCGCTGTAGGGGCTGTCACCTTCCAATTCCAATGTTCATCAGAGAGCACCAATGGCACAGGAGTGCAAGGAGGACAGATACCCGAACTTATCTTCTACGGACCCACCCAGCCTCCTGAGGACCACTGATACTCACTCCACCTGGGCCTGGCAGTTAAACGTGCCATATCACTTGTTAAGTGCACTTTCAGCAAAATAAAAGTTAAAGTGAACCCAGCCTTGCGGAAGAGGTCTCCAAAGACGCCCAAAATGAGCTCACCTAATAAGATTCAAACTGAGAGAACAGACAAGCATACCAAAACTAAAAACCCTGTTAAGTTTATTCTTAAAAGTGTCTGCGCATTAACAAGTGGTTGGGATTGTATCAATATTCATCAAGTGTTATAAAGCATGAAACAGTCAGAATGAGCAGAGATAGTGCCAGGTTACCAGCAACAACCTTTTTAAAGCAAACCACAACAAGTTCAATTCCCATGATTGTTCCTACAAAGTTGTTACAATTGTTTTTGAAAAATTCTAAGAAATTGAAGAAATTTCATTTATACTCATAGTTTTGTTTTTGTAGAATAACTTCTGTTAACTAAAAGTTTGGAGCAATAATGCAGGTGTGTACATGCAAAAGGCAAATATACTAGAGAAAAACTTTCTCTTTAGGATTTAACTTGATGGAGCTTATACTGATTTAGGCCTTTGTAATTTACTTGTTCCTAACTGTACACAAGATGTTAATGTAAAAAGCAGTAGTTACTTTGAACGTCATGATGAATCTCCCTAATAGGCGGAGAATTTTATTCTTTCTATGGTTGAATAGAACTGCTACATTGCAATTTTGATTGCTAGTCTGTATCTTCTTCTAGAATTTGTCATTAGTACTTCTGTCAGGTGCATTCTCAAAACATAGTGATTAGACTACATAAACTTAATGTATTTTCACATACTTTGAAGACATGTAAGTTTTAGTGGATACATTGTAGTGAATACTTCAAAGGATATTTTGTTGTACCAGTGGCCATAAATATTGAATGGAAGACCCCAAACTATTTTTCTTGATGGAAACTTCTGACACCAGTCAAATAATAATAAATGAAGAAAATTTCAAGCAAGTATATAGCAATCCATTAATAAGTTATTTTTAAATGGAGTTAAGATGATTATTTCTCTGTTAAATTTGTATAAATGTAGTGTAAATGGAGTGTGGCTGTGCAGTACTAATTCAAATTAAGTACATATTGCATTGTTTTAGTGCACTACAGTCATTAGACTTGCTACCAGGGTAATATACATGTTCTCTGAAAAACTTTACTGTAGTTTTTAAGAAAGCTGCGGAGTTCAATGGAGTACATCGATTGGATTTCTGAGATGTAGCTTTGAAATAAAAAGTCATTTTTTGAATCAACTCCTGACAGCACAAAATGTTTCTTCTTGTTGCACAATGTACCCTTTAAGAAGTAAACATTTAGTTTAGCAGAGTTTTAGCAGAATTGATTAAAATGCATTTAAAGTGAATGCCATAAATTTCTCATGTTAAGTTTGTGAAATCAAGTCAGTGCAACATGTATTTTAAGTTAATTTGTGAACAAAAATTCAATGAATTGAGTAGATATCTTATAGCTGTATCATGTACACTGATTTTACTCATTTTCCAAAGAATTACACTTTTGATGCATACCTCTAACAAATCATTTATCATGATTATTTTCCTTCTGTTAAATTCAGTAGAAATGATAGAGAATGCTACGATATCACTGATTTACTCCAAAACACAGATGTCACTCCGAAATTGATAAGGAAGCTGAACATGTGGTGAAACCACTATCAGCATAGTGGAGACTGTAGTCAATCAAACATGTGTACAATAAAAAAAAAAGGAAATGATACAAAGTTTTGTTTATGTTCCTTAAAATACCGATACTACAGTGGTTACCAAATACCCCCTCCTACCTACACAGAGCTCTCTACCGAAATTCCTCAGTCTCGCCATGTTTTCCCCCCATCGTTAAGAACCATCATGGGAAGTGCAAAAATATTCTAAAAATTAGCAATTTATGATTTGAACTCACCCATAGATGGAATTGACAGGCTGAGTGCTTGAGAAAGACGGAGATATGTTCTTCCCAGCTCATAGACATCAATTTGAAGCACATCACTGAAATCAATCAACATATCTGAAAAGGTTGTTAAAGAAATTTTAAAATATTATGGCCATTTCTGTAAGTTTTGCGTTGATTATCTGCTTTACAAGCTAAACAAAAAACAGGTTATTGTGTCAGACACAATCACTAAACTGATGCAGTAAAGGATACGGGCTGTTCCCTCTATACGACATGTCATGTACAGACAGGCAGCAATAACATGGGTGCTCCGGCGACCACGTGTCAGCTGCCGTGACAAAGCCATTTTAAAGAAATTGAATGCTTCATCAATGCATAACTGGCTTAACCTGGAAAAACAAAACAGGCATACATACAAGACTAAAATAATGTCATGATAATGCAAAAGGAATGGCAGTGATACATACCTTAACTGATGGGCCAAGTTTGTGATGGCTTTTCTCGCATTCTGTTGGGTTATCTCACGGGATTCTTTACCAAGACCAGTGTGGAAGGCTGTGTGGTCAGGGAAATTGAAAAACGATTGGAATCAGTACCACATCATAAGCACAGCATGGCATACGCATTGCAGTCTGAACAAAAGCTTCTACAAATCACTTACACTGGCCGAAGCCCCTTGCACCTCCTTTGGAATCAGAGGACACAAACTGCCCCAATGCTGAAGAACCTCCATGAGCGTTTTCTTCAAACTGTATCTCAGAAACAATCGCACTGTGTTCTAGAACAGTACCACAAGCGGTACATACTACATCACCTCGTGCTGGATCTGTGTCTAGATCCAACGATCCACAGTTTGTGCACTTATTGCTTGATGACATTGTGGACTCTGGAATTAAAACAAAATATAACAAAGAATTTAGTTGCAACATAAATGTTCATGAAGCAGCTGTTGATACTGAATAAAATACCAGCAACGCCAGAAATTCCTATCTACTGAACTAAACATATGCAATTCAACACGATGCCACCAGTCATTTAGGATTCAATGATAGGAAGGGTATCTGAATCCTAAAGACTCGCTGAATAAAAAGAGAGATGACATTTAAAACATTGCAGATATTACAGTGCATCTACAGCTTAAAAACACAAAGCAGCTAGCCTTGAGTACCAAAATAAGGCTGGACCATCACAGACGCAATAACAATAAAAAATTGGGCCATCGAGAAAATAAATAGATTGGGAAAGCAAGTGAACATGCTGAAGAAGGCAAAGGAGGTTACAAATTTCAAGTTAAAAAATTCTTACTTTGAACAAAAACACACAATATACAAGTACGGATACTGTGAGATACTTTCAAACTTGAGCTTGAGAGAATGTGTGCAGAAGAAATCACATTATTTTATCATATTATCCGACGAAATTGTCAAAATAATCTTTGAGGATCGGAAAGGGTGTCGGACAACACGGTAAATACAGGCTGGAACCGCTATTCGCACTCATCTGGCAATACGGAAACCCGGTACGCTCAAGGGAAATATGAAGGTCCTGAAGTGACGTCATGAGCAAATAATGGGTGTTGCTTTTTGGCTGTCAATGCGGGGGAAGTTTTCTGACAGTGAGCGTAGTTGATGAAATTTGCCAACAACTGGACAGTGATCTCTGATTTATTTTAAGATGTCAGGACCTGGAACAATTTTCTCACCTCGCCTGAAGGCGGGGATCCGAATGTCAACGAAACTGGATGCCGACGGTAATGAAGTTGAGGTTAGTAATACCCACTTACATAACAACAAATGGGTTCACACAAATTTTACTGGTTTACTTTATCATGTTGATTGAAAAAAAAAATACTCGAAAGCATTCTGTTAGAATCTCTTTTTAATCTCGATTTTTTCACTCACAATATAGCTTTACACTTAACGTACTTCTTTAATATAAAATAATGTATTAAATATATTGTTTCAGGTGGAGGTACGAGAGGATGAAGAACAGCAAATTAAACTGCAAGAGACACTTGATCTGTTGGTGGCCGCTGGCTACTTCCGAGCACGGATTAAAGGCTTGTCTCCATTTGATAAAGTAGGCAGGATTTTTAATTTATTTGCAATAGGTTTTCTTCCCATTGGTTACTCATATTCCGTGTTTATTTAGGTTGTTGGGGGCCTTGTTTGGTGCATAGAAATGTGTAACTTTGATATAGATGTGGATCTGCTGTTCCAAGAAAATCTAACGATTGGTCAAAGAATGTTAGTAATTTTTGCATACTGCTGTGATATATGTTACTTTATTTCAACACAGAAATGATTTTTTGTGCTGACTGTTAACAGCTCCTTAACAGAAAAAATTGTTGCTGTGCTTCCAACAATGAAGTGTCCACACCGTATTGAGCCTCACCAAATCCAAGGGTTGGACTTCATACATATCTTTCCAGTGATTCAGGTTAGCATAACTTTTCCACTCCATCATTTTACTTTTGAAGTGATGCTTTTTGAAATATGTGTGGTAAATGTTCCTGAATATCTATTTAGTGGCTAGTCAAAAGGTCAATGGAAACTAGAGCTGAGAGGGCTGAAAGGATGCGTGCTCATGCTGTGGATCAATACAAACGTTTCTATAGCCCAGAGACTCATGATCCTCAAGTACTGACTGCAGCTTCTAATGTGAGACAAGTTCAGGTGTGTATCGTTTTTGGTTAGTATTATCCTTTCATCTTCTAAGTTTTGAACACAATACTGATCAGTTTTGTTATGTATAGGAAACCTATAGACCTCAAAGGAGGTTCAGGCGGCAAATCCCAGCTCAACCAGATGAAGATTTTGAAACCCGTGTGCACAGTACTCTCCTTGAGTATGGTCCTATTCAAAGTCAATCTGTAGTAAGTATCATAATATGGATTATGGTAAATTGTAGCATTTAATTTTTTTAATGTATGTTCATTCTTTCTAACAGGTTCAAGGATTAGGGAAAGATATTTCTTCTGAACAGCAAGGAGAGCTCTCATCTCAGTTACAGGAGCAAGAAAGAGCTGAGGAGGTAAAAAAACAATTTTGCAAATGTAGTGGAAAAATTAGTATGAGTAGTAACAAAGAACATCTTAATTAAAAGTCCATTTGTACCAGCATGGTGTTGTTTCAGCTTTTATAAAATTTGAAAACCTTTTTTTCTTAGTTTGTGTTCTTTTTTCACATCTTAATTATTTTAATCTCTGTTTTGTTATACTATAACATTGTTTTTTTTTTTGTGCTAAAAGCTTGCTTATGAAATTTTATGAGCTTGTGGCCTCGGGTAATTTGTTTTCTTGCTTGAGTAACTGTTGTGCATTCTGTCCAGCTTCGTGTGCAAGCTCTCATGAAGAATATGGCATCTGCGGAAGAAAAGGAGGTATGATTTTTGTACATTGTGTTTTTTGCTTGCTTCTATCACGGTTGTTTCCTGTCCTTTTTTTGCTTTTGGGAGTTATTGATATGTTTTTATTCTGTTCTGTGTCTATTCAACAAATATGATTCATGCCCCTCATCCAATAATAGTTTTTACGAGTTATTGGTTCTCTTACCAGCTAAAATTTTTGCTTATATCAAACTGTGTGTTGCTTTCAGAGCCGTCTTTCAGCTGGTCTGGTGGGCAGCATAGTGAATCTACAGGCTGGTGAAATTGCTCAGGCTGCTCTTCACTATGAAAAGCTTCAGGCTTCATTTGAGGTAAACACTTTCACTGTCGTAGTGTTTTAGTAATTCCTGGGCAAACCCCTTGAAAATGGTCTAAATATTTCTGTTGTGTGGCAGTCTGCACCCCAAACTGCTTCAGCAAGAGCTTTGGAAGCATTGACTAGACAACAAGAAATGCTGAAAGAAAAGGAGGTAAAACTAACAACAGAAGTAGATGAACTTCGTAGCTCGATTCGTGAAGCAGAAGACCGAATTGATGCTGCTAAGAAAGAACAGTTGCAACTGGCAGAACATTTACAGCAGCTTGATATTTCAGGAAACAAAAGGTCTTATATTTTTCTCTAAATATTTTTTTTTAAACATGTGGTAGGATATTTTGTAAACTTCATTTTGATATTTCAGCACTGTGCAGCAGCTGCAGTCCATGGTTGAAACCTATGACAGTCTTAAGGAACAAGAAGCTCGTTTTCGCGAACAATGCCGCTCTGAACTAAGTCGTCTTCAAGCTCTGGCCGCGTATGTACCTTTCTATCTTCATGTAACCTTTTCTATGCATACTTCTCACTGGTACATGTGGCTTTCTGTTTGAAGTGAGGCGGCGGAGGGCCGTACAGGAACAGAGGGCACAGACGCGGCCGAACTGGGACGCACCCTTGCTGCTGAGCGAGAGGCACTGGTGTCCATAAGGCTGCGCTTGGCTCGGGCCACAAGAACTACAGCTTCTCTCCAGCGCCAGTTGGATGATGTGCCAGGCCGCGCAGAGTTGGCCCAGTATCAACGCAGGTTTTTGGAACTCTACAGTCAAGTAGCAGCTAAGCACAAGGAAACTAAACAATTTTACACTTTGTATAACACTCTGTCAGACACAAAGCGTTACATGGAGAAGGAATTAAGTCTGCTGGATTCAATCCTAGAGAATTATCATGAGTATGTATTCATTCATAATTTTTCCATGTTCATTCACAGTACCTTTGTTCTCTCCTGACTTGAGTCTTGTTTCATCTAGGGCATTATCATCTCCATCAATGCGAGATCAGTTCATACGACAGTTTGAGGGCATAGTTGAAAATATAAAACAGAACAAAATTAAGGTGAGTACTATCTGGAACTGGAGTTCAGTTTGATTTTCATCGTAGCTACCATGTTTAATTTGAAATTTATATTATTTCACTCCTAGGTTGAACAACGGTGCAATGAAGAGCGTTCGAGGAGGGACAAGCTGAATCGTCAACAACTCACCTTACTGGAACTTGAGAGAAGTTATGTAGCTGCTGTCAGACAGTTGACTGTTGAGTGTCGTAAAAATGCTGTTCTCTTAGCAAAGTTGCGAGCCGCAGAGGCTGTTAGTAAATGATGAATGGCACCACCTGTAATAATTCATCTACTGTTGTGATTCATTTAATACCTAGGACTCTTTGTATACTTCTGGGTACAAATATTGACTGATTTTGTAATCCAACTTATTTTTCTAGTCCATACATGCTTTGGGTTACTGTTTTCGACATGCTATTTTGTGCGTGTTTTGGTTGTCATGTTTTTGATGTGTTAATTTGACAACATATATGTTTTTATGCTGATGTTATTAATTTGTTATGCTCTTGGATGGCTCATAACATGGATTTCTTGCCTTCATGATTTCAGAATTTTTAGAAAATTGCTTGTACAGGTAAAACAAAAACTGTTGAATATTATTGCTCAAGTTCTCTGTATACATTCCAAATACCTGTCAATCATTTTGTTATTGCACAAATGTTGTGTGTAAATGTTGTTATTATATCTACAATAATTTAATTCTGTAAACATGAGAAAATAAACGACATTGTTAATGTGTCTTAGAAAATGACTTATATCGGTCAACCGCCGCCTGCCCCGCAATCCAACATGTGAAGAATTAGAAAAGAACATTTATCGACTTGCGACGCGGCCGATTCGCTTTTTGCCTACCCACAGGTGGAAAGTAGTTCGGGTTGCCTACTTGTAGGCGGCTATTAGAGGGGGGGGGGGGCAACTTCCCCTCGCCCTTGTAGCGCCTGCCGAAGCTCTCGAAGAGTGTTATAGGAGAGGGGGCCGATAATGCAAATGAATGACGCGAAATCTCGGTCTTCTGGGAACATTCGGCTTTGGTGGAAACTGTGATGTAATCGTTTGTCTCCCCCTCCCCGAGGCGTGGGTGCGCCTGCGCCACTCCCAGTCCCCCTCGAGCCGAGCCGAGCCTCTTCCGCCGCCGCTGGCATTCACATTCAACAGCTGACCGTGGCGGCCCACTGACGGACCATCACCGGCTCTGCTCGCACCCTCCTCGTCCCGTTGGCTGAAGAAGTGAACCGTCGTCGTCGACAATGTCACAGTTCGAAGGAAAGGTGTGTATCGATGGCCCCGGGTGACGAGTAGAACAATTTAGCAGCGGGTTGCTGCCCTTATGGAAAACGGTGATAAGGCGAGAAGGTTAGAGTTCTAGTTCGCCGGCGAATGATCGAATCCGGAATTGCAAGTGCGCGGACTGTCAAACAAGTGGCGAGTCTGCGGGTAGCGGAATCAGAATCCGCCTCGCTTTTTCATGTAAATTATTCCCCTTCATTATTATTTAAAGGAAAATGGTGCTGCCGGGTGTCGGGATTGTGACACTCCGGTTGGGAGAATTTGACCTTCTAGCCTCTCGGTGGTTATCATGTCATATCACACCCACACTCTCTACTTTCTATGTGATAAACAGCGCTGTTATCATGTTTATTCAAGAGAAAGCCCCCTTTCTCCCAATGCCAGTGGCCTTCGCTGTTGTTTTTAAGAAATAGATGGTCGTGTTTTTTAAGGACTGCCATCCATTTCTCTTTTTTATCTTTTCTTCAGGTCATCAAATGCCGTGCCGCAGTTGCCTGGGCACAGAAGGAGCCTCTGAAGTTTGAGACCATTGAAGTTGCTCCCCCCAAGGCTGGCGAGGTACATGAACGCAAATTGCAAGTTCACACTTTAAAAAGAAATTCCTTTGGTAGTTGAAACTAATCAGGTTCGTTTAACAGGTCCGCGTTAAAATCACTTCCACAGCTATCTGCCACACTGATGCGTACACTTTGGATGGCCATGACCCCGAGGGTTTGTTCCCGTGCGTCTTGGGCCATGAAGGAGGTGGTATTGTTGAAAGTGTGGGAGAGGGTGTGACCTCAGTGAAGCCTGGTGAGATGTTTTTCCGATACTAAGCTCAACTTATTGCACCGATTTTTTACTGCGGTGTGTGTCAAGTCTTTGCATTCTTTTTCTAACCTTAGGTGACCATGTTATTCCCCTGTACATTCCTCAGTGCAGAGACTGCAAGTTCTGTTCTTCAAAGAAGACCAATCTGTGCAGCAAAATCCGCCTTACTCAGGTGAATGGAAGGCCTAGTGTTTTTATTTAGCAACACAAGACTTGGACTAAATACTAATGAAACTTTCACACATTTAGGGTAAAGGTGTGATGCCTGATGGAACTTCTCGGTTTTCATGCAATGGCAAAACATTGTACCATTTCATGGGCTGCTCAACTTTCAGCGAGTACACTGTTCTGGCAGAAATTTCTGTTGCCAAGGTTTGTGTGATAGAAGTTAATTTTGCTGTCATTTCTTTCTTTTCTCCTGAAGCTAAAAAAATTGTGCTGTGTGTTTTTGCCTTAGATTGACCCTGCAGCGCCTCTAGAGAAAGTGTGTCTGCTTGGGTGTGGTGTCCCTACTGGTTACGGCGCTGCCCTGAACACCGCTGGCGTTGAACCCGGTTCGAACTGTGTCATCTGGGGATTGGGAGCTGTGGGTCTGGCTGTGGCTCTGGGCTGCAAGGCTGCTGGTGCTAAGAACATCATTGGAGTTGATCTGAACCCATCCAAATTTGAAGTTGGTAAGCGCTGGCCAAAGAGGTTCTTCTTGCACTGGTGCTTTTGGTCTCTTTAATAAATAAACTTACCAACTGCTTTCTTAATTTTCAGCCAAGAAATTTGGTTGCACTGACTTCGTCAACCCCAAGGATCTTTCCCGCTCAGTGCCTGAAGAACTGATTGACAGACTTGATGGAGGAGCAGATTTCACATTTGAATGTGTGGGAAATGTGAAAACCATGGTAATAATTTTAGAGTTGTCCAACTGCCTAAACTCTTGTGTAATTCCGCTTGTGATCACGCCCTCCACTTTTTTTTCTGCAGAGGGAAGCCCTAGAGTCTTGCCACAAGGGGTGGGGAGTGTCCGTGATTGTGGTGTGGCAGCTGCTGGACAGGAGATCTCTACACGGCCATTCCAACTTGTTACCGGTCGCGTTTGGAAGGGAACTGCCTTTGGAGGTAACTTTGCTGCATACTGGAATTAAGTCACCATTCCCAAAAATTCAGGTTTACTAAAAAGGTATATTTTATGCAGGCTGGAAGAGCCGTGACAGTGTTCCCAAGCTGGTAGACGATTACATGAACAAGAAGCTGATGCTGGATGAGTTCATCACCCACAACTTTACCTTTGATCAGATCAATGAGGCATTCGATGTCCTGCACTCTGGAAAGGGGTAGGTGCCTTGCTATGGTAATTTTAAAGCTCTTAACGTGCTGCATATTGTTCCTGATTGTTTGACATTATTTTTTTGCAGGATTCGTGGTGTTGTGAACTTTTAATCCTGAACTGATGAATTGCTGATCCGAGGAAACTAAGTCTATGATTACCAGTATCTTACTATATTTTTTATGCCTTGTGTGGTGCTCCATTTTTATCTGAATAAATTTATGTACTTTACCGGAGTTTAATGTTTTGTCACTTCATCTCCTCTCATGTTGTTTAGTTTGCTGGGGGCTAAATTAAAATGATTCTGTGTCTCGTCTGGCTTTTGCCATAAATACATTTAATTTCAGCAACAATGAATATTGCATTCCTCCACTTTTTTTTTTTACAATCACATACAAATGGCACTGGTTAAACAAAGTACACTAAATTTGTGCTTGTCATTTATCAATATGAATGATTTTAAACGGCTTGCCTGGAGTCTTACCATAACGTCCTGCTCTGAATACTTGGCTGTGCCTTTCAATCGTCATTTTTAAAAATTTTACTTAAAGAAAATTGGGAATGGATTGCCAGTTGAGAGAACATTTTAAGAATGTGGACAGAAAAGTGCCTATGTTCTACATGGGCTTAAAGGCATTAAAGAAGTATCCGCTACTCGCAAATGTGGTGTCACTCTTGTCAAGCCAACTATGACAGACACCCTCTATAATAATACATGTTAAACTGTCAATTATCATACAAGTTACCTAAGACACCCACATCGACTCCCAGGGCAGTATTAGGAGAAATGGACAGATAAATACATATCATGATCACAAACATATGTTCAGTGAATGTTGGTGTCTGTGAAACATTACAGTAAGGATGAGAGAAATTAACAAAATAAGAGTATTAAAACATCTAAATCACACAACAAATATTAATAAACATATTATACAGAACATTTAAAAAATAACAGTGTCCTAATTTGATAGAACTGTCCAAAGCACAAGGGAATGAAATCGAAATACAAAAATATTACAGATGACATACAATAAGTGAGAGAAGAACATGCAGGCAAATTGTTATGTAATAGGACACTAAAGGTACGTAAGTACAAGAGATGAGCTTTACAGCCCATCAAGCTTCAAGCAAATGAAGATAGAAAATTCACTCAGAGCATTAAGTACGGAATGTTAGGAATATCCTACAAAATAACATGAACCAAAATTCTTCAACTCCTCTCAGCAGCGCAACACACACAAAAAAAAAATTAATGTTGCATGCTTTATTTTGTTTTGCAGCATGAGGTATTGACTTACAAAGTTTTAAGTCTCAGAACACCTGTCTTGCAAGGACAATAATTAAATCTCACAAAAGCGTCACTAATGGAAAAAAAAAATTACATGGACTCACTCTTCACATCTAACAACATAAAAAGACCGTGGACACATTGACACAGCCTACAATTACTCTAAGATCAAACACATTACATTTCAACTAATAGTTACACTGCATGGTAGAAATAGATACAAAGGCTTAGATTGCTAGATGAGCAGAATGGATTTATTTACGTCTCTCATGCACATTGATGAAATGGGGTTAATATTCTAAACGCAGGAATAACATAATGAGAAAAAAAAAGATCATCCACACTTTTTAATGCTGCTATCAGTAGCCTGACTTCTCCAGGACATAACAGAAGCACATAACATGTACAGTACAGAGTGGTGTCGTTGTTACAATGTTGGGCGCCGCCCCCGGGGAGCCCGGGGTACCCAGGGTGCCCCAGGACGACAGGCCCGCCCCCACCCCCGCCCCTTGGGCAATGCCTGGTCTCTGTCCTGTGGGCCCAGGCCGACTGAAGACCCGACCACGCCCCGACACGCCTCCCTTTGACTGCAGGGGTGGCGCGGCAGGGCGCGGCAGGGTGCGGCGGGGCGCGGCGGGCGCGGCGGGGTCGGGTAAAGTCTCGGCGCTCGGACGGCTGCTACGGAGCTGACGCCCAGCTCCAACCTCGGTACGCGAACCTGTACCACGGCATCACCGCACTCTGCAGCAAGGAAACGCGCGTTATTGGCAAACCGCACAAGGATCTCGGGACCAGCGGCTCGCCGGCTCGCGGCTGTCGACGACGACCTCCTCACCTAGAAGTCAAGGGGCTGGTCCGCGCTGCCCTCCACGTCCGAGTCATCGTCGTCATCCTCGTCGTCGTCGCTGTCCTCGTGCAGCTGGTTGCTGTCCTGGGCCTGGCTGACCTGGTGCTGCTCCTTGTTGGTCTTGTTGAGGATCTCTGGAAGCAGGCGGCCCGCCCGGATGAGCACGGCGCACACAACGCAGGGCACGGCAGGAGCCCCAGGAGGGCGGGGTACTCACCGGTGCACGACGGCTTCCCGAAGACGCGGGTGCCGGCCACGGCCACGCCGTGCTTGTCCACGCACCAGCACACGTTGCCGGTGGGGCCGCACTGCACGGGCCGGAAGAAGCCGTCCTGGTCGCAGTCCGGGACGTACACCTCTGCGGACAGGGACGGCCAGGTCAGCGACGACGACACAACACTCACCGCCTTCGCCGCTGGCGCCGTTCTCATCACGTGGACTGACCTCGGAGAGCCTTGGGCGACATGCCCCGCTTGACAGCCTCGCACGGCCGCTCCGTCTTCTCGAAGCACCGGCACCACTCGTCAGGGCTCACGAACACGTCCCTACAGTCACACACACGCACACACACAGGCACATGTAAAAAAAATGCAACTCTAAAAAAAACGAGTCGATTAAAATATGAAATAGTTTTTGTCGGTGGTGGAATCCTCACAGGTCAGTGTCGCAGGAGTCGAGGAACGGCTTCATGCACTTCTCGCTCTGGTCGTGCTCCAGGCCGTAGAGCTCGTGGAGAGACAGTCGGGAGTCGGCGTCCCGGTCCAGGTGGCCGAACATCCAGCGGACTTCGGACTGGCATGTACCGGGGAAGCTGGCTGCAGGGTCCGAACAAGACACGCGTTCAAAAAACCACCTACCGTTTGTTTTTTTTTAAATATTAATTTTTGTGAGGTCGTCTATCGGCCTACCCTTGGAGGCGGAGCGCTGCCTGGGGCGGCGGCGGGTGGCTGCGTCAGCCATGACCACGGAGAACCAGTCCAGCATGCGGTCGCCCATGCTCTGCAGCTGCGACGGCCCGCACTCGGGGCTGGGCTGCACGGGGCGGTCCACGGCCGCCTGGCCGCCGCCGGCGCCCGGCTTGCCCTCCAGGACCTCGTTGAACACGCGCTGCTTGTCCTTGTCGTCGCCGCCCTGCGAAGCACGCCGAAGTCAACGTCAAACACCAGTCCGCCAGGGCCGGGGGCCGGGGCGGCCGGGGGAGGCTCGGAGCGCCTGCGGACCGCGGGGTAGGCAGGCCCGCGACGCACGGGAGCCGGGAGCGGCCTCGGCTTGCCTACCCGGCACGGCGCTACGGTGAGCTGGCCGCCGCCGGCAGCGCGGAACACAGAGAGAGAGAGGAGGGGGGAGGGGAGGGGGAGGAGGAGGGAAGGAGGAGGAGGAGGAGGAGGAGGAGGAGGAGGAGGAGGAGGAGGAGGAGGAGGAGGAGGAGGAGGAGGAGGAGGAGGAGGAGGAGGAGGAGGAGGAGGAGGAGGAGGAGGAGGAGGAGGAGGAGGAGGAGGAGGAGGAGGAGGAGGAGGAGGAGAGAGAGAGAGAGAGAGTGAGCAACAGAAGCAGCTTGCAGTCGTGCACAGTGTCGCGATGCTCGGCTCGGTCTCCCCGGTCTGCGACGCCAAACGACGTAATGCCCATGCAGACCCTCCTCGGCCCCTCTCGGCCCCCCGCCACGACCCGGCTGCCCGACCCGACCCGACCCTCTGTGAGTTATGTGTGGAACGCTGCAGCACATCATCCCCCCTCCTGCTCTCTCTCTCTCTCTCTCTCTCTCTCTCACACACACACGCACACACACACGCACAACACACACACACACACACACACACACTGGTATTGTGTGCGCGCGCGAGAATGATATTATGTCAGCGAGCGTACACGTCACAGATTTGGGTGACACACACACACACATGCATACATGGGAGAGACGATGGGGGTCGTGCACCTTCAATATCCGTACATGCAAGGCGAGAGAGGGAGAGGGGAGGGAGAGCGGAGAGAGAGAGAGAGAGAGAGAGAGAGAGAGAGAGAGAGAGAGAGAGAGAGGTGGGGGGGGAGGGAGGAAGGGGGGGGGGGAGAAAGCGAGAGAGACGACGACGAAGTACCTTATACCGTCGAGGATATTGTGTGTGTGGGAGGGGTGATATTTTTTGTACCCCCTCACAAAAGAAATATGCGTTATTTCCCGTGCGAGGAACTGAAGTGATGTTGGGGAAGGGGTGGGGGAAGGGAAAAGGGGTGGGGGAAGGGGACGGGCTTCATACAGAGGCAAAGGAGGCGCTGACATTGTGTGAGTGCATGTGCTTGTATGTGTGTGTGAGAGAGAGAGAGAGAGAGAGAGAGAGAGAGAGAGTCTCCCTCGATCCGATAGCCATAAGTCACCGTAATGCTGCGATCACATGCATTATAAAGCCATCAGTTCACCGGAGTAACGGCTAAAAAAATTCTAGTCGTTGAGAAAAAAACAATGTTTCCCATAGTGCCATTAACTCACGGAGAAATGCCGGACAACCTTAGTTAATTTAGACTGCTGAGTTTGAAGTTGTCGTGTTTTTTTTTTAATTTTTTCGGGCGTTGCAGCACTCTTCTCAAACCGTCTTGGCGCCACACGGCCGGAAATCTTGTTGCCTCGCTTTTCTGCGTGTTAACTGAACCATCTCTCCTCCTCCTCCGCCTTCTTGCAGCCGTGCGGACTTGTGCTGTTGTCTGCGTCGGCCGCCATAGGGCTTTGTAACTGAGCCACCCTCCCGGCCAGGGGAAGCGCTTCCCGACAGCGGCCGCGGCGCGGCGGCAGCGACGTTGCTGAAGTTGTTGATACCGAACCGAGCAGAGCCGGGAGGCCCCTAGGCTCCCCTCGCCAACCCCGCCACTCAGATGACTTGGCACCTCTCCCGCCGACTGTCGACTCAACCGGCTCCTGGGAGGGGGGGGGGGAGGCTTTGGGGGAAAGGCCAAGGCGAAGGAAAAGGGGGTGTGGCTGGCTTCCCAACACCTCCACTGCCATTCCGAGCGTGGCCCCACTCTCCCCCTCCCACCCCCATTCTCCAGATGTCTAACTCGATTCGCGTCTAAATTTGAATGGGGTGGAGCGGCAGCGACGGGAAGGCCGTGGGGAAGAGTCAATAGGAACTAGAAGAAGAAGAAGAGGAGAGAGAGAGAGAGAGAGAGAGAGAGAGAGAGAGAGAGGGGGGGGGGGGAATAAAAAGCGTGAGCGACCAGTGACGGCGACCCTCCTGAGACTCACCTTGTTGTACTTGGTGTACTTGATGTACTTGTAGTGCTTGTTCTCGTACTTGAAGTCCTCGGGCGTGAAGGTGTACTTGCTGTCCAGCTTGGAGAAAGGCACGGCCTTCTTGACGCTGCCCTTCTTGCTGGGCGCGGCGGCGGTCGTGTCCTGCTGGGCCTGCTGCTGCTGCAGGGGCTGCGGCGTCTGCAGCTGCTGCTGCTGCTGCTGCTGCTGCTTCTCCACGGTGGCCTTGTACTTGTTGACGAACTGGTTGTAGCGCTCCTGCTGCCGCTCCTTCTTGCGCTGCTGGAGCTCCTTCTCTGTAACGATACAACAGGCGAGAGGGTCGCGGGTTCAAATCTCGGCTGGGGCAAAGGCTCTGTCCACTTTCGTCTCCGGCGGCACGTCTCCGGGGCCGAGCTCGCGCACATTTTCTTGCCGACACAAGCAGCCCGAAATGCCCCCCCCCCCCCCCCCCCCCCGTTAAGCCCTTTGCCAGCCCTTTGACGCGATCTGATGCCGTCGCGGGGGGTCTTTGCCCTGCTACCCTTTCAAAAAAGAAAAAGCAGTGAAAAAAATGCGCACTTAATATTAATCAATTTTTCTTCTGTAAAATTAATTTTCCTTAAAATGAAATCGGGCAAACTGATCCGTTTTCCCGTAGCACGTACAAGTCATAAATTTTCAAGCGAACCGAGTGTGTGTGTGTGTGTGAGTGTGTGTGAGAGAGAGAGTCGTATCGGTGTACAGCTGGAGCCGGCTGGAGGCGGCTGGAGTCAGCTGGAGGCTGCGGACCGCGAGGCTGGCCGGCGCGGAACACAACGCCGCACTCCTATAGAGTACCGCGATTGGCAATCACGGTAATGGCGTGAGCACCCCCCCCCCCCTTCCCCCACCCCTGTGACCTCCGCGGACGGGCGACCCCGACGCGGAGCCGCCCCTGCAGAGCGTGATTCCGAACACAGTCTTCTCTGTCTGTCTGTCTGTCTGCCTGTCTGTCTCTCTCTCTCTCTATCTCTCTCTCTCCCGCTTGGTTATATGCGGAGCACCCCCACGAGTGCGACAGAGACAGCGCTACGGAAGCCCGCAGCAGCAGTGTTCGCTGACGCGCGCGAGCCGCCTGGAGTGAAGAAGAATCTCCAGCGAGAGCTTCCACCACACGGCCTGGAGCCTGGAGCCTGGGGCCTGGAGGAAGCAGCAGAACCGCTGCTGGCTGCTCCGCTGCTGTGGACGGCCTCGCCGCCGACCTCACCCCTTCTTTCTACTTGCATCGCTGCTGCTGCTGCCGCCTCTGCGGGGGGGGGGGTGGTGGGGGGGGGGGGGGGTGAGAAGCGCAGTGCTCTGCCCTGCAGCTCTCCGAGCGCCGCCAAGTTACTCCCTAAATCAAACTTCGCACTCCCCCCCCCCCCCCTCCTTTACAGTGCTGAAGGCAGTTGAGTGCAGCTGGGTGTCGGCGATGCCAGAGCCGCCGCAGGCGCCGCCGCCGCGCCACACTCCCAGCAGGGCGATGCTGTGTAGGCCCGCTGCCGCGGGTACCCCCCCCCCCCCCCCCCCCCCCCCCCCCCCCACTCCTCCTCTTCTTCGTCTGAACTCCCTCCCGTTCTCAGTATAGCAAAAGGACAACGGCGATAGGCACAGCGGCTCCGGTTCCGAGGAAGGGCCGAGTTAGCAAGAGCCCTCCCCCCCCCCCCCCTCCCCCTCCTCCCTTCCACTCTGACGTCTCAATACCGTCAGAAGTGCCGCCATAGCGGCACAGGGCGCCCCGCGGGACGGCGGCGGCGGCGGCGGCTCGGCGCGACGCCGAACTGATATGATATTGGTCCTGGTGCGAAAACGTCGTGTGTGTGTGTGTGTGACCCAGTGACGCGGCGCGGCGGCGTCGCGGGTTCGAATACCGTCAGCGAGGGGGCAATTTCTTTTTTCTTCTTCTCTCTCATCCCCCCCCCCCCCTCTCTCTCTCACCCTCTGTTCCCTATAGTATTCTGCGAGGTGTGCACACGCGGCAGCCAACAGCCTAACGGTGCGGCAGAGAGAGAGAGAGAGAGAGAGAGAGAGAGAGAGAGAGAGAGAGAGAGACAGAGGCGGGCCGCGACGGGGAAGGTCATATACCCGATCGAACCCACATTGATACCAGCTAGTCAGGCAGGCTCGGCTGCTCGGCGCGGCTCGGCGGCTCGGCTCGGCCCCGCCCCCAAGGCCGGTCGCGTCCAACTCTGTCTCTGGCTCCGTATTGATTCTTGGCAGCGCCGCCGGCGCGCGAGCGCCTCGCACAGAAGAAGGATCCATCCCTAACGAGCACAAGCACAGCGAGGCCCGTTTTCTATGTAACAAGTTATTATTTTTTGTTTTTCCTTTTTTTTTTTTTTTTTTTGGTTTGTGTCGCGCGGATCCCGCGGACCCCGTGGTGAAGCAGCAGCGCGGACTGATCGAGAGGCCACGAGGATGCATCCGAGATAACAGACAGCGATTCCCAGACCACTAGACGTCGCGCAAGTGTCTAACAAAGTGTGAAATGAAATAAGAGCCTTACACACACACACCAAAAAAAAAAAAGACGCGAAAATCCCAGGAAAAGATGATTGCATCATAAAATTACCGACAGTTATTTCTTTTACCAACTACATTTTTTCTGAACAAAAAGAGTATGTTTGATTAATAAAGTTTATTGAACATAAAAATGTTTGCGGATCAAAAAATGATTTTTGGACCAAAAATAAATTTTTTAAGCAAAATGAAAAAAAAATGGCTTGATTATCATTCCTTATTACCTTTGCAGGGACAGAAGCCCTTGCAGGCCACGCCCACGGCCGTGGCGTGGATGCAGTTGTGGTAGTCGAGGCGGCACAGCGACGAGTAGGTGCGGTTGTCCGCGCCGCACAGGAAGGTCGGCCTCACCACCGGGCACGGCGAGCAGTTCCTGTCGTAGCAACATTAATGGATCACATTTTAGAGAAGCAATGCACATAAATGTTTTTTTTTTGTGTGTGTGTGCGTCGCAGTGCCTGCGGGCCTCGGTGACCCACCGCTCGCCCCCCAACAGGCCAAATAGACTGTGCCCCAATGAGTGGCCGGCGCCGGGCCCCAGGCGGCGCTGCCCCGCCGGCCGCCCCTATTCGCTCACGTCGTTGCAGCAGGGGAGCTGCTGCTGCAGCTGATTGGTTTTTATTGACCAGACACAGGTGAGGACAGGAGGTGAGGGCGGGGGCGGCGGTGGGTTCCACACATACGGTTCGCACACACCCCTACTCCTCGCAGCCAATCAGCTTTCAGCTGTACAGCGCGCGGGGCCGGCGGGGCAGGACGAAGGGCACCTGCAGCGTAGGCAGCCCGCCCCCCACGGGTGCGTTATACGGTCTGATATTGCCTACCCAGCACGGCGCCCGCACACCGTCTGTCTCCGTACGTCTCTCTCTCTCTCCCTCCCTCCCTCCCTCCCTCCCTCCCTCCCTCCCTCCCTCCCTCCCTCCCTCTCTCCCTCTCTCTCTCTCTCTCTCTCTCTCCGGCACCGCCGCACCGCCCTTACTTTCTCATTTCCACGGTCGCCTTCCCCGTCGTATTTCGCTTCTGGAGACCGCCCGCCTCCAGCCCGCCTCCAGCCCGCCTCCAGCCCGCCTCCAGCCGGCCCCCACCTGGCCTCCAGCGCTTGGCCTCTGTAAGCGCGGCTCCACGGCAGGCAGCCCTTATGAATGGTGATTGTTCGGACGCTATTGCTGCTCGATCTCTGTGTTTGCGCCGCAAACAAGCGGGGTGGGTAAAGTACTGTATTCCCGGGTCGAAAAGCAAAAAGCGGGATGGGAACTGAAATCCTGAGCCCGCAGCCCAGGCGGTCGAAGCACGGCGGCGGCGGCGGCTAGGCCAGACCAGACTAAGTGAGGCTAGGCGGGCTAGGCGAGCCTCCTTCGTGTTGTCGATGCAGTGACAGGGCCAAACTTCCACGACCGGAGTCCGCGGGGGGTCCGGAGGATGGGGGAGGAGGAAACTATTGATTTCCGCGGGGGCGCCCGTAAAACTCCATGCTCCTCTGTCATTAGGCAGCGGGGGGGGGGGGGGGGGGGCGCTGGCATTTAGGATATTACTCCTCGGGGCGTGTGAGTGGCTGAGCGTCGGCTGAGCGTCGGCTGAGCGTCGGCTGAGCGTCGGCTGAGCGTCGGCTGAGCGGTGGCAGAGCGGCGGCCCCTAGGACGGGGCGGGGCGTCGCGTCCAGCCAGGCAGGGATTAAGCCCGGGCTTACATTTCGGCGAAGCTTCCGCAATTTGGCGGCGGCTGCGGCGCCATATAGAGGGGATCAGTAGGGGGGGGGGGGAGGTGTAGGCTGTCTGCGTGCCTGGCTGTCCGTCTGGCTGCCGGTACACGACGACTCCCAAAGACTGCCAAGCGCGGAATTTTTTTTAAAAAATAACAATTTATGAGAAAATGAGAGAAAATTTCCGTCGTGCAACGCCGAGGCTGTTCACAAATTCACGCGGCACCCTATGCGTTTGTGGATGTCCTTTCCCTCCCTCTTGGAAAGGGGGGCGGAGGGAGGCGTGGGGGGCCTCAGATTTAACGCGAAGGGGCGAAGAGCGAGGTAGGTGAGGTATATCGCGATGCGGCGCAGCGAGGTGCTTGGGGGGGGGGGGGGGGGGGCAGGGGGTGAAGGGAGGGGGGGGGGGGCAGCCAGAGGTCACGGCTCCGGGCATGGCAGGCAGGACGCCAGAGCACTAAATCCCGCCGGCAATCCGGGGCCACCTCTGCTAACGTGCTAACAGCCAAGGTGTGGGTGAGCAGGGGGGGCTGCCCAAGAGGAGAGGGACCCCCAGGGGGGCCACACACACATACACACACATACAGGCCATTGAATTCCCAAACGCACAGCGCGCCTCGCCGGGCACACACACACACACACACACACATAGCGTCTTGCCGCGCTGCCACCCTTCCTAACAGCACGGCAGCACACACTACACATTGCTGCAGCAGCGGCAGTAGAGAGACCACACTAATACTGTCTTCTCGAAAAAAAAATCTGCCCTGTCCCAACGCGAAGAAAAAAATTAAATCCCGTGAGCAAAAGAAACGCACACACACACAGACACAACACGCACACACACACACACAGCAGGGAGTGCAGCTGCTGCCCCCCCCCCCCCCAGACACATGCACCGCCGCTGTTCCGGCCCGATACTCAATCATGCTGCCTTTTCCACGGGAGGAACCATCAATCCAGGTCGTGGGAGACGGCGGCGGCCACCCCAACGGGAGAGGGAGAGAGAGAAAGAGAGAGAGAGAGAGAGAGAGAGAGAGAGAGAGAGAGAGAGAGAGAGAAAGAGAGAGAGAGACAGGACGGGAGGGGAAGTGGAGGGGGGAGCAGACAGAAAAGGGGCGTGCGTGGATGCAGGTCGACTGGAAGATGGATTCGTGCAGAGGGGAGCCTCAATCAAGGACTACTTGTCCTGCTGCGGCATCGGACAAAGTCAATATTCAAACGTGCGCGCGCTTGGTGTGAATAATAATAATGTGAAGGAGGGGGGAGGGGTGCTAACTGACCCATCAGCGTGTGTCAGCACGCGGAGGGGTGCGCGCGGGAGAGAGAGAGAGAGAGAGAGAGAGAGAGAGAGAGAGAGAGAGGGGGGGGGGGAGAGGGGGGGGGGGGGGAGAGCATCTGCCAGGCAAAAAACCACCGGGTAGTTAAATGCAGTCACAAACAACGCTTTTGTTGGCAAGCAGACCGTTGCCAACATAGGCCCCCATGATTTTATCGGAGGGGTTTTGTTGGTAAGGATACCGTTGCCAACAAAGGCCCCCCTTATAATTTACCTCCCGGGGGGCTTGTTCAGGTTGCCAACATAGGCCCCCCCTTATAATTTACCTCCCGGGGGGGCCTGTTCAGGTTGCCAACATAGGCCCTGGGGCACCCTGGGGGTTTTGTTCGCTGCCAACAGAAGCCTCCTATTGTTCGCAGGCACGAAAATCACTTATGTGTAGGCAATTTTGGGGGGCTTTTGTTAGCTGCCAACATGGGCCTGGGACCTTTTCCAGCGGGGGGGCCTCTGTTGAAACTACACCGCGGAACCACCATACTTTTATGCAGGAATAATCATTTTGAATTTTAACAACGTCACCCCTGCCCCGTCCCCTCCGCACCTTCCTTCGACGCTCTAGCGGTGTAGGGTCGTATGTGTGGTGTAGTACACGCACACACGCACACACACGCACACACACACACACGGCCGGGGTGTTCTGCCGTGATGTAACCTACGCCGGGGAGGTTCACTCGTCGTGCCGGGCCTCACGGCGGCGGACAGGCCTCGCCAGCATAACAAGTTGCCGCGCCACGCTCTGCATTTAACGTCGGCTGACGAAAAAGTTTTAATAGTGCAAGTGTATCGCGCCACGCCGCGTCGCGGAGGGCGGCGCCAGCGAGGACCTCCATCTTGGAAACTTTTACCCGCCCCGCCGCCGCCGGGGAAGAGGTGCTGAAAACTAATTTCTCCCCCCCTCTCTCTCTATCTCACTCTTTTTTCCCTCCTTTATATTCGACAGTCCGGCGGTATATACGGTCGAGGGCGGAGACAAGAGAGACAGAGAGAGAGAGAGAGAGAGAGAGAGAGAGAGAGGGGGGGGGGGGGAGCTGTGGTCGAGGAGGGGATCCGAGTGGAAGTGAGATGGGAGACGCGGCGGTGCACGCAGTGCCGAATATTTACGGCGTTCACCACGAAACCCGATTTTTCCCTCCCTGCTGCCCCGCCGCCGCCGCCGCGGCTCCGTCTTGGCTTTTGGCTTAGAAATGGTTGGGGGAGGAGGGGGGAGGGGAGGCAGTGGAGCAGAAATACAAGTGGGATTGGAGAAGAGAGGAGAAGCGGGAAGGAGAGGGAGAGGGGGACGAAACAAGCTGAAAAGTTGCGTGTCGAATTTCGATCCGGTGCGCGGATGGGCCGGGACTGGGACGGGGAAGTGAGTGGCTTCACTGATGGCAAAAGTTTATTTTTTCTTTTTTTTTTCTCTGCCGCTTCTTCTTCTTCCTTCCTCCCGCTTTCTCCGTTTTCTCTCCCCCCCCCCCCCCGCCCCCCGCGTACTCCCTTTTCTCCTCTCTACTTTTTTTTCCCTCCGTCTTTTCGCGCCAAAGTGAAACGCTTCGTGTGCCGCGACGGAGCGGGAGAGAAAGAGAGGGATAGAGAGAGAGAGAGAGAGAGAGAGCGAGAGAGAGAGACAGAGACAGAGCGACAGACAGAGAAAGAGAGAGATATAGAGAGGGACAGAGGGAACAGCATTCCGGCATTCCGATACGAGATCCATTTCGCGAGTCACTGTCAGGTGTTATACGGTGGGTGTTGCATTGTGTCCGTCTGCAGTCCCAAGAAGCGCTCCCACGGCAGAGGAGGAGGGACAAGAAGAAGAACAACAACAACAACAAGAAGAAAGGAGAGGAGGAGAGGACGAAAGAATCAACAAAGTAGCACTCACGATAGCATTTCATTCATTCAGGGCAGAGTTCGGCCGCGGGCTCGAAAGTTAATTGATCGGAATTCACTTTTTGCTTCTATTACCCGGCTCTGCGGGGGTGAGGGGGGATGGGTGGGGGGGTGGGGGTCGTGGGGGGCCGCGATGGGCAGGAAAATAACCACCTGTGGTGAAGGAAACGAAGCTCCCCAGTGCGTGCCGCCTCTCTGTGTCCTGCAAACATCGGCCACGCTCTCTCTCTCTCCCCCCCCCCCTCTCTCTCTCTCTCTCTCCTCTCTCTCTCTGTCTATCTGTCTCTCTCTCTCTGTGCCCCCTCATATCTCTCTCTCTCTCTCTCTCTCTCTCTCTCTCCTGCCGGTCCGCGAACATTATTGTTATTTTTTTCCTGTTATTATTCGTCGTATTTATGAGCTAACGTGAAGGTTCAGGGAGCGAGAGAGAGAGACAAAGAGAGAGAGAGAGAGAGAGAGAGAGAGAGAGAGAGAAAGAGAGAAGGGGGCGTTTGAGATAGAAGAATAAAATAAAATTATAATTGCTTCTCCGCACCGCAAAAATGCGAGGAGGTAGTCTTTGTGCAATCTGTAACGCGGCAAGGCAAGGCTCCCCGGGAGAGCGGTGCAGAGAGGGACCAGAGCGGAGCAGGTGGAGGCCGGCGTGCGGAGCCGGGGATACATTTCAGGGGGAGGGTTGCGGTGGGGGTAGGGGGGGGGGGGGGGGGGATTATCAGGGCGCTATCCGCGCAGGGAGCCACCGCCGCCTAGCACCGCTGATGACGGTGCGTTACGAGCTCGGATAGCGGATCGCGCGGGAAAATTTAAAATTTCTCCTCCCTCTCTCTCTCTCTCTCTCTCTCTCTCTCTCTCTCTCTCTCTCTCTCTCTCTCTCTCTCTGGGAGGGCTGGGCGCACCCGAACCAGAAGCTGAAACGTATACATTCTGCGGAAGACAGGGTGGGGTGGGCGACGCGGGAGGGTCGTCCTGGATTATTATTTTCAGACAAGAGTTTAAGCAGAGCAGCGCGCTTTTCTCCTCGGGACCGTGCTGCTACTGCTGCTGCCGCTGCCCGGCTCACCCGGGAGCGGGCGCCATGTTGACAGTTGGTACCGCCGCTGCTGCAGTGCAACCCCCTCCCCCCTCCTGACTTACACAGACCCCCCCCCCCCCCCTCCCCCTCTCCGCGCGCGTTGACTCTGCACTCCGCCATCCACGAGGTCTCTAGCTCGTGTGTGTGTGTGTGTGTGCTCTCCTACCCCTTCAACAACATCAGTCTCTCTGCCTACACTGTGCATTCGCATTAAACGGCCGCATACACATAGCTAGCGCTGGTCACCGCCCAGGTCAACGCGCTTGATTGGAGCTTCTCTCTGTCTCTCTCAGTATCTTTCTCTCTCACACACATACACACCATCATCTACCCAGCCTCTGTGGTCGCGTGGCCGGCGCACGTGCGCGACCCTTCTTAGAGGCGCCACACGGCCCCCCGCAGAGAGGCGCCGGGCCTGCTGGCGGCGCCCCGTGCGCGCGGCACGTTTACGTCACAGCCGCTGTGCCTGCATAAGGGTGGCTATGGGACAATGAGTGTCCCGGATGAATGGGAGCACACAGGGAGAAATACAGGATGGGTAACAAGCATTTTAACGCGCAATTTACAAGTTTAACAAAGTATAAAAAATAAAAAATAAAATAATAGCATCAGTGAGATATAGATCTATAAAAGATATGTTACTAAGATGTGCGCGCGTTAGTGAGGAGAGAGTACATGGATTTTTTGAGTCTTAGAGACGGTTAAATACATCAATTGAGAGAGAGAGAGAGAGAGAGAGAGAGAGACGCTGGAGCCGGTTGTTGTGCAGCGACTCAGCGCCAGTGACAGGCTAGGCCACCACCAATACCCTGCTCCGCGGCACTGCATGTAGACACGCCCTTTACCCTGTTGTGCGTCTGGGCCCGCCTGTCTGTCTGTCTGTACGTCTGTCGCGCTTGTGCAAGCTCTCTCTTCCACCTCCCGCCCTCCCCCCCCCCCCCCCTCTCTCTCTCTCTCTCTCTCTCTCTCTCTCTCTCTCTCTCTCTCTCTCTCTCTTTGGTTCCGGTCCCAAATTCCATTCCACACATACATTCTCTGATAAGCATCTTGGATGGCGCTCGCTCTGGGCCGCTGCAGCCCCGCGCTCGGTGAGCAGGAGGGAGAGGGGGGGGGGGGGTCTTGATTGTGTAATCATCCCCCCCCCCCCCCGTCATCCCCACAAAATCCAATAGGAACGGCAGCGCCAAGCACGAGTATTAATTACAGCACGGCATGCCTGCGAAATTTAGTGCGCGCTGCTCGGGTCGCGGGTTCAAATACCGTCTAATTTTTTTATTCGCCATATCCATCGCTGCGTAAATACCGACGGGGCAGATCATTGATATAAAAAAATATGGAGTATTGAGTATGTTAAAGGGGAAGGAGAATGATTTTGCGCAGCCGTAGTACGGATGTCGGTACGGATGAAGAAACAGAAGGCGGCGGCGGTGTGTATTTACATGGGCTCTGCCTTCTCTGTTCCCACCACTGCGGCACCACTTTAGAGTGAGAATCGAAGAAACAGAAGGCGGCGGCGGTGTGTATTTACATGGGCTCTGCCTTCTCTGTTCCCAGACTGCGGCACCACAGAGAGAGAGAGAGAGAGAGAGAGAGAGAGAGAGAGAGAGAGAGAGAGAGAGAGGGGGGGGGGACACCACAGCACACCGCATCACCGGCATATAAGGACGAGATTGCTCTGCCTGCTTGTCCCGTCCTCTCTCTTCTCTCTCTCTCTCTCTCTCTCTCTGTCTCTGCTACTGCATATAGTGTGCCCTGGGGCTAATGTGGTCCGCTCGGATGCAGTGCATTCCCCCTCCTCCCCCACTCTCCCGCGGGTACACTGAGGCCCCCCCCCCCCCCCACCACCACCAGCAAACAGCGGCTAGACTCACTCTCCTTCACTCTCGCCTCGTGGGAAATCGAGGAAAATTTTCGAAAGGCCGCCGAGAATTTAAATGGGTTCAACGGAGACGACGCCCGAATAGAAAGTGTGCCGGGCCCACGACTGAGTGCGTTAATTTGTGGCCAAACCCTTTACTTGCGCCTTTCTCTCTGCTACCCCTCCTTTTTTTTACCCCACAGTAACCTTCGGAGCAAAAAAAAAAGGATAAAAAAGAAAAGAGAAAAGAACACAGAGCACGGCTGCCGCGAGCAGCCCTTGTGGTAGGGAGGGATCCTTGCGGCACGAGGGAGGGTTTGGCCTCGACCCCGAGATACGAGGGGGAGGGAGAGAGAGAGAGCGACGGCAGGAGAGAGCAGGGGAGGATGGGCCAGAAAAGGAAAAGAGAGAGAGAGAGAGAGAGAGAGAGAGAGAGAGAGAGAGAGAGAGAGAGAGAGAGAGAGAGAGAGAGAGATGAAGGGTGGAAATAAAAATCAGGCCTTTTGTTGCCGTAATGAATTACGGAAACGCGTTATTTAAGTTCGTCCAGAACGACGACAGATGACAGCGCGCGGGGAGCCCCCCCCCCCCCTCACCGCCTCCACCAACTCCCAACTCCAGAGGGCGGCGGCCGTGCTCTGCCACTGCCGGCTCCGCACCGCCCCCCGGGCCCCAGGCCCCGGGGACTCAGCACCGCTCAGCGCCGCTCAGCACCGCTCAGCCGGCGGGCCTTTTGAAAACTTATAATTATGCATGTATCTCCGCGGAAGCAGGAAGGCGCGGCATCGGTCACTGCAGGCAGCGCAGGGGGGGGGGGGGCGCTGCTCTCTCCCTCTCGCTCTCCCTTTCTCTCTTTTTCTAACTGATTCACTCACTCACTCCCTCAAGTTGGATGCCGCCACGCCGAAAAGAAATAAAGAAAGGGAGATAATAATAAAAAAATAAGGGAGAGAGAGAGACTTAAATATTTCATGAATCAAGGAGAGAGAAAGAGCAAGAGAGCGAGCGAGAGAGGTAGAGAGAGAGAGAGAGAGAGAGAGAGAGAGAGAGAGAGGCGGCATGGCGGCCTCGCGGGCTTTTAGCGTTTCCACCCCGGCAGCGGCGTACGCAGAGGCACGCGGCGATGTGGCCGGTCCGCCCCGGGGGGGGGGGGGGGGGCGGTGGTGGCGGTGGTCAGAGGGCCAGTCCAGTTCACCGGAGGCGTCCGCTGGGGGTACACAGCTACACCGCTATACTGCCGCGCCGCTGCCGCGCCCAGCCCCGCCGACCGCAGCCCGTCAGCGGGTCAGGCATCACCTTAAGAATTTTACAAATGTCTTTTTATTTGCAATTTTTTTTTGTTTTGATAAAAAAGAGTGGCTCTTCACCCGACGCTGCATTCAGATTCAGACGAGTCGCAGATGACGCGGCAAGCAAATGTTCGGAATGTTCTACTCGGAAAGCGCGACCAGACCGGAGTAGGGTTAGCCCCTTGTGTCCTGGTGCTGGCCAGCGGGTGAGGGGGGCGGGAGGGAGGGGGGGGGGGGGGGGGCTGCCCACGGGGTCGGTAAGCGAGAGACGCACGATAGTCGAGGGGGGGGGGGATTCCCGCTATCCTGCCGTGCCGGTTCGTTGCCATCAGCGGGAAATCCGCGGCGCAACGCGGCTCCGGGCCAATCACAGTGTAGCACCTGTGCCGCGCCCCCACCGCCGCCACCGCAGCCGTGACGTCATGGTGCTACCCACCGCGGGGCAACCCCCGCGACGACATGGACATGACAGGTGCACGTCACCGTCTGGGAGGGGGGGGGGACGTCCCCGCCGCACCGCCGCTGGCGGGGATCGAACACCGCCAGGCGCGAATCCGGGGGGGGGGGGGGGGGGGCGATGGGGGCGTCGCTCCCTCCCCCCGAGCCCCCCGATGGACGCCTGCTAGGTAGGCAACACGCGTAACATTCCGCCTGTAAGTAGGCACACAGTGGCACATCGCCCCCCCCCCCCTTGATCCGCTACTGAACCCCGCGGTGCTCTGCACTTACGTGATGGACTCGCTCGTGTCGTCCTCTTCCTCGTCGTCCTCGCTGTCGTAGAACTCGTCCTCGGAGGACGCGGACCCGGACGGCGACGCCGTGGAGGACGGCAGCCTCGACCGGGGGATCACCACGTCCCTGTGGAAAAGCAGGGGAAGAGACAGTGTTCTTAATGCACGAGTTAAGGCCCAGAACGGAGACATGAAAGTCTGTCGTCTGCTAAACGTCTGCTGGTCGTCTGCTGAGTCGTCTACTATGGTCGTCTGCGGGTCGTCTGCTAGTCTCGAGGAGTAATTATTTCCCGGTCGTCGTTAAGTTTCAATCTGCGTCGGGATGTCGGCGGGGAGAGACGAATAAAGTCCGCCGCACCCCTCCAGAGCGGCGGATCGCACACCTGCTGGCTCTCACCCCCCGCGGACCCCCCGCGGACCCCCCGCGGACCCCCCGCGGACCCCCCGCCGACCCCCCGCGGAAGCCCCGCGCACAACCCCGCAGACACCAAGCGGACGGCCAGGAGAATTAAATTAAATTTGATTAAAATCGGGCCGGGAGTAAGAAAATAAAGACATTCGTCCTCCGACATGGCGCTGAGGCCGGACAGGGTGGGCGGGGGCGGGGCAGGACAAATTGCTAAACACAAAGTCGCTATGAGAGCGAGAGAGATAGAGAGAGAGAGAGGAGAAAGAACGTGAGAGAGTGCGAGAGAGAGAGAGAGAGAGAGAGAGAGAGAGAGAGAGAGAGAGAGCTCAGAGCCTGAGAGTCCTCCTCCTATCTCCTTCACATCCGCCAGGGCGATGAAGCGACCGCCCGCGCCCCTGCTCTTGAGAGGGCCGCTATTGCCGTCTCTCTTTCGGCTAATGGAGCGCGGAGCCAGAGAGAGAGAGAGAGAGGGGGGGGGGAGTGGGAGGCATATTTTACGACCGACCTGAAAACATAATTACCCTTGCTATGGGACTCCGCTCTGCTGATACCGCGCGACTCCAGAGCCGCAGTGTGAGTGAGTGAGACGGCGACGGGAAAGTCGTCGTAGTCTCCCTCTCTCTCTTACGCGCGCGCGCTGTTACAATATGCGCAGTGACCTGCACAAGTGGCGTAAGTAAATGCAGTGCGCGTGCGTTTTATAGAGACGGAACTGCGAGGAACAGACAGATAGGGTAGAGAAGGAGAGAGGGAGAGAGAGAGAGAGAGAGAGAGAGAGCGCGCGCGCAGAAGGCAGCGATGCAAAGCGTGAGATTTGCATATCCCGCGGAATTCCTCGGAGATTTCGCAAACACAAAAGGCCGTGGACGACGTGCTGAATGCTTGCAAAACAAAAAACAAAAAACGCCAAAAAATTATTCCTTTTTTTCTTATTTTGTTTTGACGGGTGAAACAGCGCTCTAGGGGGTTTTTGAGCACAGAGTATACTACACTACTCCGACCAGGTCAGGCCTCCCGAGGAGAGGTGTATTGGGTGCGCGGAAGGGATGGCGGCCCCTCCCCCTCCTCCCCCAGGGAACAAAGTCTTTGTCGGGGACAGAAGAAAGGGCAACTGCTGCGGAGGACGGAGAGAGACAGAGAGAGGAGAGGAAAAGAGAGCGGGAAGAGAGCGGCGAGGGAGTGTAAGAGAGAGAGAGAGAGAGAGAGAGAGAGAGAGAGAGAGAGAAAGGCCTAGCCTGGCCCGGCCCCGGCATTGTGTGGGGCGTGCAGTCCCCGGCCCGGCTGAGAGTGCCGCAGCCCCCGCAGCCCCCGCAGCCCCCGCAGCCCCCGCAGCCCCCGCAGCCCCCGCACCGCACGGCTCGGCGGCGGTACCGCACACCGGAGCGGCCGGGACCAGCCGCGGGTCGGGGCGGGGAGAGTGCACGGGAGGCGGAGGCGTGCCGGCGGCTGTGCTGTGGTGGGGCGGGGGCGGCAGCGGCGGCGGCGGGCGCCGTGCCGGTTAGGCAGCGCAGGCCGGTGCAGCGCACGGGTGTCGCGCGGGCCGGCCTACCCCGGCTACCGCAGGCGCTAGCGGCGGCGGCGCTAGCACAGCAGAGGCCGCCTCCGAAAGAGGGACGCGCTGCGTCGCTCTGTTTCGGTCGCACTCATGGGGCACCGGCGGCGGCCCTGGCGGGTGCGTGCGAGAGAGACACAGCGACGGGACGCGGCCCTGCTTCGGAAGCAGCCCGCAGACGGGACCGGACCCTTCGGACTCACCCGTTCCGCCGCAGCTCCTTCTTGCCGACGCACACGGCCGTGGACAGGTCCTCCAGCAGGCACAGCTCCTTGTACTGCTTGCACCGCAGCGGCCGGCACAGCGGGCTCTCCGGGTCCAGGATCCAGCGCTTCTTCTCGCCCATCTTGGTGCTCTCGTCCTGCAACACGGAACGGCGAGGACGATTAGAAGAGGAGCCGCGGAGCAGGCGGGCTCGAGTGAGGAGCGCTCGTGCGGCAGGGTGTGGTGCTCAGCTGCACCGGCCCGCCCGCCTCCATCACAGCCCCGCGGTATTGGGGAGGGCAGCGGGGGGCCGCGCCGGACACGGCAGCCGGGACATCCCCCCACAGCACCCCCTCACCGTGAAGGCCCTCACCGCGGCGCGGCGTGCGAGAGAGAGCCGGCACCCTCCATCAAACGCGAATTAGTCACCGTACAGGAACAAGGGTCGCCCTCCGCGCCCCCGGCCGGCCCCCCCGGCCCCCGCGCGCGCTCCGCCCCCCTTCATGCTTCCCCTCATGCACGAGGGGGGACAACTTTTGCAATATGAGAGGCGCGGGTGGCGCTGGAACCAGTGTGAAGGGGGGGGGGGGGGGGGGGAGGGGGTTGAACAAGGGTGCGCGGCCGCGGCAGCCGGGTCGTTGGCACCCCTGGCTGCCCTGGCCGGGCGCTCTGTCCCCGATCTCAGGGCCAGAGACAGCTCCAGGACAGAGAGAGAGAGAGAGAGAGAGAGAGAGAGAGAGAGAGAGAGAGAGAGGGATGGAGAGCAGCGGGACACAGAAGCGGAATGGCGTACACCGTTGCCTGATTGCTCTCTAACCAAGACGACTAAATAAACAGTATTGCTAAAGTGACACAATTTTTTTAAATTTCCAATCGAGATTTTTTGGTTTGGCCGCAGTTGCACAACGATTGAAATTTCCGTGTTTTATTGTGTTTTTTTTTTAATCAGAATATTGGATACATCTAGTGGCAAACTCAGAGGCGGCATGCTCCCCCCCCCCCTAACCCGCCTCTGACTAACCCTCCGGGCGAACCCCTTCGCGGCCGACACCCCCCTGAGGGCCCTGAGGGCCCCGCGTGGCTCACAGGGCCCCCTGTCGAGGATTACAAGTCCCGAGCCAAGATATTGGGGGGGGGAGGGGCGTGGACCCCCGCGGCCCCTGCAGCAGCCCACACTGATATGATCTGGTCCCGGTCCCGGGGGGGGGGGGGGGATGCCAGCTCTGGCTGCCGGCTCTCTCTCTGGCTGCCAGCTCCGGCTGCCCGCTCGGAGGCGCACAGATGCCGCGGCCCGGCCAGAGAGGCACGAGATCGCCCAGGAATTTGGTACAAATCACGAGGCAGCGCGCCGAGAGCGGGGCGTTCGTGATGGGCCAGCAGTGGGAGAGGGAAAGAAAGAAAGAGAGAGAGAGAAAGGGAGGGAGGGAGGGAGGGGTCCACGGGGGTGCGGCCTCGGCAACATGGCCGCCTCACTCACACGCACGCCCCCTGCAGCCCCTTCCGGGGCCCCCCACACAGCGCAGCCATTGTACTCCCCCCCCCCCCACCGCCTTGTTGTAATTTCTTTATCGCCTTCTTTGTGGAATTGGACTGTATCACAGCGGCGGCGGCGGTGCGGCGGCCTCGTGCGCAGCTCCAGGAGTGCTGTACAGCCGGGCCTCCTCCGCGGCCCGGAGAGCCGAAACACAAACACTCACACACACACGCACACACACATCCATACGGGAGGGAAACGAAATGACCTGCTAAAATGTGGCGCGCGGGATTTGAACCCGCAAACGTTCTCCGTCTCTGTCTCTCTCCGCCTCTCTTGTCAGCAGCGACGGCAGCGGCAGCGCGCGCTGCGGTGAAAAGGAACGAGCGAGTCGTGCGATCGCATGGGAATGGGGATCACACGCACACACGCACACGCTCACTCTCGTGCTCGTTTCAGGCGCATGTGTGTGTGAGCGAGAGAGAGGGAGAGGGAGGGAGAAAGAAATAATCGAAACATTTGCCCCAGATATAGCATTTTTTTTGGCAAGAAAATTGCTGAAAAAGGACTGCATTACGGTACCATTGTGTGGCCTTTAAAAAAAATTGTAATTTGTGTGTGTTATTTTTAAGTTTTTTCTGTTTTATTTTTTCACTGTCTCTTGAAAAAATGGGTGGTAAACCAACGGTCAATAATTTTTTTTTGTACGTTGTCTTTTTGGGCTTACTCTCCCTCCTGGCTCCCGGCAGCGCGCGGGTGACGTGCGCGGTTGTGCAAATTGGCCTGTTTACGCAGCCCCGCCTCGGCCGGCCTGAGACGCCGGGGGCTCGGGGTCTGAGGTAAGCCCCTCTGCTGCCTGATGCAGGGCACCGCAGGGCTCCGCGGGGGGTCCGCGGGGGGTCCGCGGGGGGTCCGCGGGGCAGTCGCTGCGGATCTGGCTGCGCTCCGCCGCCACAAATAAAGAGAACCGAGCAGGAGGAGAGAGAGAGAGAGAGAGAGAGAGAGAGAGAGAGAGAGAGAGAGAGAAAAGAAAGGTATAACAAAAAAAGGACATGTTCGCGCGCGGCTTGCGGATTTGTTTTCCCGTTTGGAAACGGCAGCGGGGCGGGCCGTAAGGTGCTGCAAGGCACCCCGACCCTCAACCCCATCGTCCGTCTCTGTCGAGAGAGAGAGAAAATGAGAGACAGAGAGAGAGAGAGAGAGAGAGAGAGAGAGAGAGAGAGAGAGAGGCGACAGAGAGAGGGGAGAGAGCGAGTGGGACATGCAGACAGAGAAGAGCGAGAGAGAGAGAGAGAGAGAGAGAGAGAGAGAGAGAGAGAGAGCGATGGACGGAGCGATGTCAGCGATGTGTTTCGGGGTTTCGGGCGAGCGCCGGCAGCAGGCTGGCAGCAGCAGTGGCGGGGCGAGCTCAGCAGTCCTACAGCAGCAGCAGCAGCAGCAGCAGCAGCAGCAGCAGCAGCAGCAGCAGCAGCGCGCAACGCTTTGATGTCCCTAAATGATTTCCAAGGAGGGGAATAAAATGGAACGAAGCGGGGAAGGAATGGGGGGGGGGGAGAGTAAGACGGACGCGAGGGCTTGCGGGGGGAGGGGGCAGGATATTGAAAAGCGCGGAACATAGATTGCTTTCGACTGGAGAATTGAATGAAATAAAACAAATAAGGAGAGAGTGATGAGGGGTGGGGGCGTGGAGGGGCTGGCGGTGGTGGTGCGGCCGCGCGAGGTACCCGGAGGTACGCGGAGGTGCCCTGGCACTCCGGTACTTTCGGAGGGTTCTGCTTTACACCGCGCGGCACGCTCCCGGCGCCGCCTCTCTCTTTCGGAAGCGCCGTTCCGGGAGGCGCTCAACAGGAAGTAAAACGGAAGTAAAATAAGAATGGGGGGAAAGGGAAAAAGAGAGAGTGGGCTTCTCACTTTTATTTCATTTCAGCGAGCAGCCTGCCGCGGCGAGTTCATTTGTCCCGCGATACTCGGTGCCCTTCTGCTATCGGTTTCTTTTGTTCCCGAACGGTCATCCGTCACCGCCGTCGATCACCATCCCCCGCTCTTTCGTTTGTTTTCTTTCTTCTTTCCTCCTTTTTAGCAGGTGATACATATAATGTATCAGCGGCTTCTACTCTCATGCGGCAGCAAGAGCCAAGCTAAATATATATAGGCCGCCTGACCCTACCGGGGGATGTGCGTGCCGCGCCGCGCCGCGCCGCGCCGTGCCTCGCCGCGCCGCGCCGCGCCGCGCCGCGCCGTGCCTCGCCGCGCCTGTGCCGCCCGCAGCTTACGGGCGGCCGTTTCCCAGCCCGTAGCTCATGAACGGTCGGGTTTAGTGTGTATCACCTGCTGCCATGGCAACTGTTGTTGACTTTTTTAAATCGTTTTTTTCTTTTTTCTCATCTTGTGTTCGCGTTTGTTCACCTCGCACTCAAGTCGTTAAGGGGAGCCGACCGTCACCCGGGCGACAGGTGAAAAGGGTGCGGGGCAGATAATGGGGTGTACGTGTACATTTGGGGCAGTTATCTGAAAAAAAGGAAGAAAAAATCTCTTTTTCTTTTCTTTGAGCGAGAGAGAATGACAGAATGAGCGTGCTTGATGCTGATTTAACCAGCCGGGGTTCAGGAGCGAGGGGTTCAGGCCCAGCGGCCCCGGCGAGGTTCGCCCCTCCTCGCCTTATGGCCCTCAGCCGGCCCCGTCCAGAAAATATTGAATAATTGGATTGGCGCAACGGGCGAGAGCGCGTGGGGCGGGCGGGGCGTCGCAGTGCTGTGCAAACGCCGTCGGAAACCGGACGGAGGGGGGGGGGGGTGTCCTGGTGGAGGCAAAAGGAGAGCGAAAATTGTGTTGGCAGGCTTGTGGCACGGGGCGGCAGGCCGGCCGCTGAGCCGGGTAACGACTCTAATGCCGCCTCCTCCAGCCTCCAGAGGGCGTCCCGCCGCCACCACGCCGACGCCACGCCGACGCCACGCCGACGCCACGCCGACGCCACGCCGCCACCCTGCCGCCGCCCCGCCGCCGCCGAGGGCCCAATCAGGCTGAGGAGCTGGCCGCGCCAAACTGAAACATCATTTCCCTGTGCCGGCACCGGCCCCCGACCCCGGCCCCCCGGCCCCCCAGCTCCCCGGACCCGGCCCGTCCCCCGGGACTCATCAGGGAGGGGTTGGCGGGGGTCATGGGCTCCAGCCAGCTCCAGCAGGTTCCAGCAGGCCCTGATGCCCGAGCCGGGCCGGCGACACCAGCTGCTCCAGCCCTGCTGGGGGAACACGACCGCGTGGGAAATACGAAAGATTTCGAGACCGGCGATTTTTTAAAATCACTGAAGTACTTTGGCAAAATTCCAAAAACAAATTTAAAAAAATAATTTTACGTGTCCGTCATTTTTTGGCAGAAGCAATCCAATAAAACGACTCAACTTTCACTTCCTGTTTTTTTTCTCCTGTATGAAAAAACTCCGACCGTAATTAATCGTGGATGCAAAATTTCCAGGCCAATATTTTTTCCAGACGATTTCCTTGTAAAACCTTATTGTTATAGCGAATGCTCCCGGCATGCGGGGCCTCGGAGCAGTGACGTGACTCTACCGGGGGGGGGGGGGGGGCGGCTCCCAAGACCCCGACTGCCGATGTGGCCCGACCTTCGGCTGTACACACACACACACACACACCAGACCCCCCGCAGCGCGCCCAGGGGCCGAGGCCGCGGGGCACCCCCCGTAGTCAGCTGACGGCGAGCACCTCACGCCCCAGTCGCGCTACCTCGCTGAGTATAGTCTCGGTGGCGGCCGTGGGACACGCCAAACAGGCAGCCGAGGGGGCAGAGGGGCCGCGCCGGGCCCCCCTTGGGGCCCCCCAGCCGACACGACGGGCCGACCCAGTGACCGACTCCCGTCCTTTACGACCCTCCGCCGCCCCCCAAACACGGCCGCGGCGGGAGCCGAGGGGACCCGGAGGGGGGCTGGGGGGGGGGGCTTTTGGGCGGCACCACGACGACGACGACGACCACCGCTGCCCCCCCCCCCCCCCCTTCTACTTTCCTTATCCCTTCTCTTTCGAACCGGGACGCACAGTCCGTTAACTAAGTCACACACACACACACACACACACACACACAAAGAGGGACAACACACGCCCCTGCACAGACGAGGCTACAGGGCGCGCGGGGGCGCGTATTACGTAGTGGGTATAGCGGCTGAAACGTGAAGGTTTCTGTCGCTCTCGTTGTGACCTGGACATACATATTTTTTTGCCCTTGAAACAGAGAGAGAGAGAGAGAGAGAGAGAGAGGGAGAGCGAGAGAGAGAGGGGGGGGGGGGGAACACACAAAATGCGCGTGTACATTTTATTCCGCTTTCACGTCGGAATGCGTGCGAGAGGGGACCGACAATGCGAAACACGAAAAAGTCGTCCGCTTCCATTAAACCTGCTCGCCGCGGGGTGGAAGAGAGTACGAAAGAAGGAGGGGGGGGGGAGGGAGAGGGACAGAGAGGGGCAGCTCACACGGAGTACGTGAGTGAGTGGCACGGTGAAACCCTGACTCCGTATATATATATATATACCAAAAAGTTGAAAAAAGGGGTGGACACGCGGGTACTGCCCTGCCCACGGGAGATGCGCGGGTGCTCCGAGGCCTCCAGCAGCACCTGCGCCGCACATGCGCTAGTGCTGTTAGGGCAGGGCGATACATCCCGTCCGTTCCGCCATTACCATCATAATGAGAAGCCGCACCAACATCATGGTCATCATACACAACCACCACGCACAATGCCTTCACCATGTCACACACACACACACACACGCACGATGTAAAATTTTATCGGAGACGAAGCGGCGCCGCGCACACCGCACCGCATCGGCGATCCGTCAGTCAGACAGCTATCCGCCCGCACTATCCCACGGCACGGTCCGACGCGAGCACGTAGAGACCAGACACCCTCCCCTCCTCCCCCCTCCCTCCTCCCCTCCCCCCTCCCCTCCTCCCCTCCTCCCCTCCCCACGCGTTACCGCCACTCAAATCTGGAAATCTGGTCTATATGAGCGCTTTGAAACTATGACAGGCAGCCCGCCTCGCTGCATCTACAGCCCTTCATCCCCCTCCCCCTTTCTCATCCCCCCCCTCTCTCTCTCTCTCTCTCTCTCTCTCTCTCTCTCTCTCTCTCTCTCTCTCTCTCTCTGTCGCTTTATCCAGGCAAAAAGGGGAACAGCCGCGCGACAGGGAACGGGAGGGCTCCCGCCACCGCACGGACAGTCAGCGGCGAAACTTTCAGGACGAGGACCCCGAGCAAGACTCCTCCCTCCCTCCCCTCCCTCCCTCCCCTCCCTCCGCTCCCTCCCTCCCTTCCCTCCCCTCCCTTCCCTCCCCTTCTCTCCCCCTTGCTCCTCCGCCCGCCGGACCTGAAAGTTAGTTAGGCCGCACGGATTCCGTGTTCGATCCCGTACCACCCGGAGTCCACCATCCCTTTTTCTTTCTCTTTTTTTTTTGCGGAAAGGGAGACGAGGGGGTACTTTAAAAGTGTACATCTGGACTCGCTCTCATTTCACGCGATGACCTGACTGACCTAAAGGCAAAACCAACCGGAAACGTTGTCAGCACAGCCTCAAATTGATTACAGCACCTATCGTATCAATCCTCTATCTATATATGTAACGGGGGCGTCCTCTGAGCCCCCCCCCCCCCCCCCCCCCCCGCCCCTGCCGATGGCCTTCTCCTCGGCGCCGCGCGGATTATATTCAAATCTTTGCCGCCTTACATTTATCAAAAGCGGCCATGAAAGCCAATTGCGCCCGCTGCACTTGTCGCTCTGTCTCTGTCGCGCTCGCGGCGTCACCCGCGGGGACGAGAGAGAGGAGAGAGAGAGAGAGAGAGAGAGAGAGAGAGAGAGAGAGGAGACAGCGTGTGCAGCGCAGCCTGCGCAGCCCCCCAGGGGCCGGAAGCCGCTGGACGCCCGCCAGCAGAGCGATTCCGAACTCTCTGTCTCTGTCTCTCCCCCCCCCCCCCTCCCCCCTCTCTCTCTCTCTCTGTATCGAACCCTTAATGGAACAGCCCACGAGTGCGACAGAGACAGAGCTACGGAAGCAGCGTTCGGAATGGTGAGCCGGCAGCGCAACCGGCCCCGCACTGCAGCAGGCACTACTCGGCCTCGTCGGCGTCGACGGCCGCGCGGACCGAGCCGCGCCGTCCGCGCCCGCTCATGTGTCCGGCGCCCCGGGGCAAAAAAGGGGCCTTTTCTCTCTCTCTCTCTCTCTCTCTCTCTCTCTCTCTCTCTCTCTCTCTCTCTCTCTCTCTCTCTCTCTCTCTCTCTCTCTTCTCAACAAGAAGAGGGGACGGCCGGTGTGCGGCCAGCCCTTGCAGCTCCGCACCGCACACAGACACCCGGAACACACAAAACCTGCAGCCCTCTGCCGCCCTTCTGCCGGACCGGTCGGTCGGGCAGCGCGCCCTCTTCGCAGGGAAGAAAAGGGCTGCCCTTCAGCGGTCCTTCGACGGCCGCCTGCTTCCCGCGTCTCGTCCATCTAGCGGGGCGGACACCTATCGCCGCGTGCTTCTTGCTGCTCCCCCTCTCTCTGTCTCTCTCTCTCTCCCGACCCAAGGCGCACTACCTTTCTCCGCCCCCCCCCCCCCCCCGGTCCTGCATCACCTTCACCAACACCAGCACTCTTCATTTTCAATCCCAGAACGAAAGCTCTCTCTCTCTCTCTCTCTCTCTCTCTCTCTCTCTCTCTCCCGTCCCGCCGTGCTGCTGTTGCGGCTGCTCCACAGAGGAGAGTTCTCGCACGCAACCTGATCCTCAAGTGGGCGTGCGTTGTGTGTGAGGGGGGGGGGGGGGGGCGGCAGTTCTAATCGGGTGGGAGCCAGCAGAGTGTGTGCGTGTGTGTGCGTGAGTGTGCGTGTGTGCGTCTGTGTGTGGCCCACCGTTCACGTACAACACACACACACACACACACACAGACTCGACGCACGTCTACTGCCTGTCATTTCCTTGGTTCGCTCGCTCCGCCGCAACACAAACTTTGCGGACTGTGTGTGTGTGTGTGAGAGAGAGAGAGAGAAAGAGAGAGAGAGAGAGAGAGAGAGAGAGAGAGAGAGAGAGAGAGAGAAATAGAACACGCACGCACAGTTGCCAGCCCCGGCGGCCGGGCGGCGGCCCGCCCCCGCTCAACCAGAACAGTCTAACCTAGGCCCGCCTAGGCTGCCCTTAGGGGGTTCGGTGTGCACCTACGTCAGTGCGGGTGCCCTTCTCCCCCCTCCCCCCTCCCCGATCCCAATCCTGCCCCGCAACCCCCCCCCCCCCCCCCCCCCCCCGGCCGCTGAACCCTGTCCCCTACCCACCCCCTCCCCTACTATCCTCTCTCCTCCCCGCTGCTCTCCGGCACATCTGCAAGGCATTTGCATGCATATGAAGAGCGCGCGCGCGTGAGAGAGAGAGAGAGAGAGAGAGAGAGACAGACAGAGGTAAGGAAGAGGGAGAGACAGAGAGAGACAGAGGGGGAAAGGGGCGGACGTGCGGCGAAAATACCAAAGCTGCTTGCAAAACAATAAGAGAGCTCTTGTGTGCGACACGACGAAATATGTTGTTACATGCGCACAGCCCATCAACGGCGCCCCTGCAAAGTTGGTGCGAGCGGTCGGTGCAGAGCGGGCAGGGAGGGAGGGAGGGTGGGAGGGTGGGTGGGAGAGTGGGAGGGAGGGTGGGAGGGTGGGAGTGTGGGAGGGGAGGGTCGTCATAGCGGAGCGGTCAGCCCGGTTTGGCGTGACCTCGCGGCGTTGGCCTGCCGGCTGCCTGCCGGCCTGCTGGCCCCGAAACCCAACCACCACCACGACGGCGAGGCGCCGCACTCCGATGCTATCTGACGCCGCCGCTGCCACCGCCGCCGCCGCCGCCACCGCTTCTATCCCCGTCGTCTATCCGTCCCGGGGCGGGGCGGCAGCGCGAGCTGCTTACAGGATAGACAGAAGATAGACAGACCGCCGCCGCCGTGGTGCCAAACGGGTGCCAACCTGAGCGCGCGCAGGGCGCAGCGCAGCACTGGCGCATCAAAACTTGGTTCCAAACTTTCGTACTGTCTCTCTCCCGCTGTCTCCCTCTGAGTGTGCCTCTCTCTCTCTCTCTCTCTCTCTCTCTCTCTCTCTCTCTCTCTCTCTCTCTCTCTCTGAGGTCGGAATACGTTCCAGTGGATGCACATGAAGCTCAAGCCGCCGGCACTGTTACCATCCATGAGGAATATGCGATTCAATTATTCCTGTTTCTCTCTAGCTCTCTTCTCTTCTCTCTCTATCACTCTCTCTCTCTCTCTCTCTCTTTCTACCGCAGTGTAAAAATCAACTAATTCGTAGCCGTACAAAGCAGGGCACGTGAACTAATTTCCGTTCCGACAGAGAGAGAAAGAAGAGAGAGAGGGAGATAGAGAGAGAGAGAGAGAGAGAGAGAGAGAGAGAGAGAGAGAGAGAGAGAGAGAAAGGGATGGAGAGGGTTGGTGGTCGCCCCGGCTGGTAATTAAGCATTTTAGATGCTGTTCCGACGGGATTAGCGTGCAGGGCCGGGCAGGAACTTTTTGTCCTTCCGATCTGAACGTGCGGTGCCAGCGAGGTCGTGTGTGTGTGTGTGTGTGTGTGTGTGGAATGTGTGTATGTGTGTGTGTGTGTGCTTGTGCGTGTGTGTCCGCGCGCACGGAAAACTCGGTAGGGAAACACAGTGGCAGATTAATATGTGCCAAAGACATTAAAAGTCACCTGGGGACGTGACGTGCCGAGAGAGAGACAGAGACAGAGAGTCAGACAGAGAAAAAGAGGGAGGGGGAGCATGAAACAGACGGGGAGGCACGCGATAAACCAAGCACATGTTTTGTTGCCCGCCGGACACGTGAGAACGGCATTAACACACTGTGCTCTCTCTCTCTCTCTCCCTCGCTCTGTCTGTCCCTCTCTCTCCCTCTATTTATTTCTCTCTCTCTCTCTCTCTCTCTCTCTCTCTCTCTCTCTCTCTCTCTCTCTCTCTCTCTCTCTCTCTCTCGACGCGTTACACAGACTTGGAACTGTAGAGACCGGGTGTTGTTGGCGCTGCTACCTCTGTCGCCAAACCCAAACTGCGTCATGCCGCAGACCCGCCCCACCTACCCCTGCAGCGGGATGCAGTCTGAGGGCAACCCCGAAATATAAGTCTGCTGCTTGGGATTATGCAACACCTTTTACTATATTCTGTTGTAAATACCTTCATGATTTTTTCATGCCTTTTACTCCGCCGTTCACGGAATTTGAGAAACAGAGAGAGAGAGAGAGCGAGCGGTGACAGAAAGGGTTGCGGACGAGAACGACGTCAAAGAGGTACTCGGGGACCCCTTCTGACCGCCTCCGGCACGGGCAGCAGCAGCAGCGGCGGCAGCGGCGGTAGCGGCGGCGGTAGCGGGCGGCGGCAGCGGTGGTAGCGGCGGTAGCGGCGGTAGCGGCGGTAGCGGCAGCAGGCAGTAGCCGGCACCCCCGCGAGGAGAGAGGACTGCACTCGACAAGACCAAAGTCCTCGACGGCTTGGTGCGGAGCGCTGCTGTTCGTCGGCCTCCGGCCTGCGGTGGCGGCACTGGCCACAGCACAGCGCGCGCGGGGGTGGTGGCAGGGCAGGGTCGCGGGGGGCGGCGGGGCGGCGGGGGGCTCTCGGTGCCCGCCTGCCCTCGCCGTTTTGCCAAACGACATCAGCTCTCCGGGGGACCCTTGGGGCCGGCCGGCCGTGCCTGTAAAGGGCCTTGGCGCGCAGAGGGTCCGCCCCCGCGGCCCCCGCCGCCCCTTGACTGCCGCGTTCCGGTCAGCCGTATCACGTGGCGCGGAATTCAAAATGAGCCGCAAAAGCGGCGAGCAGCGCGCCAAGCGGGGGCGCTCGTTCAAACGGAGGCCGGGGGACCTCAGGCGGTCGGCCGCCGTCGGGGGGACGTCGTCGGGGAGGGGAGGACGCGGAACCCTGCCGGTGGAAGAGGGAAGCGCCCCGCGCTGCTTTGCTGGGGGTCTCTGCCGGACATGACCGCGAGAGAGAGAGAGCGAGAGGGAGGGAGAGAGAGAGGGCGGGGGAGAGAGAGACAGACCAGCGAAAGAGAGAGAGAGAGAGAGAGAGAGAGAGAGAGAGAGAGAGAGAGAGAGAGAGGGGGGGGGGCGGGGCCTTCGCCACCTTCAGGCCACCTTCGAAGTGGTGACCCGGCTCGCCGGCGGCCGCTGCCCGAAAAAAGTCGGAAATAGAGAGAGCCGAAAATGGGATTAAACTCCACATTTTATTGAATATTTTCTATACATAACCCGCGGCGACAAGTTGCCACTTGTCTGACCGAGGGGAAATACAGAGCTGAGCTAGGAGCAGGGCGATGGTCTGAGCCAGTTAACCTTCGCCCGTCTGGCGGGCCCCCGCGTGACGCCGGGTCAAGTTGGTGAGGCGCTTCCGCGACCGGCACCGTGGTGTCCGCGGCCACGCGCCCCCTTCTGAAGCTTGGCTCCGTTGCCCTCCCAGGTACATGTACTGCGAAAAAGACCCTGCATTCGCATGGGGGGCCTCCGCGGTGCATGTTCTGGCGCCCGCGGGATGTCGGGTCGCGCTGACGAGCCATTTGCGGTGTAGAGCACTCTCTCCGGCGCCCCTGCAGGTGGTGGTGGAGCTGCCGAGCCATGAGAGAGCCTCCCCGCGGCGGCTGCCGGCAGGGCAGGACTAGGACCAGGGGGACGTCCAGTTAAGGCTGGTTCCGGTGAGCCGGCCGGCACCGGAAGTGGGTGCGGCAGGGGCGGCAGAGGCCAGGGGGGAGGGGGGGGGTGGGCATGTCGGACGCGGATGTCGGGTCGCGCCGACGAGCCATTTGCGGTGTAGAGCACTCTCTCCTCGCCCCCTAAGGACATTAAAAAAAACTCTGATGAGAGAAAGAGAGAGAGAGAGAGAGAGAGAGAGAGAGAGAGAGGGCGGTACTCGGTACGCCCACCCACTGTACTACCAGCAGCGCGGCGATAGTGCTGATATCCAGTGATGACCCCCGGTGCGGGAGAGGGAGGAGGACAAGCAATAGAAATGAATGGCCGCCCGGGACCCCCCGCACGCTCTGCGCTCCATCGCGTCATATCGGCGTTCTGCGAAGCGCCGCGCGGACAGACAAAAATGGCCCCGCCGATGGCAATCTCTCTCAGTGATAACGGCCCGCGGCCCGGCCGGGAGTCGAACCCGCGTCCGTCCGTTAATCACCGGGGTCGCTTTGGCGGGTCTGGAACCTCCTCCTCCAGTCAGGCGGACACTCGCGCGGGTCACTTCCATGGGATTGAAAAGGCGCGCGGGAAGGGCCGTGAGCGGCAAATGCGAGTCCCGAGCCGAGCCGGGCGCCCCAAAGGGGGTCGGTGGGGAGGCGGTGCTTATCACCAGCCGGGCCGGGGGGCCCCGCTGGCCCCGCTGGCCCCGCTGCAATGCCAGAGTCGCTCTATAGTTTCACAAACTCGCAGGCATTATCTGCGCACCACGGCTGGCTGCTGCTACCACCCGCCCCCGTCCCGGCCCCGCATGCGGGTGCGAGAGAGAGAGAGAGAGAGAGAGAGAGAGAGAGAGAGATGCGCCGCCGCCGCTCTGCGGGGACAATGGGGCAGACGGAGACAGCAGTAGCGGCTCTCCAGTCTTGGGGATCCCGGCAGGAAATGGCGAACTTGGGGGCGCCAGGATCCTTCGCATCTCTCTCTGTCTGTTTCTCTCTCTCTCTCTCTCTCTCTCTCTCTCTCTCTCTCTCTCTCTCTCTCTCTCTCTCTCTCTCTCTCTCTCTCTACTCGATGGGGTGTGGCCATGCCGCCGGATATTGGCGAGTGTCCGGCAGAGGAGCGCCATGAGCGTTCATGAGTTACTACTGGTAGGAGGCACGGCGCAGAGTTGAGGCCGTGCCGCTAGAGTGTGGTGAGCGGTGGAAGCCCCAACGCCATGCAGATGATGCAGAAGGCCAGGGCCAGATCAGTCTGCTGTTTTCGAAAGGTCTATCGTCATCATCATCGTTGTCATCATTAATTATCATCATTCATCATCATCATCATCATCATCATCATCATCATCATCATCATCGTCGTCATCGCCCTCTCGCCACAACACTTCCAACACCCCCAAGTTGACCACCTCTGTCTGTGTAATCATTGCCTCCCCCCCTCCTCGCCGCCTCCCTATCCCCTCCTCCCACCACCTCCCTACTCCTCCAGGCGCTGCTGCGTCTCTCCGTCGTCGCGCTGCGTTCTGGACCTTCATAGCGATCCAAACAAACTTATCCTCGCTGTCCACAGCCCCCCCCCCCCCCCCCGCGACTCAGTCCCCGGCCGCTTGCTACAGACGGGGCATCCGACGTTATTTTATATCTCCCCCCCCCCCCCCCCCCGCATTGCCGACGGCGCCCGTCTCCTCTGAAGCGTTAGAGGGAGAGAGAGCGAGAAAGAGAGAGAGAGAGAGAGAGGGGGGGGGGGGAGGAGGCTGTCACGGGTGAAGAGCCATCACAACTTGCAATAACGCACTGGCTTGCTGGGGCCTAGTGTCAGGCGCATATGTGCCTTAGGAGATGACAGTGGGGTGGAGGAGGGGGTGGAGGAGGCTCGCTCAAGGGGCGGCGGACCGACTTTCAAGAAGACAGCAGCAATCAAATTTCAAAAAAAAAAGGAAAAAGGAAAAAAAAGGGAGAGGTCAGTGTCGTGCGGGGCCGTTGAATGCTTTTCGAACACATTTTTTTGTCGAAATCCCGCCAGCGTTCTACGACTTGCGCGGACCGTAGGGCGAGAGAGAAGAGAGGAGAGAGAGAGAGAGAGAGAGAGAGAGAGAGAGAGAGAGAGAGAGAGAGAGAGAGCAGACTAAGATAAATTTCCTTCACTTGTTGTGACGGGGTAAACGAGGCATGAGGAAGGCGGGGGGAGGAGTCAAACGTCAGCGTTACAAACGAACACGCCAAATCGCCCCCGCATAGGACACACTGCCAAACGAAATGCGGCCTCTCGGTATGCTCTCTTTTGCTCCACTCTATGTGTCCTACTTTGAGAGAGAGAGAGAGAGAGAGAGAGAGAGAGAGAGAGAGAGAGAGAGAGAGAAGGAGGAGGAGGCGTCGATTCGGACGCAAAGGGGGCAGTCCCCCGAGGGTGGATCGTCCATCGTGGCGGAGGGTGTCTGCAGCGGACGGCGTCGGACGGCGTCCAGTGCGGCCCCACTGCGCACCCCCTCCCCCATCCGCGTTTAAAGAGCATTCACCCTCTCTCTCTCTCTCTCTCTCTCTCTCTCTCTCTCTCTCTCTCTCTCTCTCTCTCTCTCTCTCTCTCTCTCTCTCTCGCCTCAGCCTATCACGGGCGGCGCGTGTCCCCGCACGTCCACCGGAGGGGCCCAAACGCGTCGTACAATATCGGTGGACGCGGATGGAAAGGGAGGCCTCCGGGCAACTGCGTGAGAGAAAGAGAGGGATAGAGGGCGAGAGAGAGAGAGAGAGAGAGAGAGAGAGAGAGAGAGAGAGAGGGAGGGAGGGAGGGGGAGGCATGATAAGGCGAAGAGTGACAAGGATGGGCAATACGCCCCTTCCACGGAGACTTCGTCTCCATCCGAAAAAATATATCCACCTTCTAAAAATAAATAATTGTCTAAATCAAATAATGCAAGGGAACGAAGTGGATTCCGTGATCACATCGGGAACGGTGCGCTTGGCGGTGTTCCAACTCTCGCAGCTCTTTTCCGTTCGAAGCGCTGCTTCGTCTTGGGAAATAACCGAAAATGTGGGGGAAGTGGGGAGGCGTACGAAGTGGAGCAAACAGACCTATACCGAGGGCGCGGTCTCTCTCTCTCTCTCTCTCTCTCTCTCTCTCTCTCTCACACACACACACACACACACACACACAAACACGGCGGGTTGACTGAACGCACACACGTTTGACGACACGGATTTCCTTTATTCCCTCCACCCTCTTCATTCATTCCTCTACTACTGGTATTTGCTTTTCTTTTTATCCGCAAGTATTTTTTTTTGTTTTTGTTTGTTTGCTTTCTCTCCCGTTGTATGTGTGTGTATGTGTGTGTTCGCCTAATGCTGTGGTCCGTAGGGAGTGAGATGCCGATACTGGCGGAGTCGATTGAATGGCATGGCACTACCCCCCTCCCCTGGAAGTGGGACCCGTATTTCCCCTATTCCCCCCCCCCCCCCCCCCCCGGTCCGTCCCACCCCCGCATCGGGTAACCGCAACCCCCGCGCACGCTGGGGCGACGTAAGCACAACCCCAACACTCCCGCCAGGACGTGAGTTGCTTAACGTTGAACCGCCGGTTTCATTACAACAGCAAAACAAGATACCATGTAAATATTAATTTAAAACGACAAAAAAAAACTCACGCCCCGCGGCGCCGGGCGTCGAACCCGCGCCGCTAGATTCATACCGGCGTAGCGCGGCGTAATCGACTTTTAAGGCCCCGGGCCCCGCGATGCGAGCCGTTATTAAGGGCGGTGGTATCGCCGAGAGAGCTGAGCGGAGCAGCGAAGCCCTTCTCTCTGCCATTAGAAAATGTTTACCGGCGGCCCTAGCCGGGGCCCGAACCCGGGCCCGCGCGCTCTGCTGGGGCGTGACGGGTAGACGAGGCGCGCCCCAGTTACCCGCCAGCGGGGGGGGGGGGGGGGGGGGGCTGGTCTAGGCTAGACAAGGCTAGACGAGGCTAGGTTAGCCCGGCCCTGCCTAGGGGAGCGAGGCCCGAATGTATACGCCACATTGAGTCCAGTGCGGGGAGTATGGACCGCGCTATAGCGGCCAGCGGGCCGCAGCCGCTGCCATGCCGCCGGGGGCGTGCCGGGGGGGGGGGGGGGCGTGGCCATGTGGTGCGGGGCTGTACATCAGGGAGGGCCCTAACTGCGCAGCCTGCGCACCCACCGACTGCTGCGGCCCGGATCCCCGGCTACACCCCTGCGCCCTGCGCCGCCACAGGCCAGCGAAGTACACGTAGGCAGCACGCAGCCCGCACCCAATCGTGGGGTTCGGTGGCGCGGTAGTTACCGCGCCTGCGGCGGTGAGGGTTCGATACCCACCAGGTTTCGCGGGTGGAAATCCGCGTGCGTATAATTTCTTGAGGATGGCAAACAGACACCCTGTGCCACTCGCACCGGTGGCCGCGCCCGTACCCTGCGAAGATCCCGACCCAAAGATCCGCGGTTCGAGAACCGGGCCGCTGCCCCCGTTTCCATCCCCGAGGAAGACGCCGCCGCGGGGCAGGGCGCACCTCGCTCCAACCTCAGCCCCTACCCCGCGCGGCTCGCAGGCCCCGCCGGCCCCGGCCCGCGGGAATCTCTTTTTAAGTTTGCTCGCCGCGGACAGACGGGGACACGAGGCGGCTTGGGGGGCGGGGCGGGTGGGTGGGGGAGGCCAAGTTGTCCCATCACGTATGCTGGCTTGGAGATGGAGTTTTTGCATGACTAAGCCGGGCGGCGTTGGCGGGGCGCTGGCGAGGCGCTGGCGGGGCGCTGGCGGGGCGCTGGCGGGGCGCTGGCGGGGCGCTGGCGGGGCGCTGGCGGGGCGCTGGCGGGGCGCCTCCGCGTCCGGCTGCGCGGAGGGCGCGCGCCCCGCGCTATCTCCTCCGGGTAACGAAGGCCGTGGCCGGGAAGCCGTCGGCCACAGGGAGGAGAGGCCGGGACCGGGAGAGGCGGGGAGAAGAGAAGAAGAAAAAATATCGCGCCGCCGTGCGGTGCGCTCGCCTTGTCGGGATTTGAACCCGCGCCGCTCCAGTACTTCTGCGCTTTCAGGCGTCGTCCGAGGCCGAGGTGGAGATCGAAGTGGGGGAGAGAGGGAGAGAGAGAGCGGGAGAAAGAGAGGGCGGGGGAGAGAGAGAGAGAGAGAGAGAGAGAGAGAGAGAGAGAGAGGAGAGAGGGGGCGAGGGAGGGAGAGCGAGAGAAGGGGCTGTAGCGAGTAGCCGACGCCCGTACTCTTTCCAGCAGCCGGCCTCGGGCCGCACGCGGCGCCGAAGTGGCCCGGTTCCGCTGGGAGGCAAAGCCAGAAAATGCTGTGTACTCCGAGCGGGAAAAAATTGTTGGATGTTTTTTTTCTTCCGCATTCCTTTTTCTTGCAACGTTGGTGCAAATTTATTCTTACAATAATTCTCGTTGCCACGTTCTCTCTCATTCTCTCTCTCATTACCCCTCTGCCACGCTCTCTCTGTCTCTCTCTCTCTCTCGCCCGCTCTCCCCTTCTCCGGTCGCCGGGGAGGACACCGGATACACCACCACCACCACACTACCCGCCACACGGATAATTAACGAGCAAGGGGAGTTTGGTGGACAAATTATGATCGAAGCACAGCGGAGACACATCACATCCTACCACACCGCATCACAGCCCGGGACACACTGTCCCCCCTGTCCTCCTACCAAACGACACGAGAAATGATGGATGGGGATGGCCACGAAAATTCTCCCGCTACGTCTTCTCTCTCTCCTCTCTCTCTCTCTCTCTCTCTCTCTCTCTCTCTCTCTCTCTCTCTCTCTCTCTCTCTCTCTCTCTCTCTCTCTCTCTGAGCTTTGTTTTCTGGCAAGTTTCCCATCATCCTCATCCCCTTCTGAACCCTATCTTCTGCCGCCGCCCCCATGTCCCCCATTTTTCTTCCCTCTCTCCTCTCTCTCTCTCTCTCTCTCTCTCTCTCTCACACACACACACACACACACACACACTACTATCTCTCTATCCTTCTTCTGTAGTGCGAGACGCCGTACACCAGAGAGCGGGGCCCCGTCAATGCGCTCCGCCACCATCTTGAACTGAATGTGTGTGTGTGTGTGTGTGTGTGTGAACGACGGGTGTCTTCCTTCACGTGTCTGCCAGACAGTTGCCAGTAGCGATGTGTAAGATGGCGAGGGGGCGGGAGCAGGAGAGAGAGAGAGAGAGAGAGAGAGAGGGGGGAGAGGGAGAGAGGGGGAAAGAGGGGGAGCGAGGTCCGAGACGAAGATTGGACACGAACGAAAACACGCACACACACAAGGGCCACCAAAACCAGCAGGGGGCTCGCGCGCTGTGGGGGTCTTGGCAGGTTCAGTTGGACACCGCTCTCCTTCTTACACACACACACACACACTCTCTCTCTCTCTCTCTCTCTCTCTCTCTCTCTCTCTCTCTCTCTCTCTCTCTCTCTCTCTCTCTTTCACTGCGCCGGCACTTGCTCGCTTGGATTAGAGTGTATCCCAGGTAACAACTGTGCCTTGCGGCTGGAGGGGTCGGATGTCGGCAGTGGCGACAGTGGCGCCACCAGCGGCGGTGCGGCGAGGACGAGCGGCAACGGCCGCGGCCCGCGGCTTTTAAACCTTGTCACAGGACTCGAGCCGCGGCCGTAAATGATCCCCCGCCCCTTTCCTCTTCCTCGCCTAGCTCTATCGCACTCGCTCCCACTGCGCTCTCCTATGCGCTCTCTCTGTCTCTCTGTCTCTCTCTCTAGCTCTCGCTCTCTCTCTCTCCCTCTCTCGTTCTCTCTCGCCCCCGGCCCGTAACGGAGCGCGCGCGCGCGCGCCGACGCGAGAGAAATGGGGTCAATCTGTGCACTTGGGGATGTTGTTCACGTACGCCTCGCGAGTCCTTCGTTAGTTGGCGTGCGGAACGCCGTGACGCCCGCGACCGCCCGGAGACACCCCCCCCGGAGACACCCCCGGAGACACCCCCGGAGACACCCCCCGAGACACCTCCGGAGACAGCTCGGAGACACCCCGAACACATCGACCATGTTCAATAGAAATATCGACCCAGATACCGCACGCAGTACACCTTAATCCAGATATCGACGAGGACAACTTTAAAGTAACATGACCTGATGTAGAAGCGATATCGACGGGGAACACCTTTTCGACCGTCGTCGCCTTTAAGCTGGCCTGCGCTGGCCGCGCCCGCACCGAGAGAGAAAGAGAGAGAGGGAGAAAGAGAAGGAGAGAAGATAGGAGAGCGCAGTGGGAGCGATTGCGATAGAGCTAGGAGAGGAAGGGAGAGGGGGGGGGGCGGAATAGGACCGATCCCACAATTAGTATCGCCAGGCCCACCTGCCCGGCCGGAAGCCCTCGGAGATTGCCCGCTTAAGACTGATGAGTGTGCTGTCCTTTCAATACTTGGGCACTTTGCCCACTCCTCCTCCTACTGCCGCTGCTGGCGGGGCTGCCGGTGGTGGCGCGGGCGGGCCGAAGGGCCGAAGGGCTGAAGCCAGGCGAAGCCCTTGCCTTGCTATGGCGGTGCCGGCCCGTCGCCGCCCGCCGCCGCCCGCCGCCGCCCACACCCACCGGCAGCCCCGGCCGGGTGCCCCGAGGGCCCGGGGGCGGGACGGCGCCCTCCCCATAGTTTGCAAGCGCAGTCGCCCTCCCCTCCCCCTCCTCCACTCTGCGCTGTGTGCCAAAGGCAGCTCCACATCTCCCCCTCCTTCTCCTCCCACCGCTCTGAAGGCCTCTCTCTCTCTCTCTTCTTGAGGTCAAGAAGTTGCCCCAGGACAAGTTGGCCGTGTGTGTGTGTGTGCGTGAGACAGAAAGAGACGGAGAGGCACAGAGAGAGAGAGAGAGAGAGAGAGAGAGAGAGAGAGAGGAAGAGTTTCCAAGCAGAGCATAGCATGGCGAAGCCGCGCGTGCGTGCACTTGGAAGCTGCCCGTAGGGTGCCGGTGGAGAAGAGAGAGAGAGAGAGAGAGAGAGAGAGAGAGAGAGAGAGAGAGAGAGAGACGCAGAGACACAGAAAGAAGAGCAAGAGAGAGGCGAGACAAATATTCCTCAAGTTTCGCAGGTGAGGCGACGCGGGGTCCCAGCGATAGTCCAGCCAGTCCTGGTGCAACCTTCGGACAGCGCCACAGGCGGCGGCGCCAGGGTTGGCAGTGCTCTCTCTCTCTCTCTCTCTCTCTCTCTCTCTCTCTCTCTGACTCCCGGTCTCTCCCTCTCTAACTCTCTCCCGCGCGCGCTCCCCCGGCCCAGATTGAGTTATGTCGGGGGCCGGCTCGGGACGGGATGGGAACGGACGGGGAACCTTGAGGAAAAATAGCAACGATAACCGACCCCTTCCCTCCCCTCCCCTCCCGGCCCGGCGTCCGCGCCCGCTCTCTGAAGCTCATGTGGGGGAGGGGGACGCAGGGGGGGGGGGGGGGGGGGATGAAAAATGGAAAGTAGAAAAAGAGTCGTAAAAGCGTCCTTCTGTGGCCGGCGGCCCCGCACGCGCGGCTCCCCCGCCACTTCGGCTCCGCTCCGTGCTCCGCTGGCTCCGACGGGTCCGCCGGGCGGGGAGCGCCTGCGAGCCGGCGGTAGGCAGCCCGCTGCGTGCGCCTGCGGCCGGGCGGCCTACCCCTCACGGCGCCCACGGCAGCGGCGGCAGCGGCGGCAGCGGCGGCAGCGGCACCGGGAGATGCCCAGCAGTCAGCAGCGGATCCAAACCTTGTGGAGAACCGTACCGTCCCCGGCGGGGCGGCCGCGCTACCGCCGGGCTTGGACACTTTCCCGTCGGCCGGGGGGTGGGGGCTCCCATGGCTATGTACCCGGACCGCTCCAGGCGCTCACCTGTGGACAGACACGAACGATTTGGGTCAGTACAGCACACACACACACACACACACACAAACACACACACACTAGGCAAGGGCGCTATATCTGCGCTGCCGCCGGCACCGGGGGAGTCATTGACCGGACGGACATGATCAGTGATCGCGTGTCATTACCAGGGGTCGGGGACATTTCCCCGGGGTCTCTCTCTCTCTCTCTCTCTCTCTCTCTCTCTCTCTCTCTCTCTCTCTCTCTCTCTCTCTCTCTCACACACACACACACACACACACACACACACACACCCGTGTTCATCGTGTCTCTCCTAATACCGGGAAATGTGCCGAGCAACGGGGGGGAGCTCCCAGAATAACGAGGTGACCTTTTACGACGTCAGAAAGTGTAAGAGAGAGCGAGAGAGACAGAGACGGAGAGAGCGAGGCAATGGGAGCCATTGCCGGTCGGTGCATAAATAGGACTTAGCGAACGGCCGAAGGCGTTCTCCAGGTCGCTTGAAGCAGCGCCGCCGTCCCCCGCGGGCGGAAAACGGACGGGGAAATTATCAGAGGTGCGAAAAACGTTAGGCGGTGGGGCGTAACAAGCGGCGTCCCGGAGGCGGCGGGCTCCGGGCCTGGCTCCGGGGGACGGCGCCTATTAGCCCGGAGGAGCCCGGAGGAGCCCGGAGGAGGGGCGCGTGCCGGGCCCCATCGCACACAGTCTGCCGAACTTTATGTTTTCTTAATATTTTTCTTTTTTTTTACTTTCTCTTATTTTCTTCTGACTTTTTTTCTAATGTTTTCTAGCTTTCTGATTTTTTTGGTGTCCTTGTCTCATTTGGAGTCATAAGGTATGTGTCTTACTTTCATTTTCAATTTTAAAATTTACTTGCTGACTTCCGCTCAGGTAATACTTTTCCTGACTTTTCACAAGTAAACTGTTTTCTTTTTATTTCGTTTAAAGTTGATATTGTTTCTCCCCCGTGACGGCATGAGGAAGGCTCTCCGGTGCCGGCGTTACGTGTTTCCTGCACATGTCGGGGACGACGGGCTCCGGTCCGAAACCGTTACTCGAATCACACGGCAGCCTGCCGCACCGCACCGGCCGGCACCTTCCGGCAACATCAAAGCGGCGTGAGAGGAGGGGGGGGGGGGGGGGGGGGGAGGAGTAGGAGGAGGAGGAGGAGGAGGAGGGGAAGGGTGAGGAGTAGGAGGAGTAGGAGGAGGAGGGGGAGGGTGAGGAGTAGGAGGAGTAGGAGGAGGAGGAGGAGTAGGAGGAGGAGAGACGAGGAGGTGCAGCCATCACGGCAGCCCCCCCCCCCCCCCCCTCCCCGCAGCTGAGGCCAGCCAGTCTCACCTCGCATCTCACCTTGGGTGATCCGATCCGAGAGCCGCGGCCCCAGTACAAAGCGGTGTGCCGCGGCGCGGTCACAGCCGGGCGTGAGTCCGTACGGGGGAGGGGGGCACAAATTATTGAACAAGAGGGGAGGAGGGGGGGGGGAATCCCCCAGCCGACAGCGGGCAGCGGGCCGCGCCGCCGCCGCTACCGCCGCCGCCGCCGCCGCGCCAGAGGAGCCGGCATGGCAACATGCAGTTGAATGCACCACAGCCACGCGGCGAGCGAGCGAGCGCTCCGGTAAAACACCGCTAAAATACAGAGTTCCACTGCATCGTCTCTCTTTCTCTCTCTCTCTCTCTCTCTCTCTCTCTCTCTCTCTCTCTCTCTCTCTCTCTCTCTCTCTCCCCCTCTCTAATTCGTTTTATTTTTCCCAAAAGTAATCCGCCGATGCCCCGTACCATTGAGCAGCCCGTCAGGCCCGGCCAGGACCACCAGACCGCGGCGGCGGCCCCCTCCCGCCCGCGCTCCCCTCCACCGCCCGCCGCCATGTGGCCCACATTTCGCATTCGCGAATTTCGCGCCGATATACCGAAACAAAAGGGCAAACAGAACGACGCAGAGCGAAATAATCTGTATTTTCCTCGCCGTTTCGTTCTTTTTGTTATTGTGGGGGGCGCTTTTCCTCCCGCGACGACAAAAGGTTTATTTTTATTGCCGGGTAAGTAAAGGGCGAAATCTGGTTTGGCAGATGTGCTCGCTGCGGGGTGGGCCAAAAAAAAACAATGGGAAAAAATAATTTTCAGCTAAAAAAACATTCGGCCCCGTACTGTATGCACTTTCGAACTCGAACTCGCAAAAAAAAGGATTCCTTTATAAACTAGCAGCCAAAAAGCTAGTTTGTTTGTTTTCTTAAAGGAAAAATTTAAGGACGCTTTCCGGTGGAATCGCAATGGAAATCAAGGTGGGCGCACGGCGCGCGGCAGCGGCAGCCGGGCGGGGAATAACTTTGGAGCGGCGGGAATAAATTATTGAAGTGGCCGAGAAGAATGTGTACCTTTCCCTTCCCCATTTCTGGCACGCACCGCTGCTGCCGCTGCTGCCGCTGCTGCTGCTGCCAGCCGCGGGCACTGCGGGCCAGGGGCTTAGGGCCGACCGGAACGGGATGGGCCCGGAATGGACGAGCGTACAATGTATGGCGGCGGCCCGGGGGCGGCGTCCCCCCCCCCCCACCTCCCCCCCTCCTCCTCCTCCTCCTCTCCTCCTCCTCCTCCTCCTCCTCCTCCTCCTCCTCCTCCTCCTCCTCCTCCTCCTCCTCCTCCTCCTCCTCCTCCTCCTCCTCCTCCTCCTCCTCCTCCTCCTCCTCCTCCTCCTCCTCCTCCTCCTCCTCCTCCTCTCCTCATCATCCTTCCTCCTCCTTCACCACTCCGTTTTGGCTCGCCGGCCAAAAGTAGCCAAAAGCTGTATACCGGGGCGCGCCCCGCAATCCGCGCATAATTACGCCGGCATCGACCGACACCGGCGAAGGAGGTGTCGGTAGCCGAGGGGTTAGCGCGGCGGCCGGCAGGCCGTGCAGATCCATGG
>CM049601.1:4298703-4391203 GCA_026979955.1 Megalurothrips usitatus
GCTGAAGCCCTACACGCAGCGCTTCCGCTGGCGACCACACAGCTCTGCCCGACACCGCCACCGCCGCCGCCACTAGTCTTCGTTTCTTCCGGTTTAGAGAAGGCCGAGCCGGGCAGAGCCGGGCAGAGCAGGGCAGAGCCCATAGGCGAAGCGGTGGTAGTGCGCGGCCAGTCGGGCGGCGTCCGTGCCACGCCCACGCACCCTCTCTCTCTCTCTCTCTCTCTCTCTCTCTCTCTCTCTCTCTCTCTCTCTCTCTCTCTCTCTCTCTCTCTCTCTCTCTCTCTCTCTCTCTTTGCGTCTATCTCTGCTCTCTCTGTCTCTCCTCTCACTCTCTCTGTTCGCTCTCTGTCTCTCTCCTCTCTCTCTTTGCGTCTCTCTCCTGTCTCTCTCTCCCTCTCTGCGCACGAAACCCTAGCCGGGGCGGGCGTGCCTTCACACCTCCTCCACACAGGCCGGCCGTTGTGGGCCGCACGGTGACACCACCACCACCACCGCCGCCCTCCTGTTTTAGAAGTGTGAGCAAACAGGGGGCCGCGGGGGCGAATAAAAAGCAGGCAGTACTACGAGGACGAGGCGCCGCGCCCCCCGCCAGGCCGACGCACTACAGGGAGGCAAAAGGGGCGCCGCCCGCCCGGCACCGCCGCCGCCGGCACTCAGCTGCGGCAGCTGCGGCCGTGACGCCGCGGGGGCGCGTCCGTAAGCAGCGTCCTCTCACTCACAGCACGGGCCCCGAGAGGATGAGTCGAAACGCCACGGAGAGAAAATAAAATAAAAAATAAAGTTTTCAGGCGATGAGCAAGTTTGGTATCATCTTTGCTGGCATGTCAACTGGCCCTGGCATTTTCTAATTTTTTCAACAGCGCGCGCGCACACACACACACACACACACAAACACGGGCGGGCGGACGGCCACTGCGTAATTTAAACGTGCTCTCTCTGGACGGATCTACAACACACGTGTGTGCACACACGACGAGCCCATTAAAAGAGAGCATTCTGCCCGCGCCTGTGTGCCCCGCCGGCCCGCCGGCCCGCCGCCGCCGTGCTGCACAGCGTACATGCAGCAGGAGTACTTTGCCGTGCGCGCGACAACAGGTCGGACGCGAATATAGTCGTGTAAGCCGGCCGGGAGAGGGCGCTTATGGCGGCCCTCGGCTGCTGCGGGGAGCAGGGCCGGAGTGCAGGCCCGCGGAGCGGAGCGGAGCGCCGGATCCGTCCCGGGCCGTTCATAAAACGGGACACAAATCTGCTGAACGGCCCCCGTAGGATAATAAAGACTCCCCCCCCCCCTCCCCCTCCCGCCCCCAGTCATCAGGCTTCCCCCCGGCCGCCCCCAGCCGATGGTGTCGCAGCGAGCCCGAGCCCGCTCAGGGGCATTACCATATTACCCCAGACGAGCCCACGTGGCTGCCGCGAGGCTGTCTCTCTCGCACACACAAACCCTGGCCGGGCCCCACGTGGCTGCCGCGCGACTTCGTATCTCTCCTCTCTCTCTCTCTCTCTCTCTCTCTCTCTCTCTCTCTCTCTCTCTCTCTCTCTCTCTCTCTCTCTCTCTCTCTCTCTCTCTCTCTCTCTCTCTCTCTCTCTCTCTCTGCCCCGGCGTCTTGGCCGGACGGCGGTGCCGGGCCGGCAGCAGCCCAACACCCCCCGACGGCACCACGGCACACCCCGCACGGGGCCCCGCGGCGGCGGCCCCTGCGCTGACAGCGTCCGCGGGGCGCGGCGCGGAGCCACGCGGAGCCTCTCCGCGGGGGGGGGGGGGGGGCGTCGGGACGAGGTCGTCCCCACCCCGGCGGCGCGGGGCCTGGCGCGGCTAGGGGTAGGGCCGGTCCGGGCGGGGTGGCGGGAAGGGTGGGGGGTGGGGCCGATCAATAAACTAGAACGCGACAGCCACTAGCGCGGCGGAGCGCGCGGCGGGCGGCACGGCGGCGGCGGAGCTCAACTTGCAAATGCCAACTCGCGCTCCTCTTCGCCCCCGTCCCCACTGCAGTCTGGTCGCCGGCCTCCGCCGCTGCTGTCGCATCGGGACGGCGGCGGCCTCGACGGCCTCGACGGCCTCCACCCGCGCCGCAGGCCGGAGCCCGACGCCGGGACCCCGCACAGACAATGAACATGGTCCCCGCCGCCCCCGCCGGGGAGGGGAGGAGAGGCACGGCGGGAGGAAAGGGCCAATTGCTTCCTGCAAGCCTCACTCCAAAGCAAAGTCAGCACAGCGGCGGCGGGGAGCAGGGCTGCCGCCGCCGCTTGCAGACTTGTTTATTCAACGTTCCCGCCAATGTCCTTCTCCTCCTTAGAAGAGCCACACTCGCGGCCCCGCCCCGCCTGGCTGGCTGGCTGGCTGGCTGCTTGGCTGGCGGCCTGGCCGAGACGGGGCCGGCAGAGCCAGACGGAAACAATTCGCCTCGTTCAGTCAGACGCGGCCGCTGCCGTCGTCCTCCCTCTCGCTTCCTCTCCGCTGCTCGCGTTTACAAAAGCGCGGCCGACACGGCGGACAGAGCGATGATGATGGAGAAGATGTTGATGATGATGTCGCAGAGAGAGGGAGAGACAGAGGGAGGTGGCAGGTGTGGGGCGCGCTTCGGTACATCAGCGCAGACCACAAGGGTGGTGGCAATGACATGTCAGCCGCGGGCAGCGGTCATGACATGTTACATTCAAACACTGAGAGACTAGGGTTCGAAAGGTTGAAGTTTCTTCGGATAGATACGAATTTTTTCTGAAAAATTTCCGAGCTATATTTTTCAATGAAAATTATAAAATTAGATTTTCTAGCCATTTGCATTAAGTTTTAATACATGAACACAATTTCGTAGCCCTTTAAAACTGAGGAGTATCTGGCATACCTAAAGTGGAGTCGCCATGAACTGTGTTTTGGCGAGGCCGGAACACAGTTCGTTAGAAACACAGTTCGTGGCGATTCTCTAAAGTTTGAAATAATGGTCTGGTGGGTTATAATCTCCATTTCGGCAGCAAGTGTCAGGCGTGCATTCTGCAGAGAAAAAAATTCCAGTGCTACTACCGCTGCCTGGGGCCCTCATGGGGCAGCAACACTGGAGTAGACGGAACACAGTGCGTCACCATTGTGGCCTGGTATGGGAGTGGTTAGCGCGCTTGCCTACGGGGCGGGCGGCCTGAGTTCAACTCTTTGCTCCCGCCCACATTTTTCTGCCTGTCTGCCGCTCACGGACGGTGGTTAAAATATACCAAAAGTACGGGCTTCAGTGTGCTTGTCTGAGTAAGCGTGGGCAGAGGCGCCTAGCGTCCCAGGCCACGGCTTTGCTCGAAGGTCGAACCACTGGGATCATGGGATCCGAGGTTCGACTCCCGCCCCGGGGAGAGTGTCTGTCAAGACTCGGCAGTAAGGCAGCGTACGGGAGCCGTTGAGTAGGTAGTGCGTTGTCTAAGCATAAGGCCCCGGAATCTGGGGCGAGGACAAGCATGACCAGGTCTCATTCAGTTCGGATGAGGGTGGTCCAGGCCTTCGGGTCGGACACATTAGGGGGCCTTACCTGAAGCCCAAGGGGTGATCATCGCTGGAAACACCGGTTCCCACGTACACCGAAGGCAGGCCCTCTGGGTAAAACCAGGGGTGGCAAGGTTTTGCCATTTTTTTTCGAGTTTACATAAATATTTTTCATGAAAATTTCCTATGAGAGACAGAGAGGGAGAGAGGCCGGGGGCACGTAGCACCCCGACGAGCCGAGCACGCGCACCAAAACTTGGCCATGCAGGGGTCGTCGTCGTCGGCGGCGGCAGCGCACTACTTGCCACTTGCCGCGCACAAAGTTGGCGGCAGCGTCCGGCGGCGGAGCGGGAGGCGGAGGACGCGGGGCCGCGGGGCCGCCGCCGTGCAGGTAGGCCGCCCGGGCGCGGCCGAGCTGCGCGGGACTGCCGCTGCCGCCCACCTACACTCGTGCAAAATATTTTATTTCATAGCGAAGGGACCGTTCTCAAATTCTTTCTTTCTTTCTTTCTTTCTCTCTCTCTCTCTCTCTCTCTCTCTCTCTCTCTCTCTCACTCTCTCTCTCTCTGTCTCTCTCTCTGTCTCTCTCTCTCCCGCACGGCCATCGCACGCACGCCGGCCGGCGGCCCAGTGGCTGAATACATGGGTCATGCGAAGCGGCGGCTGTGGGGGCGATGTACCACCTCACCAAAGCGGAAATCAGACGGGGTAAGATGAGGGGGGGCGCACGGCCAGTGGGGGGTGAGGGGTGGGGGGCGTGTGGCTTCGGCGTGCGGTTTGCCGGTTAATGTGGGCCGGGGGGCCCCCGGGGGGCGCGGCACCGACATTACCGGACACACCGTGGCCGGCCTGCCCGCCATGCGCATCCGACGCCCCGCTCCCCCGCCGGTCCGGTCAGCCATGGCAAACCCCTCCGCCCCCCCCCCCCCCTCCACTACAGACTCGGAGCCGATCACAGTCAAGCGTAAGCGCGTGACGTCACTTGTGGACGGCCCCTTACTCGCAATTATCTTGCCGCGCGCTTTAATTTCCGGTCGCCGAAAGCGCCGCCGCGGCATTTACTCGCCGTCCTCTGCTGCAGGCTAGCGCCCCTCTCACTACAGAGCACCCGTGTGTGTGTGTGTGTGTTGGAGAGAGAAGGGGCGATGGAGGGCCCTTGGCTTTTAAACCTGAGTGATCTACTCTTCCTTCTCCCTCCTCCTCCTCTTCAGGAGAGCCGGGGGCGCGCCGCCTTTCGTGTGCAGCAGATAGTAAAAAAGAAAAGGGGCGAAAAAGCGGCCTCCTCCCGAAAAGCGGACCAAACGTCTCGAGCGAGAGAGAAAGAGAGAGAGAGAAAGAGAGAGAAAGTAGGCAAGGGGAGAGAGGGACAACTCGTCTTTATCCCGGGCCACTACTGCCTCTCTCTCTCTACCTCCCTCTCATTCTCCGCCCCTCCTCCCTCTACTTTTATCTCCTCTCTGTCATCAGCGTCCGCTGCGGCCCCGTGGATTAGTGTTGGTCGGTGCCGGGGCGGGGCAGGCGGGGCGGCGCGCACCTTTCAGGCGAGAGGCGAGCACGCGGACGGGGGAGTCGGAGGAGGAGGCGGTGGGCGGCAGCGGCGGCAGCGGCGGTGAGAGGTCAAGGGGGCGCCGCCTGCCAACAGAGGGCCGCTGCCGTGCACGTGCACGACCCCAGCAGGCCGCCGCTAGGTCTCCGCTCGGACGCCGCTGGGGCGCCGCCAGGATAGAGAGACTCAGCGTCTCTCTACGCTAGAGGATGCCGTAGGACGCAGCTACCGCTAAGACACCGCTGGGACGTTGTGTGTGGGACGCGACTGTAAGGCACCCGCTATGATGCCGCTAAGGGTGCCGGCGGCTATAACACCGCACACCGCCATACATACCAGCTGACTCAGAAACGCCGCGTTTTTCCTGGGATATCCCAGAAAACGTGCGGCGTTTTTGAATCACCGGGTATGGGACACTCCTGGAACTCCGCTACGTAGAACGCGGGTAGGTCGACGCGAGGGCGCGGCTAGGACGCGGCTAGGACGCCGCTAGGACGCGGCTACGCCGCTACGACGCCGTTAGGACGCCGCTAGGACGCCCCGGGACAGGACTAGGGCAGCGTCGGCAGGGTTCATCGTCAATCGATACCCACGCGGAGAGTCGCCAAGGTCTCCCTGGCGGCCGGCAGTAGGCTCTGCTGGGGGCCCCCCCGGGGGGGAGCTAGGGGGGGGGGGCAGCCCCGGAGTGGGGCTCGGACCGCGCGGACCATTGTACAGCGGGACAGGGGCGGCTTTGAGAAACGCGCCACTACACACACACACACGCACACACACATGAGCACGGTGGAGCGAGCACCCGTGCGCGAGGAAGGAAATGCTGCCGGGGAGGGAGGCGTCGCGACTGTACAACACAGCCGCCACCCACCGCCCCCTCTGTACGTGTGTGCGTGTGTGTATGTGTGTGTGTGTGTGTGTGAGCGGAGTCGAGTCCAGCCGAATTGAACACCGACTTTGGCGGTTGGGTCTCCGTTCAGTAGCGCCGGGGGCGGGGGCCCTCCCCCCAGGGTGCCCAGGACGTCCCACCGCCACTCTCCCCGCCCGCGTCCTTAGCGAAAGACACACGGAAACTGTAATGTGCCCGTTGTCGTCCCAGCCAGCGACTGTCTGTCTGCCTGTCTGTCTGTCTGACCGGTGGTGGCAAGCAGCCCACGCGTTCCAAAGTTGCGGTGCGGTTGTGGCCGTGGCAGAGACCCCCCCCCCCCCCCGCGCCCCTCACGGCCCTCCCCCACTCCGCGGGGGGGGGGGGGGGGCTGCGGGGGCCCCCCGGGGCGTGCTGCAGTGCGTCTGGGCTGCCGTGAGCCGTAAGGGAGGGACTGGGCGGCCAGTGGTGACCCTTCGGGGGCTCCTGACGTCACTGCGGCACGAGGTGAGGGGGAGGACCTGCGGGCCTGCTTTCCGATCGCATCAGGTGAGGCCGGCGCGGCGCGGCGGAAGCGGCAGCGGCCCCCGCGAGCCCCGCCGCGCGTTCAAATACCGCCGACGGCTGGCAGCGGCTGGCAGCTGCCGGTCCATTCTTCGTCACCGCGGCATATCGCGGTACTGTATCTGGGGACCGGTCCGTCCCTTCGCTGTCACACGCCCATCGCGGCCCATCGGCCCCAACGGCCGCGCTCCGAGTACTCCCCCCCCCCCCCCCCCCCACAGCAGAGCTGCACCGCCACCTTGTGGGCGCCTCGACTGCAGCCATAAGTGCCATCCCGAGTCATCGTGCGAGTGCGAGAGAGACGGGCACCTAGCACCGGGGCAGGGAGAGAGACAGAGAGACATTCAGACAGACATACAGCGGGCAGTACTGTGTGGCTGCTCCGCGTCGTACGTACCGTGTGGTACCGTTCAAGTTAGTGGGAGACAGAGGGGGAGAAGAGGGAGAGAGAGAGAGAGAGAGAGAGAGAGAGAGAGAGAGAGGGGGGGGGGGGGGAGAGAAGGGAACCGTCAAAAACACTCCTCGTGTCGTGTATGTGTGTGTGTGTGTGTGTGTGTGTGTGTGTGTGTGTGTGTGTGTGTGTCCTGCGGGACAAAATAGCCGGTATTCGAACCCGGGACAGTGACGCGTGCTCGCCGGTGGTGCTCCCGTCATTTACCTGCTATGAAGCCTGCCTCTGCCTCCGCACCTGGAAGCACCTGACCGGCCTGGCGTGCGGCATGGCGCGTCCGCCTGTCTACCTGTCCCTCCCACACACTCGCGCACACACACACACACACACACACACCTAGAGCGAGCTGACAGCTCTCCCGCCCCGCCCGACCCCGCTGCCGTCCTCACTCGGGAAACACCTGTCCCAAGGCGCGCTCTGTGCCTTTGCTGGCTTCGCCGGCTCCCACTACCCCCCCCCCCCCTCCTCTCTCTCTCTCTCTCTCTCTCTCTCTCTCTCTCTCTCTCTCTCTTTCTCTCTCTCTCTTCTGCTCTCTCTCTCACTCCGCAGTGCGTTGGTCAGGGTCCGGCCCATACATTAATCACATCAAAAAACGAGGAGCGGCTTGGTTCGGTCCGTTCTCTTATTGGTCGGGCACGGCGCACGGCGCACAGCGGCGGTCTTCTGCTGCTGCTGCTGCTGCTTCTGCTGATATGGCATGGGAGCCCGCGGCCTGCGGTGGAGCTGTGGCGGAGCTGCGGGGGGCCGCCGCCGCTGCAGCCGAAGCTGCAGTCGCCGCTGACGCCGCTCCGCCCTGCTCTGTTCACACGGGCCGGCCGTCGGCCCCGTCGGCCCCGGTCAACTGTTGTACTGCAGTCGGTCCTGCCCTGCGCCGGCCGGCCCCGCCGGCTCGGGTGTCCTCTGTCCGGGGCGCCGCACTGGCCGGCCTGTCAGGCCCTGGCGCGGCAGTGCGCCGCTCCGGCTCCACTCCAAGGTCGGCACGACGCACGAGCACGGCCGCTGCCGCTGCCTGCCGCCGCCGTGCCCGCCCTCCTCCTCGGCTTCCTGCTGCGGCCAGCGCTGGATGTCCTCCTCCCCGTGCTGGGCGTGGCGGCCGTCGGCGGCCGGCGGCGGCGTTCGACGGGGTCCTCCCGAGGCTCTGCCGTCCCGTCGGTGTCGTGTCGCCGGCCTCCTCCGACGTCGCCGCCGCCGCCGACTTCCCCATGGGGACACTGGGCTTCTCTCCAGTGAGTGACTCCTGGGTGTCGCTTCAGCAGCACCTCGCCGTTGTCGTCGCCGATGTGTGTCACTGGACGCGGGGTCCACCGGGAGCGCGGCGGCCGCCGGACCACCGCGTGGCCCCCGCGGCCCCGGCCGGGGCGCGGAGTGGGCCACCCGGGCCGCCGCCGAGGGCCCTGTTGTTGTCTGCCGGGTTGCCTAACCGTACGACATTCCAGGCCAGGCCGTGGCCTGGCTCCAGGCCGTACTCCTCTCAGCTGGAGAGCGCCGCCGAAGTGGACGAGCCGTGCAGCCGGGCCTTGCTGCGGGGCAGCGGCCGAGCCGAGCCGGGCGCTCCGTTCCAGCGGCTCCAGAGCTTCCAGGCTCCCGCTCCAGCAGTGCGGGGGGGGGGGGGGGGAGGAGGCTGGGCCAGCGCAGCCAGCGGCACGGCCAGCACGGAGTAGGGCCGCGCCCGGAGGAGCCGCTGCTCGCGCGCTGCTTACCTCCTCGGCGAACTCGAAGTCCCCGTCGAACTTGCGGGCGCGCTGCTTGGCGGCCGCCACCAGCACGAGGGCCGCCACCAGGACGGCGACGCACAACACTCGCATGTTTTGTTCCTAAGGACGCGCACTCTGCACTGGCCGCACCGGGCCGGACCGTGGCCGCACCGGACGGGAGCGGAGCGCGGGGCGGGAGGCGGAGCGGTCGCGAGGCGCGGAGAGACTGAGTCGCGTCGTCGGGACCAAAACAAAACCCCGACCCGAAGGACCCGAAGCCGAGCCGAGCGCAGGCGAGTCCTGCCGCGGAGCGCGGCCCCCGGGCCCCCATTGGCTGAGCACCGCCGCGCGCCCGCAGCGCCCCCCAGCGGACGGGCGCGGAAGCGCCTGCAGTGCCGCCAACGCGCGGGGAAGCACCCCTGCTGCAAGCCGGGAGCACTTTTGGTGGGAGCGCCTGCAAGAGTCGGGGTAGGCCAGCCCGCACGGCACGCAGGCGTGTGGACGCCGCGGCTGCCTACCCAGCAGGGCGCCGGCCGTGCCGAGACCGGCCACTTCGGGCCCAGGCACAAGGTCTGCGCGTCATGGGGCGCCCCGTGCCGTGCCGTGCCGTGCCCCTGCAGTCGTTCGCCACAGCGCGGAGCGGGTGTCGCCTGTCTCCTGGGCTTCCCCCGCGCCCGCCCGGTGCGCTCTCTCTCTCTCTCTCTCTCTCTCTCTCTCTCTCTCTCTCTCTCTCTCTCTCTCTCTCTCTAGCCCGCATCCGTCGGCCTCAGCGAGAGCCGGGGAGGTAGGCAGCCCGCCCGCGCGAATGAGGCGCGGGTCTGCCTACACAGACGGCGGTGCCATCGTTACTCGCTCGCGCTCTCTCTCTCTCTCTCTCTCTCTCTCTCTCTCTCTCTCTCTCTCTCTCTCCCTCTCTCTCTCTCACACAAACACACACACTAGCAGCAAATGTGCCATGACTGAAATTAAGAATTCGATTTCATTTGTGATTCTTATCTTTTTTCCATTTTACCCTTTTTGGGATAAATTTTTAGTCTCTAGCACTAGTATTTTTTTAAATTAAGGAGTGGGGGTTATGTGTGGGTTAAGGCGGATTAAAACATAAAATCTATTCAAGTTTTGGTTGTCGAGACTGTCGCGCGCGGATGCTGCGCGCTGCGCGTGCGTGCGGCTCGCGTGCGGATGGGGGATGGGCTGGGGGAGGGGGTGGGGGGGTCGATACAGCCCCGCCTGCCCCGCCTGCCCCGCCGCGGCCGGTCCCGGCACGCTCTCGTCGCGGTCCATCCAACTCACGGTCCGTGCTGTTTTTATCTTTCTCCCTCCTCCTTCTCACACCACTTGGCACCCTCTCGGACCCAATCACATGACCGCCACCAGGGGTTAAATGAAATGTACAGAAGGTTCACGGAAAATCAAAGACATTTATTTCGGGATGCTAGCCAGAGGACAAGTTGAGATCCATTTCAATTTTACATGTATCGTAACTTCCATACAAACATGTCCAGTAAGAAAATGCAGCAGCACAGCAGCAAAACAAGCATTAACACTCAGGATAGAAGTAGAGTACCAGCACACTACTGGATAAAATTACACCCACCTGGGAGAGGTTGCGGTGATTAAGTTCAAGTGAGAAAAGTACAAAGTGGTAAAAACGTCTAACAACAAAAATAAGTACTGAATAAGGCTTATCTTATTGGTGAAGTATTCTTTGAATGAGAACAACGCATTCAGTCTTAAATTTGCTATTTGGTGTAGTTATAAACAAAATTTGTACTTGTTTTTATCCCCCCTTTCAGTAAACAGCATACAAAACAAAGAAAAATATCATATTGAAAGTTTTTTTTTTGTTTAAAAAAACATGGTTGGATGGTGAGATCACAGAAATATTACCCCCGTCCCCCTAAAATACATTATCTTCTATTACAAATTTTTTTCCAAACATTGTCACATGGCACAAAGCAAACAAAGGATAGGAAGGGTCAATACACTCAAGCATGGTAAATATGTACATAAAAATTGTTTGAGCATGTAATCATAACATTATCACAGAGTATGTGTATAACAAATACACACCAATCAAAGCCTCAAATATAAATCATAAAAGAAAGATAAGTTGATTACACAGCTATTATCTTAGATTTCTAAAATCGCATTGTAATTACACAGCATTAAATAATATGCTACTGATCAACACAGGGTATGAATCAACAGTCAAAGCACAATAGTTAACTAAGTGTGTCTACAAAAATCAACATTTTGGCACAATGTGGAACATTGGAGGAAAAAAAAAAGACTAACTTGAGTTGTTAATACTGTATATTGCTTATAGAGTGTGGAGGTGAACACTAAAAGTTTTAGGAGAATTATCTCATGTACACTCATTTCTCCTGCACCAGCCACATTTAACACTAATTACAGTAAAATTAAATATCTAAGCATCACAAGGCACATACAATCCTAATCTGACTTAAATTTAATTAAAAATATTTTCATCTCCTGACGCTATTATCTAGGTAGTCTTGACTGTTCATACACAGATTATACAAAATGAATTATCAGATCTTCATCTTCACTCTTTTCAGACAAACTTAGTTGAAGTCAGGGCAGTTAGTCAGGTCTCTTGGAGCTCTTGAAAATTAGTGCTGAAATAAGACAAACATTATTAGATTTCATCAGCATGGTTCCCAAATTCCATAATTACAAAGTCCAAAACACAACACAAGGCAGCGGTAGCGACAAACACACACACAAATACGCAGGGCGCGCACACACAAGCCTACACATAACACTCAATACCTTCTTCAGTCGAGGAGGTGAAGCCACCTTGTCAGTTCTGATGACAATCCTCCTAAAACTTGCTGGCTGCAGCATAAATCCACAGCAAGAATATTTATCCCCAATGTCTATCATGACAAGACTCTACCCTACGGCCTTTAGATCATGAAATAAGTACATACCTTTGTGTGTTCATTTACTGCACTTTGGTGACTCTCTGTATCTACGGAAGCAGTGTTCTGGGTACAAGTAAGACTGTGTACTGGCCAATGGTTTTGCTGCAAAATTGAATTGAATTAATCAGACAGTTTTTTTAAAGCAATTACTCAAATAACAATTAGACCAAAAATAAACAAAAAATTAAACCAACCTGACAACGGTAATCACAGTATGAAGTATTCCAACAACAGTAAAACAATGCCTCCTTTTTACAAGATGCACACCATTGTCTTTCCTTGGTAGCTGAAATTGCTTTCTCTTTCTCTTGTTTAGCAGTGATGAATGCTTTGTTCAAAGCATGTTGAGATTCCATTTTCATTCTTTCTTGAATCTCTGATATAACAAGCTCTGAAATGGTTAAAGATGCAAATTGAAAAAGATGTAATCCACTGACAGCACACATTAATTTTACTATCACTAACCAGTATTATGGCGAAGTTCATCGATTTCTTGCTGGTGCTGCCACTGCATCCGTTCCATCTCAAGTTGAAGGACACGGACCCGAGCCTCAAGATTGCCATTGCTACTCAAACCACTAAGACAATCTTCCAAACACCCCAAGAAAACATCTGCCATCTGCATAAGTAGAACGCAAGATGAAATACAATACACGTTTTAAAATCTTGTCTGAGAAGCATATTAATGTGTATACCTTGTTGGCTTGAGATTTGAGCTCGCCCGATGCTGGGCCTTTACCGACCGACAATCTGGGTACAAATTTAGAAGCACATGATTCGGAAGACACATTGACCTGAGTTGAAACATTTGCATCACGTTTTGAGTTTGCAAGAGTCGTGACACTGGTATCCACAATGCGCGCCGGAGCCACAGACGGTGGTTTCGGGGCTATCGCCACTGGCTTTGGGGTAATCTCTGGCACACTACTGGGGCCAGAGAGCAGAGGCCCAACTGTGATCCGTGGCGTTGGTATCTTAACAACTCCTTCTACCTCAGACTGCACACGACGGCCCTGGGAAACTGCTACTCTGCCACCGCTCTCAAATGCTGACGGAGACACTGTGGTCAGTAAAGATCTGAGTCCCGGCCTAGGGTTGGTCACTTGTAATGTGTCCACAGTAGCCGAAGCAGTAGTGACCGTGCTCATGGTGCCAGACTTAGAGGTGATCTGAATGGTTGCCCCAGCAAGTGCTGGAGTCAGAGGTATGGCTTTGGGAAGAATTCTGATTGGAACACCAGCTTGCGAGACGGTAACAAAGGTTGGAGATTTCACAGCGGACGACATCAAAGCTGAGGAGACAGCTGAGCTTTGAGGCTTTGACACTGTTATGTTGCCTGCGATTAATACTCGCGGAGGTGACGGCCGAACAGTCTAAAAAATAAAGTACAATGTAAATAATACTGCTAATAATTATGGACAAAAAAATATTAGACTGGAAGTTATACCTCTTCAGGGCTGTCTGATGAAACTGATGTTTTAATTTCCCCCGAAGATAGACCTTTATTTACTTTCAAAATACTTGTGGTTCCTTGCAAAAGCCTTTGAGTAGGTGAAAGAATCATGCGTGGAGATACACTGGTCTTGGGAGGACTTTCCACCAGCTTAATATTATTTGTAGACTGTAATGAAACGGTAGTAATGTAAAATGTTTAAAATCACACCTATAAAAAAGTAAGATGAACACCAAAAGTCAAAATTTAGGTACACATTGAAAGAATTCACACCTTGGTGTTCACTGAACTTGGTGCAGAGGAATTTTCAGATGAGCAGGGGATGATCACCAATGTTTCCTCTTCCTTCACAGCCTTCTTGACCTTCCGTTTAGGAGTTTCTAATTGGACAGTGACGTTCTTTGCCAACAAGGATTTTAAGGCAACCAGATTTTCGGCATTGTCACTATTAGATCCAATCTCCCTTCCAAGAGAAGATGAGGTTGGAATTAAGGGTTTTTCTGATTCAGATGACGTTTTTTGGTTTGATAATAGTTTAGATTGTTTGGCCTGTAAAGGTGTTGCTGTTTTGATGTCCTTCAGGTCAGAGATAGGTCTTGCTCGAATTGTAAAAGACTTGGCAATCACTTTCAATTCAGGCTGAGGTAACTTGGACCCTTTGCTTAATCCAGACTCCACAGTCTTAACAGGATCAGAGTTTTTGACAGTGTTTTCAACAATGTTTGAAGCATTTTTACCATTGATGCTGACTTCCATTGTGCATTTCTCTTGAACTTCATTTTCATTATCTTCAGACTCTAATTCTTCTTCCACATCTGACACCGGTTCTGCTTTTGTTTTGACTGTAGACTCCACAGCCACAGCCAATGCTGCTTTCTTAACAATTGGTATATCACCTGCACACTTCGAGATTGTTGAATTAGACAAAGGTTCAGAAGATGACTTACTTTTCAATTCTGTTGACGAAAATTTCGTAATATTGATTGATGAGTTAGTTGGCTTAATTGGTGGCATGCCAATCGGCCCAACACTTGGTTTGACAGTTGCTTTGTCCAAAGATGACTTAACTTCTGACTCCATTGAATCTGGTTTAGGTTTTTGAGATGTTAATCCTGATTGCACATCTTTAATAAAGACTGATTTAATAGGGGATAGTGTGTTATGCAAACTAGATGTCGTTGAAGTTACTGAGTCTGCAGCCTCAGGGGCAAGATTGTTTTGTATGGGCTTCGATTCAAGTCCAGATTGTTGATCTGCCTCATCAGCAGCCATCTCCTCTTCATCTTCAGGGAGTAGTTCCATCTCGGCAACTCTTATTTTCTTCACATTAAGTGCATTCTCTCCCTCTTGGCCATTGGCAGGAGCACAAACAATCTTAGAAGCCTGATTGACAGTTTGATCTCTTAAGATTAAACTTTTGTCAGGGCCAACAATTAGTTTCTGTAGTACTACCTTAGGTTGATTTTTGTTCATGTTATAATTTTGCAATATTTGGCTGACCGATTCTTTAGAGACAATCTTGGCACCAGCAAAGAGATCCCTTTTTAATTTAGTATGGTCGGTAGTTTCCGTTTTATCCACAGTACATTGCAGCTCTGCTCCATTGTCAGAGGAATTCTCCCTGTCCCCATCATTTTCAATGTTTTCATTATCCTTTCCTTCTTGTTCCATCTCAGATGAGCCAGGACAACTTTCCTCACTTTGGGGCCGAGAAGTCCACAAGGCCAATTTCTCCTGCAGTCTATCAATCAGGCCTCTTCGGGCATCTTTTTTCTTCAGTCTTAACTCGGCAATACTGTTAACTTCTGGTGAATCCAGAGGAGTGGTGAAGGTCTGGCTCTGGCCAGGTGTAACAGTGTGACATGTAACTGTCACATTTGCTTTTTCCACCTCCTCCACCTCTTCTGCTTTTTTCCCATTTTCCTTGGTAACATTGTCTGATGAATGCGTTGGGTTATCATTCTCAGCATTATCTTTACTGTTCTCCTTCAGGCAAGCGGATAATCTCCTTCGAATTTTAAGCACCTCTTCAGTTTCACATTCCACCTTTGGGGTAATGTTGCCCTCTTCTGCTGGTGATGGCTTAAAAAGATAAATGAAAATGAACAAATGACATTTCTCAAGATAAAATTAAATGCAAGTTAGTAACCTCCAACACTAAGTTTGCATACCATGACATTACTATGATGAGGGGAAGAGCTATCAGCCTTCATTCTTTTGACAGATGGTCCAGAACTGCCATTTTTTAGCTCGAAGCTGGCACGTTTTTGTAATGGAACTTTCGTTGGAGTGGCAGCATTTGATTCGAGTAAGTTATACTGACAAAAGAAGTAGAAGAAAAATAAACAACCTTCACCAATGTGCTGCCATTATTGCCAAAAAATTTAAGATTACTATTCTTTCCTCACCTCAGGTAGCATAGTTTTTAGGTGACCATCAAGATTCTTATGATTAACGGCTGATCTCAGAGGGGCATACTGGAAAACTGAGAACCTTTCCTTCAGCAGTTTAATATGTGCCTCTACTTCCTGAATCATCAGATAACAAATAAAGAAATGGAAATTAAAACACATAAGTATAAAAAGTGATTACACAAAGTCCTTTTGTATCTGAAACAAACCTCAATACATGTGTCAAGATTGTTCCTTGGATTTCGCTTTCTTGGCTGGGGTTGTGTAGGAGGAATTTTATTTGGCGCGTTAGGATTAGGATTCTCATGGCTATACAAATAGCAATCTCTTGATGGGACCCATGCCCTGAAAATACAAATAATTTGATAGCGGGCGATCCATGGCCAAAGATCATGCTCTTTGCAGCACATACCTATCATGCGCTCCAAAAAAACGGACATCTATCGTATCAGATTGGTGGCGCATCGCCTTTGCTGGCCAGTAAGGGAACCCTTTCAATTTTGCCCACACAAGAACATGTGGTTTTTGCTGTAAATGAACCAGATGTTTGTTTAACATGAAAGTTTCATGTTAATGAGGACTTCTTTTAAAGTTGAAAAGCATCAGTACTTACACAAACTTGAATGAACCAATTTTCATCAGAAGTATAGGCATAGTTATAACAGTCTGGACAGTTTTCAATCTCAGCCATTTCTTGCTTACACACCCTTAATATGTTCTTGGATACAGAAGTCAATTTTGAATTGACTGGAAAAGAAACTTAATTAGATTTCGTTGAACCAAGAACCATTTGTTGTGTATTTCACAACATATGATGATTCTGGTTCAAAACCAGACTCAGACCTACATGAGTTAAAAATTATGCAATTATGAACAATCCATGAGGCATCTGCAACAAATGCCTCTGTTGAGCCATACATTTTCTTTTTGATATTTTTTTCAAGAAGAGACAAATGCATGGGGTTTATAATGTGCTCAAGGTATGTGGGAAACTGATCTGTATCAACAGGCCCTTCAAACACTTCAGCCTGAAAGAGAATTTACAATACAATACGGCACAGACCACACACAACTAAGAATAAAGTAACAAAAATACTTTATGATGAGAACTTACGCCAGAAATATATCTCATTCTTTCCACAGCAAAAAGTAATAGCTTACACAGCTTATCAAGTTTAAGCAGTTTTAATGCTTTTGACCTTTATTAAAAATAAAATAAAACAAGATTTTAACAATTGTGATATTAAAGTTCATGGAGAACAAAAGGAACTTAGTAACTGTACTTGCCTTGTCTCTTGATTTTCAGCTTTTATTATGTTCACACATTCCATACAGACCCACTCAGACTCTGGATGACTAACAGTCGGTCGACGCAGGCAATGATGGTGATATGCCCTTGGACAGGTTGCACACCCTAACGTTGGATCTTCACGGTGACAGAGCCAGCAATATATGTCACTCAATCCCTATAGAAATATTACAAAGCTTTATAGAACATAAATTAGGTTCTGACAATATACAATGCACACAGTACGCACCTCTGCACCATTTTCAGATACAATCAGTCGCTTTTTAGGTGGTGACAATTCACTTAGACTCTTTTCTTCCAACACGTTGGAGTTTGCTAGATTTTCAGTGCTTCCAATGGTTGCAAGTTTTAGCTTACGAACAGGACTATCATCCCGCCGCCTTTTGCTGCCTCCATTTAGTAGGGAGCTGACTCGTCTTGGTATGACTTCACAACCTGGTACATATTCTGGTGACTTGTCATCAGAGGCATAGTCTTCCTCAGGAGCAGCTTCTTGATCACTTTCACAGCTAGTGTCATCTTGCGGTGCTGAAGACAGGGCATTGTGAACTTTATTCAAAAAACTCCTTTGCTTTGCAGCAAATGTAGGGTCTATGGATGACCTGGTAGAACGTGTTGACTTGGTCGGATTGGCCGAAGGAGCTTCTATGATTGATAAACTTGCAGATGTATTTTTCATACTGCCAGATAATGGTTTGAACAATGTTTTAGTTTCATCGCTCTTCCTCCTGAAAGCCAGCAGAAGTGAATAATATAAGTAAGCAATTGCAAATGTGGGCTCCACATCCATCTCTACACAAGAAAAATTATTACCTCTTATTCATAACTACTGCTGGTAAAAGTTTTGGTGGGCTTCGCAATGCATTATCACAATCCATCTTCGGAGCCACAACTACTGAGAGTACCGGAGCAGCTGGATGGACTTCAGGAGTCTTTCCATCCTCTGAGTCACTCAGCACATCCTCGTGAAGGGCTGGAGGACTGCCGTCAATATCTCCATCTACAGGCTCAGACAAATCCGACTCCTTACTCTCCATCACGCTTGTCTTGTTCTGAACTCTGGTAAACAGAAAAACATTAAAAATAACAAAGGTGCCAGTGCAAATACACGGGTTTCAAGGTCTCGCCCTTGCAGCCCCCTCCACCTCTCTAGCTTCAACCCTGCACCCTGCAGGCTCAACAAGGTTACCTCAAGGCAACATGGGGCACAGTGTGGAGTAGTACCGGTATTACTAATGAGCACCTACCAATTCCAAGTGACAATTGATACCACTTGTCAACTGCAAATCCTATTACTAGTTAAACCAAAGCAATCTACTCAAATAGGCATTGATAACAACCATAACAACAAGTCTTAAGCAAATGTTTACATCTGTGTCTTGTTAACTTCTACTTCTCCTCCTTTTGTTCTTCTCTGTCACTTCCTACAGGCTACCCCCACCCCTCAACATTCCTCTGCTCTGAGGACCCACTACAGCAACTTCGCTGGGAGGAGAGATAAAGAGTGAGCTGCAGTCAGCAGTTCTTATGTCCACAACTGCTGACAAGCAGGTATAGTTGAGAGAATCCAGAATGAAAGAATCATTTCACACCAGAAAAAGTACCTGATATTGAGTGTGTGCTAGGAGCTTTTTGTATCTTACAGAAAATATAATTGTTATACTAAGGCACATCCAAATTAGTTAGATAAAGTCCATTATAACTTTCAAAAGTTACTTCCAAACATTCAAGACAGGTGACAAGCAAGTGGTGACACAAAATCAGTACGCCACGCTTTGCTCCCTTCACGGCCACAATCTTTAAACATATGAACATATGACACCCCACAGGTTTCATTTCAGCGAAGATTTGATTTCTAACGCGATGTAAATGTCTTACAATGCATGGGTGGTTTATGACAGCACAATAAGAACTTCGTTAAAAGCCAGCATATGTTTATCATTAATGGTATCACTGACCATAATTATTGAAGAACACCTACATATTCAATATTTCTAAACGTTCAGATATAATTTCATTTATCAAATGCGAACCCTCAACTTTCCATTGCCTCTTTCATTAAGCCGTCCATGTCTTTCGACAAAAACATTAAGAACCCCCCCTGCCGGCTTTGGACCTACTCCCCCCTTAACCCATCAGAAAGGGAACATGAAGTCCGTACCGCCGAATTTCCCCGCATGCTCTCGTTTTCATTTTCATATTGATGACCTTCAGGGGGTTCCAAATATTACCTGCAGGACAAAAGCTGGTCCGTCCGGTTAGCGCCCACTCACGTCTCTGGGCAATTGGTTCGCTTTCGAAGAATTCACCTTCACAGGTAAAGCATTACCAGTTTTCATTGTCCTTCCGCTTCTGCCCGCCGCACCGCTCCGCGCGCCTACAGCCAGCCGCCAGGAGCACCAGGCCCGCCGCTGCCTCGCCCCCTCGCCTCTCGCCTCGCCACTCGCCCCTCGCCCCTCGCCGCCCCGTCCCCGCCCGCGTCCGGGTCCGTCCCAGTCCGTCCGTGTCCGTTCTGTTTCCGTTGCCTGTTCAACTCCCACAAACGGGCGTCAAGACGCACCCCCACTACTCCCCACTCACCCTTGCTGCTCTGTGGGTTGCCTACACACCACTGGGGAGTTGGTAAAGGGGGAGGGGTGGGGGCAGGGTAGGTTACCTTCCGCATTAGGGAAATCCAGAAAACGCGCGAGGCACGGATAGATGGTTCACGATGGATGGAGCACACTACTACACCTTGCTTCTCTGCCGTTCTCTCCGAACCGCGTTGAGGCCCGGTTGTCATCCGAAGACTTACCTGCTCTCCACACACGCGCAGCCGGCTCACCCGAAAGCCCACGTGTCCAGAGCCTCTGAACTTCCACTCCGAAAGCAGTGTGAATCGCAAGCGGGACAGTGGGTCCAAGCACCTCACACTCCACGCGAGAAGGGTGAAAGGGGAACTCCTAGGAAAATCTTTGTGTCGTTAACCGAACGAATTACAGCTCCTAGGCACTTCTTACTCTTCTCATACATGTGGAATAAAACATGGCGGACTACGCCCCTCTCCCCGCCTCTCCCTCCCCCCACCCCCTTCTCCGTCCCGCCTGCTGAAATGGTTGTCTGCTGCTCCCTGCAACATGGCGCCTGATAAGTCTTTATCTTTTCCTCTGTAGTTTTCAGCCATCTATGGTCACTGCAGACACTGTCTTCATCTTAATGTTTCACGTTTGAGTCAGAGAGTTAGCATTCTAGGCTGTAACTATGAATTCTCCAAAGTACGGAGATCGCACTGCTATTATGAAGAGGAACAGACCAATTTGGCAATCAAAGGATGGTCAAGAACAGATCGATGGTGATGATTCAGACGTGTCCGTAAGTCGTAACCGTTTGTTGTTGATTTTCTGAATTTTGTGTCGTGCTTTTGACAGGCTTCTGTTGTCATTGTGTCGGTTTTGTTGCCCCTCGCCCCTGTTAACCTTATGAACCTCAGTTTTTATTCCCTTATGTTTATGAATTAGCAAGGTTGTTAATTATTGTTTTAGAGGGATAAAATTGCTGTTGACCTTTGCTCTTGTTGCCCCAGTCATCAAAACACTAAGCACCAGTAGTCGCTTTAATTTGCATCTGTTTCACTTCGCAGCAAGCACAGATCTTGGACCGAGTAAAATCTGATAGAGTGGCTGTAACCCAACCAGAAGAAGACCGTCGGCGTAGGACTATTATTGTTGAGAAAAGTAATGGTACCTTTGGCTTTACTCTCCAGGTCAGTATCGGGATGCAGCTGCCATTGCTATGTTGGTAAATGAAAAGCTTTCATTGATGTTTTTCTTTCTAACAGAGCTATGGTATACACTATAAAAAAGAACAAGAAATTGAAATGATTACGTATGTGGATTTTGTTGATTATGATGGACCTGCATATCGAGCTGGCATGAGGGAAGGTAATGGTGATAGCCTTTTTCAAATATTACAAATGAAAAGCATAATTTCAATACAATAATACTGATTCCGTTTTGATCTCTCAGGTGATGTGATTTTATCAATAAATGGCCATGACATGGAAAAAACAGATCACAAGACCCTAGTTAATTTTATAAAAAATTGTGATTCAAGAATGCGAATGGTAGTATTATTTGAGGATTGTGTGCGCAAGGTAAATATGCTTCTGAATTGTGTTTCAACTCTTCCTCATACTTCTTAGCATTTTCATTTAAGATCCTTAATCTGCATTAGGTCGAGTTGCATATGAGGTACATTCAAGTACAACGTGCTCTTCGCAACAAAATGTTGGAATTGGAGAGACTGTGTCTAAAAGAACGAGAGCTTCTTGAAGGGAAGTGGAAAACTCACAGTCTGCCTGCTAGAAAAAAGGCTACATCCTCAACTAATTCTGGTGACAGGTCATTCCAGCAGGATACTGCCACAGGTATGCCATTCATTCATGTATAAGCACTGTCTTGTGTCACAAATGCTGTCCATACTTAAAATTAAATTGTCATGTAGGTGCTGGGTACAGCTACTGTCGCCCAACTGTGTCAACAGAAGATGTTGCCTCCATACAGCCTCAGGTGGTTCTATCTTACCAGTACATGGAGCCTCAATACAGGGCTTATCTCCTTCAAGGGGGGCAATCTATTGTAAGTTCAAATTCTGTACGGGCATTTACATGGAAGAAACCACCCAATGTTACTCTTTGTCAAAGATTAGACTGTTTATGCAACAACAAAATTTCTAGGCCTCAACGGTTGGTAGCACCAATAGTGCAGACTATCTCCTGAGCTGGAACAGCCAGCAAACACCAATGCAACAGCCTCATCAACATCAAATTGTTGTAAAGTCTTGCCTTAGAGGCTGTCGGCCTGTTAATGGAGCGGCGGCAGCATCTGTACCAACAGAAGAACAGTTCACTCCAAATAGTCACCAACACACAGCCAAGGCCCAATCTACTTCACAGGTATGGAGAAAGAGTCATAGAAAAGTTGTTCTGATTTTTCTGATAGCATATTCCTATCCTTATGTGTTTTCTTTAACAATTCAGAAGCACAGGCACTTGTGTGCTCCATGTATTCGTCCAAGTAATCAAGGGGACAATGGTAGTTTGGATGCATACGATTTGGCTAGTCCTTGCTGCGACTCCCGTTGTGTGCCTACCAGGAGAAAATCATCTCACAAACAGTCATCAGATTGCAAGGAGAAAGGTTTGTAGACTTGGTTTAGGGAGGAGAATAGATCACTATCCAATTGTAAGATTTACACACAAAATTTTCTTTTGGGCAGGTTCCAAGGAGAACCGACGTGGCAGTGCACGCTCGAGTCACCATCACCAACATCAGCAACCTCAACAACATCAGCCGGCACAGCAGCCCCAGCAACAGCACCATTACCATCAACAGCAGCATCATGCGAGTCAGCAACAGGCCTCTCAACATTCCCACCGGTACATGAGCCTGGGGGGTGCTTCCACTGGCAGCGGGCACCAGAATTCTGCCTCTGGGCTAGTCAGCCAATGCAGCCTGCACTCGTGTGCATCCAACTGGAGTGAGCATGCAGCAACTGCATCAAATGCCACCTCGCTCAGCACGGATACTTTGTATTGGGATGACTCGGTGCACTCAGCCCTCACTCAGACTCAACTGGCTCACAATTCCAATGTAAGTCCTCCTATGGTCTCTGGTATTTTTGCATGAGTTTAGAAATTGGAAATGGAAGAGAAAGAGTGCATGGGAAAATTAATTAATTATCTGATAAATTATTATTATTTTATTTTATTGAAGTAAGTCGGGAAGGTTAGAAAAATTTTGTAGTCAATGTTGGCATTTGCATACATTTATGAAGCAGTTGAGCTCTCTCATTTTTACCATTCTGTTACTTCTGTTTTCTTTTGCATGGTTATTTTGCTTATGCTCACTTTTTCCTTTTTTTCTCTCTTTTGTTCATCATTTGCCAGAATATTTGTTGATGACCTTCTAAGTTTTCCAACATCTTCCTCAATCATTTATGGTATGTTAGAAAGAGTTAAATTTATCTCAGATTTTTGTGTTGTGTTTTTGTGTAATGAATCCTGTCATGGTGTGATGATTAATGCTTGACTTTGTTACCACTTGCAGCTAGAAACATATGCTACTACTTACCATATTTATAATCCAGTGAAACCAAAGTCATGGGATAATTTAACTACTAAAGGAATGGGTGGTTACGGATTTGGGTACGGTTACCTTGAAAGCACTAGTCAGAGAAGTGGTTCTCAGAAAGGCCACTCAAGTAGAGGTTACAACACCAAAATTCAAGCTGGAGGTATGAAAATTGTTATTAAATAATGTTAAGTGGCTCTAGCACTTTTACTTTTCATAGTCATCAAACTCTGTTTCTCTTTTGATGGACCGCCAGGAGGCTGCTTGGAGGATTCTTGTGGACGCCAGTACTACATAGTGACTGGTCCCCTTGTCAGCAAAAGCAGTACAGAAAACCTTCTGTGTCGTACAGACTCCAGTCACAGCTGTGACTGTCTGGACGCCTCCTCTTCCTCTTCCAATCACCGATTTTTTTCTGCCGAGAAGCCATTGAAACATGCACACCACCAGCACAAGCAGGTCCACTATGAAATTCATCCACTTCCTCAGAAACAGGGAAATCTTAAGTCTCAACAAAGTCAGGAAAAACAGCAGCCTCAGCAGCAGCAGCCACAACCACAGTCACAGCAACAGCAGCAGCAGCAGCAGCAGCAACAGCAACAGCAGCAGCAACAGGTATTGCGTGACATGGCAAGTCAGACTGATAGTAAAAGTGCTCAAGGAGAGGTGACTCGACTTTAAAGTTTATTTTACATATGTAGAATAAAAGGTGCATTTTATATCAGTTGTTATATCTAGTCTTCAACTTTGTCATTTTATGGAGTTCAATTTAAACATGTACTGTATATTAGGTAGTGGAATATTGTCTGTTTGATTGATAAGCACTTTTGTGCAAATCTCTTTTGGATGAAACAACTTTGTTATCCTGTCATAAGAAAATTTTTGAAATTAGCTTACAATTGCCAACATTTTTTTATGTATCCAAAGAGGTACTGTAAGTTGAAGAGAAGTAAAGCTTCTGTGGTAAGCCACAAATATTTGTGCCATGATAATAGCTTTTCTAGAAAATTTCCCATTTATCTGACTCTCACGTAAGTGTATGAACATGTTTTGTTTTATGTTGTTTTTTGTCTAGTTTGTTTTTAAGTAAAGGTCTTCCTTTGCGCTCGATAACTCTTCCATTTTTCAGTATTCTCTTATCCATTGTTTATGCTGCCATGGAAATTTATAAAACAATTAATCTGAGATAGTGAGGTGATGCACTTTTTAAAGTTGTTTGTACCAAAACTTGTCATGATCTACAAATGTAAATGAATGTTGACATGATCATTGATTTTTTGATTGTGATCTTTGGAAGAAACTGTAAGCAATTGGTGATTCAGCTGTGTCTGTATGATTATGTCAAATGTTCAAGATTTTCTTGAAACTAGCGTTATAATTGTGGAGTTGATTGAACTTCCTATTTTTTTTCTTATTATTATCATGTTTGTATGCTTTAGTTACCATTAATGTTGTAGTTTGGGTATTTGAAGAACCATTGTTTTAAGTTACCATTTTTGTAAAGAGGTGTTCTTTGTTTCTACAATTTTGTTTTGTGGGTTCATGGACATTTGTTTTGTGTGTCACCATTCTGTGAACTGCTTTTAAAATCCATCTTTGGGTAGTCCTGTTGGTTACATATTCCAAAGAACTTTTTTCATCAATGAACTGATGTAACATGGTAGTTTGTTTTCTTTCATGCCATGCATTGCATTACAGTGCATTTTTTAAGTCCACTAAAAACAAACAAAAAAATTTTTCAAGAATTTGTTACCATGTTTTAACATTTACCTTATTGTTTTAGTACGTATAGGATGCAAGTTATTGCATTTCCAAGATGATAAGGCTTGTTAAACCAACTCCAGAAAAATAAAAGGAGCGAATTTCAAATTTATGTTTGTCTGTATTTTCTTCCCCGTCACAAATTTACACAGATTTCGGTCAAAGTGCGGCCATGATTTTGAGGTCTAATCGCATGTTGATAAGAGTAGTTCTGAATCCTGAATGACAATGGTACTCCCCGACATTTCACGTCTGATCCTCCACCCTCCTCAGCTGGCACTTGGCGATGAGTGTCGGCGCGGGTACGGACGTTGCCGGCGCGGTACTCGAGCTGCCGCCGCCGTCGTGCCTCCCTGCAGGTCCGGGTCCCGGCATCGTCCCCGGCCCCACAGAGCAGGCCGTGGCGCTCTGCCCCCGCCCGCCCGTCGACGGGTCATCGGTCCGCTGGAGGCGGTGTCCGAGGGCGCCGGTCAGGGCCGTGGGCGCCGTGGGGCTGGGCGTCGTCGGCACGGAGCTGGGGGCGGGCGACGGGGGCCCGCCCTCCATGGCCGGGGCTGGGGGGGCCGCCGGGGCCGGGGGGTGCTGGTCCCTGCAGGAGCGCAGCCAGTCGTGGTCCAGGATCTCCTTGAGCGTGATGCGGCTGCCCACGCTGGGCTCCAGGATGCGGGCGACCAGGGACTTGGCGACGGCCGACACCGAGTACTCGACGCGCGACGAGAACTGCCAGTTGCCTGCCAGCTGGTCGCTGAGCAGCCTCCGCCGGTTTGAGTCGTTGAACGGCATGCTGGCGTTGAGCATGGCGTACAGGATGACGCCCAGCGACCAGACGTCGGCCAGCTTGGGGTTGTACGGGGTGCCACCGACCACCTCGGGCGCCGCGTACGCGGCGGACCCGCAGAACGTCTCGCAGAGAGCGGCCGGACCCAGGTCGTTAGTGTAGCGCGCGAAGCCGAAGTCGGTGAGCTTGCAGTTGAAGTTGCGCGACAGCAGCACGTTCTCGCACTTGAGGTCTCGGTGCGCGATGTCCTTGCCGTGGAGGTATTCGGTGCCCCGGCAGATCTGGTGGAACCACACCTTGGCGCGGGACTCGGCCACCTCGCCGTTGCTCTTGACGTAGTCGAGCAAGTCGCCGTTCTCGGCCAGGCTCATGAAGATGAAGACTCTGGGGCCGCGCTCGTAGATGCTGTACACCTGGATGATGTAGGGGCTCTCCACCTTGGTCAGCACGTCCAGCTCGCGGGGGAAGAAGTGGTCGAGGAAGTCGCGGGCGGCGCGCTCCTTGTCCAGGATCTTACAGGCGATTCGCTTCACCTTGCTCTTGTTGCGGTGCACGAAGTTGGCCGTGTGCACACTGGCGTACGAGCCCTCGCCGATCTTCTTGCCGATGAAGTACCCCTGCTGCTCGAGGGCGAACACCTCGGACGCCCGCGGCACCAGCTGCGGGGGGCGCGCGGCCAGCGCCATCCGGACGTTCGGCCGCGGGCCCGCCGCCGACACCACGCCGCCGCAGCCGCCGCCTGCAACCGAGGACAGCGCACCCGCGGGGTGAGTCCGGTGCCTGGCGGCCTAGCCGCGACCCGCCCCCGGCGCCCGGCGCCCCGGAGACGGCCCTTACCCCTAACGCGTGCTCCCCCCCGCCTCCCAGTTCTCCGGGTGATCCGCCTCGGCCACCGCGGCCATCGCCGGCACCGGCTGCGGCACCGGCCGCGGGTCGGCGGCGTCGGACCGCTGTGGGAGGTCGCCGTGGAGCCACTCGTGCGCCAGGACTCGCTCCAGCGAGAGTCTGGCCATGACGTCGGGCTCCAGCACGCGCCGCACCAGGTTCTTGGCCGACGAGGACAGCAAGTCGCGCACCTTGGGCCGGAACATCCAGTTGCGGCTGAGCTGGTTGCGCAGCAGCGTCTTGAGGTTCTCGTCGTCGAACGGCATCCTCTCATTGAGCATGATGAACAGGATGACGCCGAGCGACCAGACGTCGGCCAGCTTGGGGTTGTACGGGGTGCCACCGACCACCTCGGGCGCTGCGTACGCCGCCGAGCCGCAGTACGTCTGGCTCAGCACCCGCCGGCCCTCGGCGTCCACGCAGTACCGCGCGAACCCGAAGTCGGCCAGCTTGACGTTGTAGCGGCGCGACAGCAGCACGTTCTCGCACTTGAGGTCGCGGTGCGCGATGTTCTTGGCGTGCAGGTAGTGCAGGCCGCTGGCCATCTGTCGGAACCACAGCCGGCACTGCGCCTCCGGCACGGGGCCCTTGTTCTTGACGTAGTCCAGCAGGTCGCCGTTGTCCGCGAACCGCATGAAGATGAACACCCGCGGCCCGCGCTGCAGGATCGAGTGCACCTGGATGATGTGCGGGTTCTCCACCTTGGTCAGGATCTCGAGCTCGCGCGGGAAGAACTTGTCGAGGAAGTCACGAGGTGCCTTGTCCTTGTCGAAGATCTTGCAGGCCAGCCGCATGCGCCGGTTGGCGGCCACGTCCACGTACTCGGTGACGTGCACCGTCGCGTACGTCCCCTGCCCGACCCGCTTGCCGACGAGGTAGCCGCGCTGCTCCAGGGCCTTCACCTCCGAGTTGCGGGGGCTCAGTGGGCACCCCCACGGCCCTGGCGGTGTGGGCTGCGCGGGCTGTGCGGGCTGGGCGGGCGTCGGCGATGCCGGGTGTGTCGCCATGGCCGCGGGCGGCGTCGGCGCCGACCGTCATGCCCCCGGAGCCTGCGGGTGGGAGAGAGAGGGAGGAACATGGTTAGCCGAGGCCGAGGGCGAGGGCGAGGCGAGGGCGAGGGCACTGGCACTGAGACCGAGGCAGCCGCCTGCACCCGCCTGGTGCCGCCGGCCCCAGCGCTCCCGTGTTCCTTGCTCTCTCCCGCACGTCCGCAGTTTGTGAATGGACTTCCCTCCCTTCCCCTCCCCTTGTATGGCGATTTACCCGTCAGTGCAGGGGCGTAGCCAAAGGGGGGGGGGTGCTAGGGGGTCACCCCCCCCCCCCTCCGAAACTGGAGACCGGGATAGGCAACCCGCTTAACAAACGCCTGAAAGTAGGCAATACGCGCGGCATGTCAACCCCCGAAACCATCGCCTGAAAGTAGGCAATAAGCGCGGCATGTCAACCCCCTGAAACCAAAGTCTGGCTACGCCCCTACGTCAGTGAGTAATACCATCCGAACTTAATATATAATCATCTTTCTTTTTTTTCTAGTTTTATTTGCGCGAGGAAGTTGAAGCGTCGACAAAAAGGTTTGTTTTGTTTAAGTTCGTATCTATAAGAACAAAGGATACTGTGGCTGCCGGTTACTGAGGGGGAGGGCCATCGTCGACGTCCGAGGTGTGGTGAGGGTCCTGGAGGCTTCCTCAGACTTCAACCGAGACCGGCGTAGCTCCTGTCGATTTGCTGACGGCGGACTTCCGATGCTTGGAGGCGACGGGGGCGCTCGGGGGCGCCGCTGGATCGCTGCGCGTCGGATCTCCCTCGGCCTTGGAGGCCGCCGTCTCCGCCGCCCCTTGCGCCGCCCCCAGCGCTCCCAGGGCGAGGGCTAGCGGCCGCGCCGGCGGCGGCAGGCTGGGGCTGGAGGCGTGCGTGGCCGCGGTGGTGGCGGCGGCGGGGGCGGCGATCTTGGCGGTGGAAGGCGGTTTCTCCTTGCGGCAGCGCACCCAGTCCAAGGCCATGGCGCGCTCCAGGGAGAGGCGCTGCGTGATGTCGGGCTCCAGCAGGTGGCGGACGATGGACTTGGCCATGGCGGACACCACGTCCCGCACGCGCGACCGGAACATCCAGTTGCGGTTCAGCTGGTCCTTGAGCAGCTTCCGGAGGTTCGTGTCGTCAAACGGCATGCTGGCGTTGAGCATGATGAACAGGATGATGCCGAGCGACCAGACGTCGGCCAGCTTGGGGTTGTACGGGGTGCCGCTGACCACCTCGGGCGCCGCATACGCCGCCGAGCCGCAGTACGTCTGGCTCAGCACCCGCCGGCCCTCGGCGTCCACGCAGTGCCGCGCGAACCCGAAGTCGGCCAGCTTGACGTTGTAGCGGCGCGACAGCAGCACGTTCTCGCACTTGAGGTCGCGGTGCGCGATGTTCTTGGCGTGCAGGTAGTGCAGGCCGCTGGCCATCTGTCGGAACCACAGCCGGCACTGCGCCTCCGGCACGGGGCCCTTGTTCTTGACGTAGTCCAGCAGGTCGCCGTTGTCCGCGAACCGCATGAAGATGAACACCCGCGGCCCGCGCTGCAGGATCGAGTGCACCTGGATGATGTGCGGGTTCTCCACCTTGGTCAGGATCTCGAGCTCGCGCGGGAAGAACTTGTCGAGGAAGTCACGAGGTGCCTTGTCCTTGTCGAAGATCTTGCAGGCCAGCCGCATGCGCTTCTCCGGGGCGGCTGCGTCGCAGAAGTCTGCCGCGTGCACGATGGCGTACGAGCCCTGGCCGACCTTCCTGCCGATCAGGTAGCCGCGCTGCTCCAGGGCCTTCACCTCCGAGTTCTTGGGGCTGAGTTTGGCGGCCATGGCGGGGGCCGCGGCCGCGGGCCGGGCTCATGGGGAGGTCCGCGACGTCACGCGCCCCGACCGGCTTCGGCCTCGGACTTCCCCCAGCGCCACCGGGACTTGCGCGCCCCGGGCGCCCTGCAGTCCCTCCGGTGCTTTCGCATCGTGCGCCCGAGGGTCCTAGCTCTCCGAGTCCCTCAGTCTGGAAGAGAAGAGCAGAAGTGCGAGTCAGCGTCTGAGAGGCTCTCGGAACGCGACGTGGTGTCTGACAAGAGCGTGGCGCGGCGCGGGGGGTCGTCGTGACTGACTACGCTCAGCGACTGAGACGCACTTGTACTCTCCTCCCCAGCTGGCACTGCGTTTACTTCGGCCTTGAGGGGCGAGAAGCGACACGAGTGCCGACCTCAGTCTGATTCATTACTCCCACCAAACCGACTACAGACGCGAGGCCACCTTGTTGAGCCAATGGTTTCCTTCGTTCAGGGCACGGGGGAGGAAGGGGGCGGGGAGGGGGCGTTTTTCGAGGCGCGGGGGCCAGTTTGCCATCCCCCAACGTGATGCCAGCGATGGAAATGCGACGACGACTTTTTAAGTTTGACTTACGTCGGGGGAGTGTCACTGCTTCGTCATCCGGGATGTCTCATGTTTTGGGAGTTTTTGGTGGTTGCATCGTTCACTTTGAATTTTAGTAGAGGGCTCATTGGTGGTCGGGACAGCGGGGAGCGGGGTTGTAGCCTGGTAACAGATGGCCCGCGATTGTTTCATCGTGACAATAATGAGTAGGAGAACCTTGCAGTGTTATGGTACTAGCACCTTCCCCCCCCCCCCTCCCGTTCAAATGAACCATGAATACGCTGCGTCAGGCGAATTGGATCGAGTCGTGGAATTCCCTTTCGTGCCTCTATGTTTTTTGAATTATCCCGGCGGGTACGAACATGTTACCATTCTCGAGCCCCCCACTCGTTAAAATTTGCGTGGCGACCCCCGTCTCGTCAAGATCGCCAGCAATGTGCATAGTTCAAAAGACCACAATGAATGGTGCTATTTTCAACTTGCGTTATGCGGTATTGTGCTCCCGACTGCACACCCGACTGGGAGACTGCACGTCGCTCGTCGAGGTATTGGCAACGTGGCAACAGTGCTCCAACGTGGACGCCATGACTGGACGCGCCGCGACCTGACGTCTGCTACTCGGCAGCTGCTTTCCAGTTTGTTGACAATCTGGCGTCGTCGTGGACGAAGCCTCCGTTTTGCATTCTCAAAATTCCGCCAACGTTAAAAGCAGAGTAGATTCGCGGTCTAGCAAGCCACCATGTCGGTAAGAATTATTGTTTACTGCTGCCAATCCTCTATTTCCATGTTTCGATCCGGCTTTTTTGCCGTCTGTATTGTCAGCATAGCAAATGTTGAATTAAATTTAGATTACAACTTAATTGGATTTCGAGAGATGCGATCCTAATGAATATTTACGTTCAAATCTCTTATAATTTCCAAATGTCTCCGTCTTTTACCACTGTGATATATAGGTTATGGAAGTTTTGAACTCTTGAATTTACAGTGCTCTTGCTCATTTTCTCCATTAGCAGAAACCACAGAAGGGCAAGCAAGGGACGAAGGGAGTGAAGCAGATTGTTGAGGAGAACCAACAAACGCTCAGTTTTTACAGAAATATGGTTTTTATTTCAAATGCAGTCTTTTTGGCTGTAACATGTGTTCTCTTTGATCTATTCACCACTTTTAATATTGTAAGTTGTCGCCGCTCTGAATGCTATGCAGTATTTTCGTTCTTACTTTATTCGTTCAACTGCATTATTTAATTTCAGGTCATGCTGGTGCTAGCTGGTTTGATTTATGTTGGAAGTTATCAGTTCATGGCATACTGTGCTAGAGCAAAGTATACAGACTCGGGACAGCTCTTTGACAGTGGAGTTGATCTGAACATGGAGGGTGGAATTGCCGAGTAAGTAAATGTGTTGAATGCTCTTCAAAAATCAAGAAAATCAAAAATGATTGTCCACTAATCCTTTGTTTCACAGGCACGTTAAGGATCTGATAATCCTTACCTCCATATCCCAGTTGCTATCATTGTTTTCCAACTACTTTTGGTGGTTGTGGGCTCTGGTAATATTTCAGTTCTTGAATTATTGAAAATTGTGGTATGGTATGTACCCTTATTTATAATGATTTCTATTGCATTGTTCAGGCACCTGCAAGAGGGTTTTGGATGCTGTGGAAGAACATCCTTGGTCCGTGGTTCTTCGAGCCAGCTCCCGAGGAACAGATTGATCCCAAGAAGCAGCGGAAAATGGAAAGAAAAATGAACCGTGGCCGATACTGATCAAACTGTGTTTCTGGGTAACTGGCCAAAAAGTACATTCTAATGCCAAACAGTATCATTTTCTATGCTGGTTGCCCACGTTAGTGCGGGTAATGTGCCAAAATTTTTAGCACCGGAAGAGTTTGTCCTGTGGACCTGCTGTACCTTCTACATTGAGCCATGTACCTTGTTCAGAAAAGGCAGATCTAGGATAATGTTTGTAATCCATTTTGAACATATTTTTGTCATCCTCATAAAATGCTCAATAATTAAATGTAAGTAATATCTTCTTGTTATAGAATTCCTATTTGTCCTGACACCCATTACATAAGATGTGAGGGTGCAGAAAGTAGATGCAACATTGAATGGTTTATTTTACGACTAGTTTCCTATGGAGATTGATGTCGGTACAGCCAGACCGTATCCAGCCCTGTACCGATAATTTCCACAGGTTTGAGAGTTGGAAGTGGGAATCGACAAGCGACAATGTGAGTCCCATCCTCGGCTTCATCTTCTAATTTGGCCTCCAGATCCTTCATCTGAAAACACAAAGGCCCAGATTTACAAGATTTGCTCGCTTGTTTTTAAAACAAGCGCATTGAACAGAATAGTTTACCATTTCTTCTACTCCAAATATCACAATATTAGGATAAGGCTTCAAACTAAATTTCCAAAGGTCCTTTTTATGAAAAGCAGTCTTGGATGAGAGACCTTGTCTTAATGCTTGTACTTTGGAGTATATCACAAGCCAAGGGTTCAGTTCTACACCCTCGGCGGGAGAGAAACCCGCTTGGGCTGCGGACAAGACCTGTGGGTTATACAGACATGTTAGAGCTCGTGCACAGTCTGTATTGAAATAAGCAAAATAAGATGCTGCACCGTACAATTCTGCCATCTCCACTACCCAGATCGACGAAACGTCCCGATCGGCCTCTTAGGGCCCTCAGGACATTGTCAACTTGGGAAGTTGTTGCTGGTACGTAGGGCAAACACACTCTTCTCAGAGCAGGCGATACAAACGGGAGGCAAATAACTGAAAGGGCTAGAGCTGCACCGCCTGTGGTTAAGGAAAATGCACTTTGATTTTCAGAGCCATAACCTAAGATGGTCGAACCACACCGCACTCTAACGCCGCTTACCGGTTATGCCAGCAAACACCATTCCTCCCCATCGCTTTTCTAAAGGCTTTGAAGTTCCTCCGTTAACAAGATCTAAAAACGCCGCTTCATTTTGCCCTGCAACAAATTTGTCCGCGGCCGACATGTTTACACTGCCGTGGCCATGCCAACTACTAGCAGAAGCTTTTCCGACTGCCAGGAAAGGATGGCGGTCCTGGAGATGCTAGCCTGCAATGTAACTTTGCTTTGCTTTTGAAAGCGTTTGTCTGTATTGAATCAGCCGCCACAAACTGCTCTGAGTCATTCAACAGAAAGTTTTTTTTTTAATTTTATTTATAAAAGCGATTGTAAACCTGCTTCCGACTCGTGACAGCAGGGGCTTTTTCTCGTGGTTGCTCACACTAGTTTCCCATCCCGTCTTGTGTTGTGTGGTGGCGGTGAATGAATGAATTGTAGTCAGTCGCCCGTCCTAAACAATTTTCAAACCCGACTGGATTTTTAACTTTTTAATTTGTGTCTCGGGTTTTGTCATTTGTATATAAGTCTGATTTTCTCTCAAGGTACGGTTCGCACTAAAGTTTCATCTTTTCTTTTGTTCAGAAGTTGGTGATGTCAATTGCCATGTAAAGCCGGTCGCTAGTAAAAACAGAGAAACCTTGCAAATGTTCAGTCAACATTTTTATTTTTCTTCTGTTCCTTCGTGTCCGATTACTTCCTTTTTCTCTTTCTTTTGGTTTATGGTTTTCAAAGGAATTGTCATGTGTTCTTTGCATGTGTCTAGGAACAAATTGTCCTATTCCAACCTTTAAAATCATCATGTCCTCACCTGCGCCAAAGTCACCAGAGCTGTCAGAGAAAACAAAGAAGTATGATAGGCAGCTCAGGTAAGAACTATTTTCCCATTAACACAAGTGCATTTAGCGGACAACAGTCACTTATTGCGCTGTTTTAATGGAAATGTGCTGGGACTGTTTCAAATTTCTGCTTGTTGGACCAGATTATGGGGAGATCATGGACAGGCAGCCCTTGAGGCCTCCCAGGTGTGTCTCATCAACGCCACAGCAATGGGCACTGAAATACTGAAATCGCTTGTCCTTCCTGGCATAGGTGGCTTTACAATTGTGGATGGAAAGAAAGTGTCTGAAGAAGATGTTGGGTCAAAGTAAAAGAAACATTTAACCACTCTTTCATGTGTTATTTATTTAAAAGATAATGTTTACTGATGTTAATCCTTTTCTGATTCGTAGCTTTTTTCTTGAAGCTGATAGCGTGGGTAAATCAAGAGCGGCTGTAGCATTACATTTGCTTCTAGAATTGAATTCAGATGTTCATGGAGATTCTATAGATGAAGACATTGACCAAGTTCTTCTAAACAACCCAGAATTTTTTAATAATTTCCATGTTGTGATTGGAACTGCTCTTTCAGAAAAGTAATTTTGCATATCTTCATCTTATTTTTCTTACTTGAGTGTATGTTATTACTGAATGTACTGTCTGCTCCAGGACCCTGATCATGCTTTCTGAAAAGCTGTGGGATTGTGGAATACCACTAATTACTTGTCGTAGCTATGGCTTCCTTGGGTATATGCGTGTCCAGGTTGCAGAGCATACAGTAAGTAAGAGATCTCCTAGCACCAGTGCAAATCAGGAGAGGAGACTGATTTTGTTTGTTCATTTCTTACTTGTTCTTCAGGTAGTTGAATCCCACCCAGACAACCAGAACCCTGACCTGCGTCTAGATCAGCCTTTCCTTGGGCTACGTGAACATGTTGACTCCATCCAGCTTAACTCATTGGAACTAAAGGAGCATGCTCACATACCATATGTTGTTCTCTTACTGAAGTTTTTGGATAAGTGGAAAGTTGAAAAGAACTCATCTTTGCCGAAAAATAGAAATGATAAGGAACAGTTCAGAGAAATGATTAGACAAGGTAAGAAGTCCTTGTCTCATTCTGCATTTGTGTTTGGGAGGATCATTTCATTCTTAATTTTAAAATAAAACAAAACAAACAAAAATAGAAACGGTCACAATTTTTTTATTTTAAATTTTAAATCCTGTAGGTCGTATGGTTGATGAACATGGCAATGTTGAAAATGAAGAAAATTTTGAAGAGGCCATCAAATCCGTGAATTCTAGTATACAGCCAACTTGTATTCCCTCAAGTGTTCGAGAAATATTAGACAACGAGTCTTGCGTTAATCTCACATCAAAGGTTTGGTGTTGTTTTATGTTCTCTGTTAGACCTAAATTATTTGCCTCTTTTTATTTTGTTCTGATTTTCTTGTAGAGCAAACCATTTTGGATCATGGCCAAAGCCATTAGAGATTTTGTGGAAAATGAGGGCAACGGCAACCTGCCTTTACGTGGTTCAGTTCCTGATATGACAGCTAAAACTGATTATTATATTGCTCTCCAACAAGTGTATGTAATTTGACTCTGGCTTTTATATTCATGATTGAAATCTTTGCTCTCATAGGAGTATTGCAATGTATTGAACAGGTATTATGAGCAGGCAGCGAGGGACACGGATGTGGTTTACAGACGAGTTCAGCAGCTGCTGCACCAGTTGAACCAACCTGCCGACACGATATCAGAGGCTGATGTCAAGCAGTTTTGTAAGCATGCCTCATGCCTTCATGTTATGAGGGGAAGTAAGATAGCTGATGAGTATCTTCCAAAGTCTGCAAATGCTGCCTTGATTGGTAAGTTTTGTTTATACCGTCTTTTATATTCCTGTAAAGTATTCCATTTTTCTATGCAAAAATTTTATTTGTCTTCCAGCGCAAGAGCTGGAAAACCCAGATAGTATGATGGTATACTATGTCATGCTTCGAGGTATCGATCGATTTTATTCGGAGTATAATGTGTACCCGGGTGAATTTGAAGTAGAACCTGACATTACGAAGTTAAAGGCAAGAAACATTTGTTCTGCTCATGATTTGCTTACATCTTAAATATTGGAGTAGGTTTTAGTGAAAAACATTTTATGAGATTTAATCTTGCAGAGCTGTGTATCAAAACTGTTGCATGAATGGGGATGTGGAACATGGTCAAAAGATGATTATGTTCATGAAATTTGTCGGTATGGTGGAGCAGAATTGCACTCGGTTTCTTCCTTCATTGGTTAGTTCCCACCCAATGTACTCAACAATTACCTATTTATTATTTGTTCATGCACTTTATGATTTCTGTCCAATTGCAGGTGGCTGTGCTGCTCAAGAAGTAATAAAATTTATCACTCATCAATATAAACCTTTACATAATACTTTTATCTATGATGCAATGACTTCTAATACTGTTACTTACAGTTTCTGATAGTGAAAAATGGAATGTACGCAAAAAGTTGCCCTGTACTATTTTCAGATCTTATAATTATATCTATTGTATGTTTGTTCCACGGTGCCTCAGAAACTGGATTACGAAAGAAATCTGATTCTGTGTTGGTTTATGGTTTTAAAAAATATTTGAGCTTGTAATGGAATAGATGGTATCCAAATAAAAACACATTGTTTTATTTTTTCTCCTTTTTTAATTAGCTTTTGTAGACCAGTCACAAACAAACCCATTTGAACTCGCTGTTGTTTGATTTTCTTTGCTTGGTGAATGAAATGGGTTTGTTATTAACAAGCGAATTGGAATACACAATTTTAGAGACCAACAGGCAGTTAGAACCTAGGCAAACAATCAGGATGTAACATAGCAAACAGCAGAATCCTACATCTCTATGGCCTGCAAAACTCTGACACTTTACCAACTTGAGTCAAGGTCATAACATTTGTACACTGCAACTGTCCACATGTCAACTGAGGCTGCCAAATCTTGAACATAGTGAAAAAGGGTGAGAGCTGGACTCTTTGTGGCAAAACATGAACAAAGTATTGCATTTCTAACATTTAATAATTCATAGTAATTACATAACAATTTTAGACAAGTATTTGTTTTATGCTTTTTAGCATTTACTATAAATAGTACACACCATAACCAAGACAACATGATGACACCTATCATAAATAAGTATAAAAGTCTGCAACCCAGACAGAAAGTAGTCAAAAGTTTAAAATGCAGCTATTATATTCCACTAACAAATTAGTGTAAGAAATACAGCTTTTTCCCCCCTTAATCAACCATTCTACACATGCACTGTATAATGTCTGCCCATGGGTACCTTGAATGGTGTCGAGACGGGAAATTATATTGAAAGGCTGCAGCAATCATTATGAATGCTGCTTTCTAAGCTCAGGAGAACCAAGGGCTAGCATGACCACTTGAATGAATAATACAACTTCTCATGTCTCTCCGTGTTGACCTCATTCCTACCGAAGGAAACAGCTAACTATAAGTTACATCTTAAAGGATTAAATTGAAGTTCCTTAGCAATTATTGCATTACTCTTGGAAATACTCTACAATCATACAACATACAATGCAAATGGGTAAAAAGTTTGTGTGGTTGCTAGGGTAATTCTTTTCCAGTATGCTCTCTTAGTATACATTGTTTTTTTGATGTGCTACAGGCTCACAAGAAAAAAATCAAGGACTTCCCTGACCGCCAGTGCAACAATGAATGCAGTAAAGCATACCCTTTACAAATACCAAATAAAAGCTTAAGGTGTTGCAAAGAATACTACAACAAAAAAAAAAATCAGTTTTGAGAATTAACAGAATCGATCTCACCTCACTGTTAACAGAAAGTGAGAAATTACATCGATGCACAAAATGGCGGTAGGAGCGATCAGTTCAAATTTGCTAGCTCTTCAACATCATCCGTCCTGATACAAACAGCGTAGTGCCGATCTGCAATCACCAACATCATTTTCAATTGAAGTTCCCACAAAGCACAAGCAGTTCTTGATTATTGTTGCACTGGGTCCAACACGACTATGCCACAACTTTGAAAATCTAGTCCTAATAATTTCAGAGAAGAATGTTGGGTTTGTCCCCAAACATATTCTAGCTCCAGTATTTGCTATTACATCTCGGTGACAAATTAGTATAAGTCAATATACCATTTAAAAAAGAAAAACAAGTACATTATTGGAACTTTGCTCAGAACTGCACTTTTATTATAAGTCGAAACACACAATTTATTTACAAAACGTGCCATACACTACTAAATTTACAGTTTATACATCTAATCTGGACTCTTTACATCGGGATGTTCCAAAGAATTTATCAACAAGTGGATTTCTTCCCCAGTCTCACAGTTCCCATAAGTGGCGACAGAGAAAGAAAATCTTAGGTAAATCAAATCTAGATGGTCAAAATTTTATCAAATTAGATTAGAAAATAAAGGGTCTCCACAGGTCAATCTAATAAGTGAATGCATCTGTCCCGAAGAGCTTGGTGAGACTTCCAAACACTTTACAATATGCATCAAATTCTGGTAATGGACTGGATTTTAACATACATATTGGTGTTTCACCACCCTGGCTTTCCATTCAAACCTCAACAAGGAAGCAAACATACACTGCACACAAAACATTTAAAAATAAAGTTTGAAGTCATGAATTTAAAGGTTTGGAAATTGTGGCATTGATTCATCCCTCAAATGTTTAAAATGAAATGTCATTCCGTAATTTCTCAATGAATAATCACAGAAGATTGTAGTATTCAATTCCATTAGACACACATATACACACACACACAAAGTAGTACCACAAACAGGTCAATCTACTTGAGGTAAATGCTTAGACACAGAAGTTCATTTAAAAAAAAAAAAAGCTCTGTTGTGTACAATTAAAATGCCAAGCAGAGAGAGTCAATTAATAGGGATTTGAAAGAGCCGCCAAACCACAGAAAATTGCCACAGCACAGCATCAGCGAGCGAAAGTATGCTGGCAGAGCAGCGCCTTGCCCACCTCTAGGTAAACGCGACTACCACATGAAACTATAGAAAATATCTATTGGAATATAAGGAAATAAACCAGGAAAGTGCAGGTTCCTCCAATAGGGGTGGACAAGTTACATAGAACGCTGTGCATTATAATTTATGCCACCTGACAAAAGAAAAACCTAACTCCACAATTTGAAACTTATAGACTTCATTTTTATTAATTTAAGAGGGTAAAATAATCAGAGGCTAAAATAAATTTAAAAAGAAAAGGGATTTGGAGAAGTATGAAACGCTGGTCTGATAGAACCACCACAACGCATGGTGGCAGTGTAAAAACCAATGCAGAATTCAAGCCGTTTCTACATGAAGCATAACATTGCGAAGATAGATAGGAGTTTGCACTACACTTTGCAACACACACACACACACACCAAGTCAAAAAAAGTAATAAATAATAATAACTAGCGCAATCTTGATGTGTCACAGCCTATATTAATAATGACAAGTGAAACACTTTCCCGTGGACAGTTACCTAGAACGAGCCATAACCACAAGAAAGTGTTTCTTCAAAGGTTCATTGACTGGAGGGCAGTATATAAGCTAAGAAACCTTGCACACAAACTAACACCGTGGAAATAAAACCCTAGAAACATATAAATGTCACTCATAGTCCTTTGATTACAAGGGGGAATCGAGAAGCAAGTGAATAGGTAAAAAAAAAAAAAAGTTAAGTTCACCTTAGTACCCCACATCCACCTTTTAAGAAGGAGGCCACAACCCCGAGGAGCCTGCACTTTGGAGAAATATAAAGCGTACATTACACACAGCCCCTTCCAAAGCTGCCTTAAGGCCAGACTAAAATGAAACCACAACTCCGTTTCCATATCAATATGTAAGAAAATAATCAAAACCAACGCATGGCAGAAATTTGACAGAATACATGGCCTGCTTCTCATCCATTCACAACTTCATCACATACCTTCCGCATAAATCCAATGAGAGGTTAACACAAGAGAATGCAAAGTTGGAAACCATATTGAGATTGTGGTTAAGGGGGCTCTTTCCTCAGCATGACACTTTTGACTGTTACCCCTTTGGCAAAGAAACAACCACCTCGGCCCCAATTACATTATGGCTTCCAAACCTGGGAAAATGTGGTGTGAAAGAACTGTATTTGATGTCTAAAAGACACAGGAAGGTTTGACCAATATAAGGAAGATGGAAAGTAGAACCAAAGCTCATCTGGGAATTAGAATTTATCCACTGACATTAAATTTGAAGTGGAATGGAGACATGACTATGGCAACAAGAGGGGAGGAAAAGATGGAGGGAAGAGATTTCAAGTAATACACAAACTGTTGCCAAGAATAAATTTCATATCTGCAAATTTGAAGCTGCATTAAGTACATGCAATCAGAGGATAAATTTCCCAAGAACAATGCCCAACATTCCAACAACAATGGCAATGATTAACATCACAGGCTGGACCGGCTGTGCTTGTTGCATTGTTGCAGGAGGCTGACGCATGGGGGCAGATGGACCGTGCCCTTCAGCACCTTTGCACAGAAGCTGCAGTCTCAGAACCTCCTCCTGAAACAAGATAAGAATAATGTCACAAAATAAACTATCACCCTCAAATCCTTGCGGTTCACTAAATTATGACGATTGTCACACTTGTACTACAGTGAAAAAGATTATTGGTAATCACACAACCTTGAGCAGCATATTTTCTTGTCGCAAGTTGCTCTCATCTTCTCGCAGTTGTTTAACTTCTTTAGCAGCCTTTTGAAGTTCTCCTTCCGGATGATGCACACTTGGCTATTTTAGAAGTAAAAAATAAAAAAAAAGTGTCAGAAAAACAAAGCCATTTTTAAAAACTTAAATTTTAGTGAAATGTGAAAAGTTTCTCATACCGAATCACCAATCCTCTTCGTCTTGTCTTCGTGACTTGTTGGCGCTGAACTGGTTACAGCAGCGTTTGAACTTTCGATTGCAGATCCAGTTCCTACTCCAGTGGAATTAGTGTCCATTCTTTCAAACACACACTTCAACTTTGTGCCCATAACAGCGTCTTCTTTAACATCCTTCCACTGAAATGAAAACCATTCAAGATAGTATCAAGAGTATGAAACCTTAATACAGTTTGGGTGAACATCCGCTTCATTGAGTCAATGAGAGGAAAATTTATACCCACCAGGGATTCAAAATTTATTTCTCCTTCAGGTACAAACATGGTCTGCACCATGAATTTATGTTTATTCTTCTCTGATTGATCGAAGTCATGGGCTTGAAGGCTCACTTAACACAAAATACAGCATAGAATATCGGATTAATATTATTATTTACTGATAGTCGAGATCAAAGGAAAGAGAACAACTAGACTCACCTGCAATGTCTGCGAACTCCCTGGCATTCAGAACTCCAGAGTTTGGCCGGACACAATATTTCTTTGGTGCAGTTGTTTTAATCTTAAAACCCACTTTTCTATCTGATGGATTTGTTAGTTTTATATATGAAGTGATCGGATATGTGAATGTCCCTGCAACAGACAACCAAATTTCCATAGTATTTTAAGTACACATGTAAACATAAAAAAAATATTTAAAATTTTAGCCAGTACCAAGATATTTTTACAGGGTCAAGAGAAGAAAATGGATTAGAAAGATAAAATTACTTGCAGTCACGGTGCTATTTTATTCCTGCCAGATATCTTTTCTAGTGTAAAACCAACCTGGATGAATTGTTCATACTACTTTAAATTTAAAGTGCTAAATTTTGTGCCGAATAATTAAAGGTATTTTAATATGTATCCAAAAATAAAGCTGACATCTGTCAACATTGACTACAGGGTCATGTCATTCCAAAATGTGATAATATTGACTTAACCCTAACAAGGTTACAATCAGAATCTAAGTGCCAGCAGAACCATTCAGACTGCATTGCATTTCTTTAAAAAGACTGTCTGAATTCCGTGCTAATGTCATGTAGTAGATTGTCATGGTGAGAAGAGGTATGTTAATTTGCTGAGGTAAAGTAAGGTAAGGATGACCTGCCTAGAGGGTGAGACCAACAGACATTGAACATGGTAAAATGCTAACATAGAAAACACGAAGAAGAAGGATGCAACTAAGTTTTAATTTCCCTAACTGGCCTCATAACTGAAGGGACGGTAAGTGAAAACGGCATAAAGCGAAATGAAAGAAACTGTCACTGGTGGGTAACCGAAAAACTTCGGTTAACCGTCGGCCTCGGGAGGGGACATGGGGGGCGTAACACACGGACACCCGACACATATTGATACGGATTCCAAAAGGGAGGCTGGTCCAACAGCTAAAACAAATACGAAAAACCTAAGGCGGTAAATAAATACTCCATAAGAGCTTCAGGCCCAGCTCAAAAAGTCGATCCAAATTTTTTTTCGTCTAGAGGTTGTGTTATATTTTACTTACCTACGAACTTCAGCTCATGTTGAGGCTCTATGAGTAAAACCTGTTCTTGTTTCGACATGGTCTAGGCGGGTTTACGGCCAACTTCGAATCAATCAAATTATATCAGGGCAAAATTGACAAAACCGGGGCCAGACAGATCTTCAACAAGACTTCTCAAAATTACGCATGCGTCACGGCGGAAACATGGCGTGTGGCGCACACTGTGACGTCATATGCTGCAAAGTTATCGCCCCGCACGAGATTTGAAATGCTGGCTTGCAACGGTCAGCAGTGAGCGGAGCGGGGGAGGACAGTGATCGAGGCCTGGAGGGCTGAACGTAAAACGGTTCACGAACAAGGCTAGTGGGGCGAATCCACTGACAATCCTTGAAATTTGGGTGAAATTAGGAATTGAAAACTAGCCCCTTCGAGATGCAGGAAGAGCCACCTTTCGAACCGATTTGGAACTAAGCTGGCGGGGGTGTCTTCGTTTTTGTGTTTTTTTTTTCATTACGTTTCAGCACGAAAAGATTTTTCGATTTATTTGGAGAGTCTGTTTTTTTGAACTGTGGGTCACTTTCGAATCAGCCTGACAGGTGATAAGTTAATATAACTCGTGTAGCTCGTGTAGTATCAGGCTTCATAGGCAATGTGAGTGCTTCGGCCAAACGCTTCAAGAAGGGCGCTAGGAGTCCGAAACAAATATTGTGAGGGAGCGAGAGGGAGAATGGGCCAATGTGGAAATGCGTGGTGTATATGATGTGATATGTGTGCTAAAAGATTATTTAATTGATATAGTTTTAATTTGATGCTCTGTGCATTTGTGTATTCTATCGACGTGGTTTGTCCAACTACTGCTCAGCATGGAAACACTGCTTCCCTCGGAGGTCGCGAGACTAGTTTTAGGTACGTTGCGAAGACGTTGCTCGGTTCCTAGCAATATTCTAGGCGGGAAATTACCCCGGCGCTCTTGCCATTCTGTGTTCAACAAATATCGGTCAGTGCGTTGCGTATATTTAACGTGTCCTTCTCACCCTTTCGTTGAAACAGTTCGTGCAGACACTCGATATCTTCCCCCCTGTTGTCTCTTCATTTCACTTTGAGCATTCCTAGTATTAGGAAAGCTATCTTTGTTTGATGAACTATTGAGATCAATAACTGACATTCTCCTCACATGAAAAATCTTCAGTTAATCTAGCTTTCAAAGTGTGTACTTAATGCAATGTTTTTGTATGTATGACAAGGAAAGGGTTTTGAGTAACTGTGATTCAAAATCATCCCACATTGTTCTGTCACGTCTATTGATATTAGAACATGGTGGCTTTTAAATTACATGTTGTTGGATTAATTTGTTCAACAGACTGGCAATAGTTGCACTGATGTACGTTTTGCATTTACATTCCTTTTTGGTTCCTTTGTTTTAAAGAAATGAATCTGTTGTTGGCACGTGATTTGTTGAAATTACAATTAGTGTTGTTGGTTACCGTACAATCCTTGTAATTGGGGGGTGGATGTATTTAGTTTTCCTCTTCTTTAATGACTGTATGGTTTTTTATAGGTTACTTAGAAGAAGAAAAATGTGTGGATGCAGCACAATGCTTTCTAAATTCTTCACCTGATCTGGGCGAAATTCGTTCCATTGCCAAGAAAGGGAAAAAATATCCTACCAAAGTAAACGGATACAGTTTGAAGGAGGTTCTTGAGGAATATAGCCTAGTTCATAGTATTGGTGAGTGATTTGTTTGACTTTACTGTGATGGCTGGACTGGCAAGTGAATTTGATTTGTGTTAGCTAACCTAGAATGTCCCTAATGGTGGTATATTCTCATCTGACAAGTAGGCCAGAACTTTCTGTTATGAATCAGGTATTTTGTATCTTCCCATTTCAGTTCAAGATAGTATGTCTTCCATGTCTGAACAACCTGGTGGGAATATGATTGACTGCTTGCGGTTATTGGTGAGAGCTTGTCAACCTGTTCAGGTTCATATCAACTTACATCCTCAGCAGGTTTGTAGTTTTAGAGTTGTTGATTGTTAGTTTTGAACTAGTTGCTCAGGGCTGATTGGTTTTTTATTTGCAGGGCCAGGGTTTATCTACAAGCAAGTCCGACAACCCAGACACTGCTTCAGGTTCATCCAGAGTTCGTTCTAAAAAAAATAGTTTTTCTCAAGGCCAAAGTGTGGATCCAGCTTCCACTTCTCAATCTGGTGCGTTAGCAACATAACATTGGTTGTTTCTGAACTACCCGTTTTATCCAGGATTCAACTATTAATTTCTTATTTGTGTTTTTCAGTGCTTTCTCAAATACTGCCTGACAGCTCAAGTCAAAAATTAGGACCTTTAAACCGTGCTGATCTGCTTCCTACCCAACAACAGCCTGCTTATCTGCCAAGTGTTTCTAGACAAGACCAATATTTAAACCAAAATTTGAACCTCAATGTACAATTAAGTACACCTATTCCAGTGCACTCTGGAAGTCATAGTGGAAGTGGTCCCTTACCACCAACTGATCAACACATACAAAGCGATGTTAGTGATGCATCACGTCAAAACACATTCCTAAGTGTTCCTTCATATCAAGATGCTCCTCTTCAAGTAGTAACCCAATTGCAGTCATCTATTACCAGTAATAACGGACAGCAGCAAACACAATTGCCACCTGGCTGCTCAAATGATCTAGTGGTACAGGCTTCAAGTGTTGAACATGTACAACCATCTGAAGAGAATGCCAATGTACTACAACCTGAATCAGGGTCCACATTAGGGGACCAGTTGAAACCAGATGATCCTTCACGTTCTTACACTGTCACCAAATGTTTTGGTTCTAGTATTGTAATTTTAGGTGATAATAATACTCAATCCTGTTTACCTACTGGGAATATTCTGAACAGCAACAGTATACTAGGTAAGGCAGAAATGTCTGGTTGGTTTACATGTTTGGATGGTTTGTATCCACATATTATCATTAATTCTCTCTTTTCACTCGCAGATAATGAAGAGCTTAAATCTGAACCTGATAAATTACATACTCCCAGCAAGTCAAACATACCTAAACCGTCTATTGAGGTATTTTATTCTTTGTTTAATTTTTCTTTTTAAAGTTCTTAAATACTCATTATTTTATTTTATGTTGCAGGAAATGACTCAGACTGTTCTAAATTATAAACCAATAATTGAAAAGATCGCAGAAAATATTAACAGATTTAGGACTCCAGCCAAGCAATCTAGTGATGCACAGCCTGTAGATGAGGTCACTCTGGGGCTAGATGAAGCTCTTCCTTCCATTGTTGAAGTGACAGCAGAAGATCCATGTTTTCATGAGATAGTCCTTGAATTGTTACAGTGTATGTTTCATCAAATTAATTTTTATGTCTTTCCATTGAAACATGGTTTGCACCTTATTTATCTGTAACAAATCTTTTTCAGGTGGGGAATATGGTCAATCAATTGGGGAGGCTTCAGAAGATGAAGGGTAGGTGGTAGTCATTTCACCAAATTAAACATGTATTTTACCATTTGAGACCTTTTAAATCTTAATTTGCCTTCTTTTTCTATCTAGCTCGTCTTCTAAGGGTCAGAAGAAAAAGAAAAGAGTAAAAAAGAAACCCAATTGTGCTGCTGGTAGGTTGACACACACACATATATATATATATAATATATATATATATATATATATATATATACTCACAAGTAGTTGATTCTGATGACATAGTAAAGATCTAACTTACAACCGTCTTTTAGGTGCTGAAGGATTGTCTTCACCTAAAGTAACTCGTGAAAGAGTTGGTACTGTTGGAGGACCAGGTGCTGCACCTGAAGGGGCAACTCCAGCCAAAATAATTCAAATGTCTGAAACATTGACCCCATTCAGCAAGTTTCTTAAATCAATGACGTCACCATCTGGAGAACATTATATAGATCCTGTACAATTTGCTAATCTTATTGATGTACCCGGTTCTGCCACTAAAACCGCAAATCAGAGCCAGCCATGTACTTCAAGTGCTCCCTTGCCTGAGCAGCCATCCCAACCATCGGGTATTAGCGACGGTCCTTTCATTGTACCTAATGGAGTCACCATGATATCTTGTAGCTCACAGCAACAGAAAGATCAATATCTCTTCGAAAATGGTGTGAAAACTTATTGTAAGTTTTGCAAGATGCTACTCTAAATTCTGCTCTTAATATTGAAAGATGCTGAGATGTTGATTTGAAGTTTTCTTTATCCTGTAATTTCAATCTTTGATTTTTCGTGTACAGGTGAGTTAATTACTGTGCCTGCTGGGGCTGCGGCCTCTGCTGGCTCTTATGTGCCTATTGTGCCCAGGCTGTTACCAGGAACTACATATCCTCCAGGTATACATTCCAACATTTTTTGTTTCAGATAATTGTAGTTCCCACTACGGTCATTACTGTGCCCACTTCCATTGTAATTATCTATTAATTCTATTTCAGAAACACCACAAATGGTAAAACCAAGGAAAAGGTCTCGACCCAAGCGCTGCTTAACGAGAGGAGGACGACAATCAGGAGGACAAATGCGTTCAGACACGGATCAGAAGAATATGGTCACACTGTATGGTAGTAATGGAAAAGATGAAGTAAGCAGCACTGTCTCATACAGTGCTTCTTCAGATTTACCAATTCTAATTGCCGATGCTTCGAATGAAGTTGTAGAAGTAGAAAACCAAAACACAAATATTGTAGAGGATGATCTTAAAGAGCATAGTAATACTAACACAGAAGACAGTGGTGGATCCTCTCAGTTGGAATCTGTGGTGGTGCCAGCGGAGAATAAGACAGCATTAGCAACTCAGGCAGAATCTCTAAGTGCTGTCTCAGAGGAGAAGCCTGTGCCACCAGAACCACTTAGTACTATTCCAGAGGGGGAGAAAGTCCAAAGTGGTTCTAAAGAAGATTTTAATTTGCCGTCGTTGAACGCATCAGTAATACGCAATACACCAGGTTTCAGTGGCCCCTCTAGAGCCAATACGAAACGCCTGAGTTTGAGTACCCCTAGAAGGCCTTCAAGCCACATTCGGGCATTGGACTTCAACACTCCACCCAAGGAAAATAATCAATCTGTAAGACGAGCCAATACATCACCCAAAACTATGTCAAGCAATGCCATCTCTCCTAGGACAGCTGGTAAATCAATTAAATCTGTTGTAAGGGGTGGTCTTTTCAAGCCTCCCTCAGATGGGTTGAGGAGAACAAGTAAAGCCAAAACTCATCTTTTCAAGTCTCCGGAGTATGCTCTGAGCTCATCCAGTGGTTTTAAGATCCCTTCATCTGCTGCTACTAGTACCCCCGCTCAAGGTCTCCCGAATGTTACGGAGAGCCCTGTTCCACCGCCCAATGCAGCGTGGGAGAAAGTGGGCGGAGTCAGTCTCATGGTCGACCCAGATGTTTCTCCTGTGGTTCGAAAAGAACCTGCTTGCAGGAAGGGACTCACCTCTTGGGATGCTGACTTACGGTCATGTTTGGGTCACATTGAACCTCCGGCCCCTTCTGCCTCGAGGAAACGGAAAATGAACCCCCCAACTCAAAAGCCCAAGTCCAAAAAGTCAAAGAAAACGGAGGAGGCCAAGGAAACCAGGGAATGTCAAGACAGGGATACAAGCTCTGAAGTGAATGTAAATGACCAAAACAAAAGTCGAGATATCAGCAATGAATCTGAAAGTGAAATGGCAAAATTGATTGAGGACAACTTATTGAATACCAGTTTGGAATCTGTTCCATCTGTTGAGAAGGGAAACGTGTCTAAGCCAGGACTAGAGCCTTCTCCCCTGAAAACTGCTTCACCTACCAAAAATGTTTGTGAAGGTGGTAATAAAGTGGAGGGTCTGCAACAAGAATTGGAAAAAAATGCATGTGGTGATGAACCAGAATGTTCTAATGTTCCTGCTGTTAGCTCAAACCCGAACATTGATCAATCAGAATGTGAGGACAAAGGGAAGGAACAACTGTCTCACTCTGGCGAATCTGCAAGTCTTTTGAAAGAAAATTTGGTGTCAGCTGATCAGGCAAGGGACTCGAACACGACTGAAACATCTGGAACAGTTGGTGATAAGAATGAAGATGTACTCACCAAAGTCAAAGTAAAAACTCCTATTGTAGATCCATCTTCTATAATGGTGTCTGATAAAATTCGTCTCAGCCTGGTAACATTCAGGGAGTCTTTTGCATTTGACACGCCTGTGAAGGATAATTTGTGCAATTTTATTCCTCAAACGCCGCGGTTTTTAGACCCTAGCTCTGCACCAAAGGAAGACACACCACGCACCAAGATTATCAAAGCTATGACTTTCTCTATTCCTTCTGGTGACAGCTTTGTTGGAACGCCTACACCTGGTGCCCCACCTACGCCAACAATCCGCACAACTCCTTCTGTTTCACCAAACTGTCCAGCATATTTCCAGCCAGGTCAATCATCATCTATTCCTGAGGAGAATGACAGTTCTGTTGTGAAACCAGACAATCTTGAAAGCATATTAATTCAAGAATGTTCAAGGATTGAGGCAGGTGGCATGCGCAATGCAGTTCGAAAGTTTAGGAAGGCATCATGTGAAAGTGCTATTGATGTACTTGGATGCTCTCCTGAACATGATGCTGAAAAGGCACCTACAATTAGTGAACAATCTTCAGCAGAGACACACTCTGATAACAATGGACAAGATGATTCTGACAAAGAGAGCAGTCCTACTGTGTCCACAAGTTCTGAGCCGGAATTTCCATGCGCCCGATCGATTATTTACAAAAGGAAGGTAGCGTCTGTCATCAAACATAGCAAGACTATAGTTAGATATTTTCCTAACAATGGTAAGCCTCAAATGTCAGGAGATGAAAGTGATTGCCAGATAGTATCTCCAACGAAATTTTCATCTGAAACTGCAAATGAAATCTGTGATACTGAGAAAGGATGTAAAGAAATGGTTCAAGAAACTTCCTTTATATGTAGTGCTTCTAAGCTGGAAGCACCTCAAGAACCTTTGCATTCAGATTCATGTCTGGGAACCGTACAAACTGAATCCGTTGATACAGAGCATTCTTTGAAAGACACACTTGGCACGAATGCACCTTTCATAATACGGAAGTCCGCAACAAAATCATCGCCATCTCCAAGAAAAGTTACTTTGAGTCCAGCACTTACTTGTTCAGAACAGCCCCAGTCAGTCTTGAAGGGAAATGTTGTTAATGACCACGATAACATCGTTAAACATGGATCTGTGAAAAATAATTTGTCTACTCCACAGAAGGATAAAGAATCAGCTCTTCGCATGAAGCCCCCGTCGTCCAAGAAGAAGGTTGCCCTTGCAAACAACCAAGATCAAGAAGCTACAGATAATGAATCGTCTGACTCATCTTGCTCAGATTCAAGCTCAGAGTCAGATTCCAATACTTCTTCATCCTCATCGTCCTCCAGCAGTGATGAAGGAACACCTGCCAAGCGAAGCACCCCCATGAAAGCAAAGATCTCTCCTTCTGTGGGTATCGCCTCCCCTCGAATTGTTTTATCTGGCACAGATGCTGCAGTGAACAGTGAAAACTCCTCGCTGGGTACTGGAGGCAATGCAGATGAAGGCGAACCTTGTTCAGATGGAAACAAAAGCGTTAAACAGAAATGCACAGCAGAGTCCATCGAAACAGAGGTTAAGGCTTTAATAGAAACCAAAGACATGGAATTGAGTGAAGACATTGCGGGGACAAGCTGTGTTCTCAACGCAATTGAAAAGAGCAAAGGCACAGAGGGGGAAGAAGGTGCTCAACAACTTGATCCAAAATCTACAACAGAGTCCATCAAATCAGACCTGAAGTCTCCAATAGAAACCAAAGACATGGAATCAAGCAAAGAAAATGTTGAGACAAGCTGTGCTCACAATTCAATAGAGGAGAACATCTCAGTAGAGAAAAAAGTGAGCGCTGAACAACTTCTTTGTAAATCTTCAACAGAGTCTGTCAAATTAGACCTAAAGTCTCTAATAGAAACCAAAGACATGGGATCGTGTGAAAAGATCGCCAAAGCACGCAGTGCGCACAACTCAGGCAGCAATGTCATATTGTCGGAACTACATGAGAAGCGGAGACGCACTCTAGAACAACTGAAGAAGGGTCCATCTACTAAGCGTACTTTAAAAGAATCCAAGGAAAAGAAGTTAATTTCTGATGAGATTATTCCCCAGTGTGTCCCTGATGGTGAAGAGGATAAAGACAACAAACCTACCAAAGACTGTAAACCCAATACTGAAAAACCAAAGAAGCAACGCTCAAAATCAGAAGTTGATAAACTTTCCTCTGCTGAAGAGTCTAATGATCTTACTGTCAGACAAAAGGGTGCTCTTGATGGTGCTCGAATCTCAGATGATGATGAAGAATTTAGGCTGCGTCTAAGTGGTGATGAAAAGGAAGATTCTCCTCCAAAATCATCAAAGGAACCATGTGATAGTTTAGAATTGGAAATTGCTGCTTTGCATGGTGCTGAGATGACATCTCGAACATCTTCAGGTGCTCAAAAGCCTCTCTGTCCTCAGGCCAAGACTGAAGTGAATAATGGTGCTCCTGAAACTTCTGGACAATCAATGAAAATTGCACCCAGAAATGTAGTCTCAAGTAAGGCTGCCGATGAGCTTATCAAAGTTTTAATGAAGGAAGGATTTGGTGTACCACTGCCGCCGGTGCCTTCCCAAAAGATTAAAAAAGTTGACCCAAATGTAATTAAAGCTGATAGCAATATTAAATCCGGCAAGTCGAATTCAATGTCACCTGAGCAAAAGGAACCAACTTCCTCGCAGACTTTCTCTACAATGTCAGTTGAAAAAACGTACAATGAGGAATCCCTTGACACTGATGACAGCAGCGAGGTGGGATATGAAGAAGTCATCAACACGAGCAGCACAAACTCTCATGTAGTTGCTTTGTCTTACAAGGGACTTGGTATTAGTAGGGCAAAGAAGAATACACCTGTCAAACTAGATCAGACCTATGACATGGGAGACTTTAATGTCTCTCTGACATTAACTTCTTTTATTAGTCTGTTTGATTCTACTCCCAGGACTAAACTTGCAGAAACTACTAGTGTTCATAGAAGAGGCCGCAATTCTGATTACATGCGGTTAGATAGCAAGTCACAGAGACCAGATAATAATAGGTTCTTCCATCCTAGCACCCATGGGACAGACAGCAGGCGGAGACAACCAAGAGACAAAAGCCCCAGAGATAGAAGTTCAAGACACTATAGTGACAGTAGGACAAGGAGAAATAGAAGTCCTTCACCAAGAGCTAAACATGACAGACATTATTCTGCAGATGATCGCAGAAGGAAAGATAATCACCAACTGTCAAGGAGTGATCATTACTCACGGAAACAAGTGACACACTCCTCTCAAAGCAGAAAGTACCCTGACACTGAATCAAGGTCAGCAGATTCTTCAAGTTCCAAGACGAAATCTGCTCCCAAAAAATGTGTAGAGTTGAAGATGTCCGAGAGCAAAGTTTCTAAATCAAAGTCCAAAGAAGACGCAGAAGAAGGAGAATTATTGTCATCTGATAGTGATTTTGAACCTAAATCTAATAAACAAAGGAAAAGAGTCTCTAATCTGTCATCTAGTACAAGGTGTGCTAAGGGATTGGCAGATACTGATGCTCTTGAAAAAGGCACAATGGAGTGTCAGCAAGCAAGTAGTAACTCACCAGGGATATTGTCTCGATTAAAATGTCAGAATGTCAACCTTGAAAGAAGAAAAGGGACCCGGACCCGAAAAAGCACATTGAACAATATTCCTGACACAACAACAGCTGGAAGCAGAACAGGGCAATCTGCCAAGGATGGTCCTTCAGAAGAGGAAGTGATTGGTAAGTCCGCTTTTAGTATCAAACTGTTTGCGTAGAATGACAGTAATTTAAAATGATAACATGTTAAAAATAATGTTTCTATTTTACAGATACTGACCTTGATGGCATGGATTTCCCAATGCTTGGTGATGAGGACGAAAGTGATGCCAAAGGTACTGAACAGAATCGACTGGATGGCAATGAGCAGACGGGTGTGACAACTAGACGTAGGGCACCACCTCGTTCAGTTAATGCCCACAAAACTTCTGTCTCTGAAAATAAAACTCCTGTCCAAAGAGGGAAACGAAAGTTATCAATTTCCCCTGATTTTGCTTCTGAAGATAGTTGTCAGAGTACCTCGGCACCCCTCAACCCAGACACCAAGCAAAAGTGAGTATGTTGGAGAGGTGAATAGTTGTGCTCTTTCAAACTACTGTGGTTAGGAATGGAAACTAATACTCTTCTTTGGATTAGACGGCTTTCCCGGCGTAGCAAGAAACCGGCAACTTCAACCAATACTTGTTCTCCCACGACCACCAATCCATCTAACGGGGTGAGCTGATTCAGTTAGTCATGTTTTAATGTGACTATTACAAATCTTACTATTTAAAAAAAATAAAAAATTGGCAAGTGTTGTAATTTGATGATACATTGCCTGTTGCAGAGCGAAGATGTAGCGGACCCTACTGAGATTATTAAAAACCTTGATGTGGAGTCATTCTTGGCAAAAGTTCATGGGTAAATGATTTCAGGGACATGGATAAGACATGGAAACAAACCGCTATTTTGTTACCAACACCTCAAATTTTTGCATGTTTTAAAAGATCACAAAGTGATTGCATTTTGTGCACATTAAGTTATTTTACATTATAGACTATTTTTTAATGTGTGTACCTGTTAATTATTGATACAATATGTAGTGTAAATTGGAAACTGGAGACTGAAATTTAATATTATTTTGTAGTCATGTGAGTATATTACCAATTACTAGTGCAGAGGCTTTGTAAATACTGTAATTTTATGCAATATAATGTAATTATTAAGGAATTATTTTACATACGCTACTTTGTACTATGTTCCCAACCAGTGCCATTTTTGCTACTCTTTCTGTTTTTTTTTTTGCTAGCAACAGAAAAAGTCAAGACTACTTTAAGATGGCAATACTGTTTTATTTATTTTAACCCGCTGGCTGTACTTTTTGAACTGGGGTTTTATTGTAGTCTCTTCTTCGGCAGGACAACTTCTGTGAGGAGAAGGGTAAATAAAATCCATTGTTTAAAAGCTCTGTGTTACTTCTCTCCATCCCCTTTATACCCCCTCGGAAAGAAATCCGTAACCGACACCAACCGAGGAGGTGATCAGATGGGCCGGGAGGCCGTCTTTGACATGAACATGAGAGAGAGAGAGAGAGAGAGAGAGAGAGAGAGACTCTAAGCACGATGTTCCACGTTATACTTGCACCCCTTGAAGTGCTTGTGAAACATAAAAGAAAATATTTACTTGGTGGAGGGTAGCAATCTAAGTTTGTCTGTTTTTTGGTTCTATATGAACGTTTAATTTATTGGAGTATAAACTGCAGTTTTTATTAGCTCTATGATGTGCCCGCACAGTGGTGTACTGCGCTTTCTTAAATAAAAATGAAAAAAATGTGTATTTAGCTCTTGACCGTGTTTGACTTGAATTTGTGCGGTGATCCATCTTTGACTTCCAGCTTTGACGTCCCGCATCGTGGCCGTTGAACCCTTCCCGCCAAGGCCGATAGTGAACACTCCGTCCGCGGCCCGCCCCGCGCGGCGCCGCTCCGCTCCGTCCTACTCAATGGGATCAACGTGCCCTAACGACTTTTCCCGAGGGGCAAAAAATAAAGTTTTCGGCGTGAATGGGCTTGCGACAGCCGTGAGGAGCAGGGGGGGGGGGGGGTACATGTGGTTGTATGCATGCCCCTTATCTATTGGACAGAGCGTTATGTAAAGACTGCCCCACTGCCGTCTCCGCTCCGTGCAGAGCAGGGCGCCGCGTTGTAAGTATACTTTTCAATAGATTCCCGCCGCTGCTCTGGCGGCGGCGCGGCGGGCAGGGGAGAGTGGGGAGCGCGGGGGGGGGGGGGGGGGGGGGGCTGGCCCCCTGGCCTTGGTGATCATACGCCAGCACACACAGAAGGGGGTCGAAATGCAACCAAGTAGCAGCCCCACCCTTCTCCTACCCGCACCTTCCCCGCCGGGTTCCGAGCCATCTGGGGCGTCTGGGATCTGCGATGCAGCTTCCGTATTCTGCGTCTGTGACGCAGATGCGTTCCTCCCCTTTTTGCGATGCCATGGATGTCTTCCGAGAAATGACGCCGGCATTATGTCTGCCCCCCCCCCCCCTCATCTTTAATCGACAACAAGGTTCCATTCCGAGAACAGCGGACGGTCAACAAGACTGTAGTTGTCGCGCACCGATGTGCAGCTTCCGGGCTGACCCTGCCCGACGGAGCCGAGCCGTCCTCCGGTGCCTCCGGATCCGGACTGCGGTACCAAAGGGTTGCCCCCCCCCCCCCCTCGGCTCCGAGCCTGGGGCACGGACCATGGGATGTGCTGGTCGCGGCTCCTGTGCCGTTCCAGCAGCGTCCAGACGCGGCGGCCGCGGCCGCGGACGTCAGCGTCGGACACCACAGCGTCACGGCCAAGGTTCCCCGAGCCGAGCCCACGACAGCGACGGGCTGCGGGCCTGGAGGGGTGGCGTCCGGCGCGGGGCGGCGCGGCGGTGCAGGGCCATGCAGGACGCGGCCTAGCTCCGCAGAGTGGCCGTCGGCGAGGCACAGTCCATTGTGACGCATCGCGCGCATCGCTCAGCGGCCTGCTCCGCTCCGCCCTGGCCCCGCTGGCCCCCGCCCGCCGCGCCCCGATGCAAGTTCGGCACAAACACTTTCCCGGCTCGTTTTCTTTTTTATTTCCTCCATTCTTTCCCAGCCGAGTTGATAATAACGTGGCCACATTCCGGCCGCCGCCGCGCGGCCCGAAGGCCGGCCAACGGCGGCCTAACCAGACGGCGAAGGCTCGGAATTCCCTGCTCCCGTCCGGGGGCCCGTGGGGCCACCCGAAGGTGGCCCTAACACGGCCCTCGCCCCTGCAGAGTCTCCCACAAGCACTCGAGACACCGGTCCCCTCCACCCCATCCCCACGCAGGACAGAAGTCGCGTACCCGCGGGGTCACGGCCCAGTGAGAGGCTGGGAGACACAGAGAGGTCATGCTGGCGCCGGACGGAGCACCCCGCGCGAGCTAAAGTGCCGCCGCTGACCCACGGCGCCATCTCTCGGCGCTCTCCAGCACTATGCGCCCACCCCTCCCCACCTCACCCCTCGGCCCCTGGGAGGTAGGCACGGACAGGCCGCCGCACAGCCGCGTTGTTGGGGTTACCTGCCTGCCGGACGGCGCGGCGTTTGCCGCAGGCTCTCGGGCAGCCGCCGCCAACTCGCGCCGAGCGTTTCCGACACGCTCTGGTCTAGGCCGAGCGACCCTCCCTACATGACCTCGCGCGAACTTTGACTGTCTACTAATGCCTCGGAGCAGCCATCCGCTTGCGAGAAACCTTATTTTATCATTAAACTAATTTATTATTTTATTCTGGCCACATACCCCCTTGAGGGCTTTTTAATAATTTCTTCCAAATCCAGCTGGGTGAGGCAGGGGTCCTCCCCTGCCCTACATTTTGGGCTTATCCTGCCATATATATGGCCACCCACTTGAGCTTTTAACCTTCTTTTAACTTATTTTATTTCATAACTTTGCACCCGTCATTAAAAGCGGCAAAATTACCCACAACCTACGGGGTGAGGCAAGCGGGGGGTAATGCCCCCGGCCTGAGGCCAAAGCCCAAACCTCCCAGAACAGGGAGTAGGTAGGTCAATGATGAAAAAAAAAGTACTTTGACGGGTCTCATACTCGCTGAGTAGGAAGTTGAACGTGAGTGTCATCGGCGACCTGATGGCGGCCCCGTATTCGCGTCATTGAGGAGTGAGGGATCCCTCGGCCGGGGGCTCCGCTGGAGCAGGGGGAGGACCTGAGCGACCGGCAGTGTAGCGCGGCGAGGCGGGGCGGTCAGCGCGCACTTGTATTTACATCGACTGCTCCCGCTCCTGTCCGAAACGGAGAGTCAACGTTGACTCAGTGATAAGATGGAGTCGTGTCGTGAATCACACCGTGGGAGTGGGAGTGGCGGGTGCAGGCGGGTGGCGGTGGCAGCCCTGGCAGCCCGGCCAGAGCGCGGGGCCGCGGCGGCAGTGGGGGGGGGGGGGGCGTGTGTGTGTGTGGGGGGGGGGGGGGGGTTCCGGGGATGTCCCGGGGGTGTCCACGGGGTACTCCGTCTTTGGGGTGTCCGGGAGGTGCGGGGCCGGCAGTGATCGCGAGTCCTCGCCTCCCGTCACGTGTCGCCCGTCAGCCGTCAAGCAGTTCGCTAATCTGACTCAATTTGTTGGCCGCGGATCCTGCCGTCCTGCCGCGGCCAGAGTCCCTCTCCGTCCCGCTGCCGCGCCGCCGCCTGGTCAGCAGGGGGTCCTCTGCCGCCTCACACTCCGCGGGAAGTGGTGGCCAGTTTAAAAAATACGCAACGCGTCGGGCTCGTCAGCACTGCCGCTGCTGCACCACCGCCCTTAATCATTTCATCATTCCCTGAGAAAAAACTGTGCAGCACCCCGTGCACGCGTTGTTGGTTACGTCGAGTCGCCTCGTACAGGGAGTAGCCGATAAGGGGAGTTTTCTAGAGAATCGCGAGTGACGCGGCGGGGAGTAGAGGGGGAGTACGGTCGCCCCGAGCTGTGCCAGCTCTGCCGGCTCTGCTTCTCGGAGGGGCGCGTCGGCTGTCGGATCAGGCCGAGGCTCGGCGTTACCGCAACCTGGCCGAATCTTTTCCTTCTTCATCTTCTTCCCCGCGCCGCCGTCGTGCCGACAGTATCTCGACTTTCTATTTCCAAAAGGCGCGCGGGGGGATGAGTAAACACCCACATAATACGCACACACACACACGCGCGCGCGTGTGCGTGCGTTGCGTCTGTGAGCGTGTGTGTGTGTGTGTGGTGCGGCTCGCCCTCGCTCCCTCAATTGATAAATGGCGGTGGCCGTGCACGACAGCGCAGGGTGATTGCCCCAGCCGACCCCCGCTGGCCGCGGCTGCCCGTCGTAGTCAGCGGGTCCCCCCCGTCGGCCCCCGTCGGCCCCCGCCGGCCCCCGCCGGCCCCCGTTGGCCTCTGAGGCGGCGGCGGCGGCCGGCCGGGCCTGGATGGCACTGGACCGCGGCCGGCCCTCCGCCCTCCTCGCCGCCGCCACCGCTGCAGCCACACGTAAACACCCCTGTGCACGAGGGCGTTGCGCGGCACTGCACCGCCTGCGCCGGCCGCTCCCCTACCCGGCCGGGCTTCCGGGCGCCTTCGTGGTAGGCAGCGCCGCCTGCCGCCGCGCACGCGTGCCGTGCGGGCCGGCCTACCCGGCCGCTCGCAGGCGCTGACGCCGACCGGACCCGCAGTCCCGGAGGACTGCCTTTGTCGTCGGCCACCTCCCGGCCCCCGCGCGGGCCCCGGGTCACCGCCTGGGCGACGGCCGTCATGGCCGAGCAAGGAGTCGCCGCCTCCGATAGCAGGCCGGCCCATTGTTCCTCTCCGCCCGCGAGGGAGGACGGTGCACAAGGGAGAGAATGAGGGGGCGCGGGCCGGGGCCGGGGCTCGGGGCCGAGACAGTGCTGCCAGAAAAGGAGGCAAAAAGCGAGTGGCACAAGCACACGGGTGGCGAGACTGTGCCCACCTCCCGCCTGCCCACGGGCAACACCTCGTCACAGTAGGCAGGCGGAGGCAGGCACGACCTGGGTGTTTGGGCTACTTTCTGCCTCCTTTTCTGGCCGAGAGGCGCATGGCGCCACCGCACCGGCCGGCAGCCGTGCTCAGCAGTGCTCAGCAGTGCTCAGCAGTGCTCAGCAGTGGTCAGCAGTGCTCAGCAGTGGTCAGCAGTGCCGAGGGGCTGAGGCCGGGGGGCGCCCGCTGACCGAGCAGAGACCCAGAGTCTAGGGATCTACTCTGAGGGGCGTCGGTTGGGCGCCAGGGCCCGACCACCACCGGCCTCAACGGCGGCCGGAGCGGCGAGGGCTAGACCTCCCCGCTGCTCTGCAGTGCCGGCCCCGGCGGCTGTCCTGAGCTTGCAGACTTTCGTGCTTCTTTTAAAAAATAAAAAGGAAAAATATCCGTCAAATCGACAGCAAAACTTACGCGATTAAAAAAAAACGGCAATCCCGCGCGACGAGAACACACACACACACACACATGACGCTAGCGTGCGGGGAACGATGATGTTGTCATTCGTGGGCTAATTAGTACGGGGAAATATGTATCAGAGGGGAATTCTGATATTGTTTGTGCTTTTTGTTGTGAGTGTACTTTTTTCTGCGGCCGCCGCCCGCGGTCCACACGGGCGGGTTGTGCCGCTGTGCCGCGGCGGGCCCGGGGCCCAGGCCGGGGCCTCCGCGCAGGGTCTCCGGCAGGGTCACCACTTCCTCCTCGCATTCGGCAGCGCCCGCCAGCGCTCGCCGCAGCGCCCCCCTTGTTCCCTGCTGCTGCCGCCGCTGCATGCCTTGCGGGTGACGATGGCAAAGTGATAAAAATGAACTGAAATAAAAGCCAAAACGAGGAAAGCAAGAAGGCTCTGCTGAGATACGGGGGGAGACGGGGGGCGGGGGTTCGGCCGCGGGGTCCCGCCCGCCAGGCCCGCCAGGCCCGCACGTGTGTACCAGCCCAGGCTGCCCAGGCGGCCAAATAAGGTTTTGCTTCGCGTGCTTCGCGCCGTCAGGATTACTTGTACATGAGATACAATGCAAGGTGTGTGTGCGGGACGACATGTTGGCCGGGCTGGACCACCTGGGGTGGGGGTGGGGGGATGATTCCGAACAGCTCATGTCTCAAAGTTGCACTCGCACGTTGCCTCGGGAGAGAGTGCGAAAGAGATGGGGCGGAGAGAGAGAGAGAGAGAGAGAGAGAGAGAGAGAGAGAGAGAGAGAGAGAGAGAGAGAGAGAGAGAGAGATGAGATGAGATGGAGAGAGACAGGAGAGGGAGAGAGAGGCGGACAGGTGCCGTGGGGTGGGTCAGGGTCGCGGCCACGGGCGCCACGGGGCCACCCTCAGCGGGGGGGAGAGCCCTGCAGGCTGCCGCCTCCGCTTCGGTGGGACTAAATGCGAAATGCCGAATCAGTTCACACACGACGGAGTGAGAGCCGCAAGCCGGCCGGCGGCCGGGGGAGGCGGTCCGGGGGAGGGAGGGAGAGGGAGAGGGGGAGGGGGAGGGAGGGGTTGTTGTGTCGAAAGGTCGATAGGGCAGAAACTATGGTGGATCTCCACCGAAGATCCACCGTCTACCCCCACTCCCGCTGCCGCAGCCGCCGCCGCCGCCGCTGCACCGCGCTGCTGTGGAGGCTGAGGGCTGGGCTCTCCTGGCTTCAGCGGGGCGGGGAAGAGGGGGGAGGGGGGCGTTAGGCCCTGAGGGTGCCCCGGGGGGAGGGGTGGGGGGCGGCGGGGCGCGGGCCGGAGAGGCTATATAAGAACCCCGGCGGGCGGCGCGCAACTTGTCTTCCGCGGACTTTCCTCAGGAACCCCCGTCACCATGGGGACCTACCTGGGACCACTCGCGCTGGTCATCCTGGCGCTTACCGCCCCCGCACTCGCAGGTCAGTGGACAAGTGCTGTGTGTGTGTGAGTGCGAGTGCGCGCGAGTTGCGTGTGAGTGCGTGCTTTCGTGTTCGTGTGAGGAGGACCTCGTATGGGTGCGAGGTAAAAGTGGACGTAACCGGATCATTGAAGTTCAGTTCGAGAGGATGGTGAGAGAGTTCGGGAGTGAGAGTAGGACCCAGAACTCTTTCCAGAGAGGTCCTACTCTCGCCGGGGGACTTGCGTGTCACCGCCGTCTTCGTGTTGAGCTTCAGGCACATTCTGCCCTCGGAGCAAAGCTCTCTCTCTCTCTCTCTCTCTCTCTCTCGCCGCATTGCTAGCGGCCGAAGTCGATCTGTGCCGTTTTGTCGACTTGGTCCATGGTTTAGAATCAGTGATGGCCACAGGCCCCTTTCCCGCTCCCCTGCTTCCAACAAGTACCGGCAATGATTGTCTAAATGTTCGACTGAGTCTGTACCTGATTCTGTAACAGTGTTAGAGTCGATTTTGACGTCTCTGTACGACTTCTAGGGGAGGGGTAGCAGCATCAGGCCAGGGGGTGTCTTGAGGTGTTTGCCCTAAAATTTAAATCCGCCTAAAACCCGGATCCATCCGTGTTCATCTCCTATCAGACTCTGTATACTCGCCCCTCTCCCCCCTGTCAATACGAAAAATTCGCCGGTTTTCAAAAATAAAGTCAACTTTTTTTTTGCCCTGTGCCGGACAGCGGGAGCGACCCTGTGTGCCCGCCTGTCCATAGCATGCCGTCCGCGTGAATGGTGTGGAGAAAGAGAAGTGGAGGGGGGGGGGGGAGGAGGGGGGGTCCTAATCTTGTATGGAGCGACAGTCCAGACGGCCTACGCCGCCCGCTGGCCGGCACAGCGTCGTCAAATATTGTGACAATCCTTGCAGGTCAGGCGCTATCTGGTCTGCGGCGCGGCGTCGCTCCAGCCTCCCACGGCCCCAGCCCGGGGCCGGGGAGGCCTCGTGCTCCAGCTGTCTCTCTCGCACTCCGAGCCGTCCCGCGGCGGGGGAGTGAGAGAGGGAGCGATGGAGGGAGCTTCTGAATCCACCCCGCTCAGCGCCGACGGCCGCGTGCTCGGACCCGTTGCACCGGGGGGCGCTGGGGCTGGGACCGCCCCCGCCGTGCCTGCGGGAGGGGGAGGGGGCAGGGGGCTTGCCCTTGCCCCCTGCGTCCCCGCGCTTCGGCTAGCGGAGGACAGCAAATTGCCATTTCTCGTAAAAAAATATTATTATAAAATAAAAAAATGACTTGCGAATTAGTCTGGGCGCCGCTGTTGGAGATAACGTGGGTCGGAGTGGTGATCGCTGCCTGAGAGTGGGCATGCGAAGCCCGCCAGGAGATAAGTGGCCAGAAAATACTGATTTTGACGCCCTTGTTTGCGAGCCCGTTCGCGGGAGGGGCGGATCCCGCGGTGAGGGGGGGGGGGTTGCTATCTGGCTGGCACCGGCTGACCCCTGGCGCTGACTCTGGGTACGAGCGTAGGGGTAGGGTGAGGGTAGGCCGCGCCGCACCCGACTCTCTCCGGCCCGGCCCTGTTCTGGCGGACACCCCCTTGTCCAGTCGTTCAGGGGTGGCAGGCCAGATCACGCTCCACGACAAGTAGGCCCGTTCTTTCTCTCCCCTGCTCTAAAATTAAATTAACAGGAATGATTCGTGTCCTCGGCTCTCGGCAACAAGAAGTCCGTTATCAGCGGTAGTGTTGTCGGGGTCGCTGGCGGTCACTGGCGGTCACTGGCTCACTTGTCAGAGTGCCAACAGGAAGAAACCCCCCGGGCCGGCCGGGCCTGCCTCTCCCAGCCGCAGCCTCACACGCCCCGCGCAGGGTGACCAGTCTGACCCGGCTGACCCGAGGGTGACCCGCGCGATAAGCCGTGCTCATGTGGCAATCCTGCGGCGGCCGATGTCTCGCATGCCGAATTCTTGTTTTTGCAAAGCTGATTGTTAATTTATGTCTCTCTCTCTCTCTCTCTCTCTCTCTCTCTCTCTCTCTCTCTCTCTCTCTCTCTCGGGCGATCACCGAACGCCTCGCATCCGAGACGGTTTTTTGATCGGAACCGAGAGAGCGAGAAAGAGACAGAGAGAGAGAGAGAGAGTGTGTGTGTGAGAGAGAGAGAGACAGACAGACAGACAGACAGACAGAGTGAGCAGCGGGGCGCTGCTGTCTCGCTTTGCCGCTTTGCCGCGCAGCACCTGGCCGGCTGACCGTGGCCAAGACCTCGACCTCCATGAACCCGACCGGGAGGCGCCACCGCCACGGAGCGGCAGACCTCTCCTAGACGAGATTATCGCTGTACATTTTTCAAGTTCAAGTTCGAGCTCAGATTTTTATACAGTTTATCTCGCTCTCCTCCTCCTCCTCCTCCTCCTCCTCCTCCTCCTCCTCCTCCTCCTCCTCCTCCTCCTCCTCCTCCTCCTCCTCCTCCCCCCACTTTGCTCCGACCCACAGCGACATCTTGATCTCCGATTTGTCGCTCTTTCCGATCTCTCCTAATCACGACGTTTAACTTACCAACTGCTTTGTTTACAGACTCAAAATGTAAAGCCGGTTGCCACCACCACGGCCATGGAGGTGAGTTGTCTGCAAGGCGTCAGACTCCAGCTCCCCGAATACCACTCTATCATCGTGTACTCAATGAGGAAATCGCTCCCTTTACAGCCTCCAACAACATTTTCGCGTACGTCGAAGGCAACACCTACACCTACAGCGTGGAGGGCACTACGACGACGAGCCTGACCGGCACCGCTGGTGACGGCATCAAGCTCACCCTCAAGGCCACCGCCGAGCTCTCGGCCCAGGCCAACTGCGCCCAGTTCCTCAAGCTCAGCGGTGTCACCATCACCGGCTCTGACGGCAAGGTGAGAGGAGCGGACCTGAGAAATACGGGTGCGGAAACTCGTCGAAAACTTGTCGAAACTCGGTCAAAAACTCGGTATCCTCTCGCTCCGCGCTCCGGCGACAGACACGCGCCGGCCCTTGAACACTCCCGTGCGGGCGCGGCAAGTGTTGCCAACTCACGAAACGATTCGGTGACTTTATTTCGAGTGTCATTTCATAAACACGGGACCCTCAATATCGCACTCAAAACGTCAAGTGCGCTTTGGAATCAATTTTCATGGATGCCCGTATTTTTATCGACCGATAAGAAAAAAAAGTTTTAATGGGCTTGTCGTTGCTTGTCGTCTGCTACTGGCGATCTTCTTTTGTCTCGTGCACCCCTCAAAACAAACAAATGCCCACCGAACCAAACAAACATCGAGCAAAGTCGTTCGTTTGGTTCGTTCGTGTGGTACACGAAACATTTGTCCCTTGTGGCCCGTTCTAGTATCGTTCCACGGACTCATGTGGCCGTTTGCTGTCTTTCTGTCGCGTAACAGAAGTACGACAACCTGAAGGAGCTTGAGAAGTACCCGCTGCGCTTCAACTTCCACGATGGTCACATCGACGCCGAGCTGTGCACCATCGAGGACGACTCCCAGACCGCCCTCAACGTCAAGCGAGCCGTGCTCTCGCTCTTCCAGGTCGCTGCCTCCCAGTCCTTCGGCGGCAGTGCCTTCCACGAGGTATGGTTATGAACTTCTCGTGTAGGTGCGAGTTTAAAAAGGCAGTCTGACTTAGTTGTTTTTTTTTGTCCTTCCAGATTGACGTTTTCGGCTCATGCCCCACTGAGTTCTCCTTCAGCAAGGATGGCGACACCCTTATTGTTCGCAAGGAGCGTAACCTCAACCGGTGCGCCTACCGTGAAGACTTCAGGTCTGACATTCTGTCTGTCGGCTATGCCGGTGGCTCTCCTCTCCAGACCACTCCCCTCATGGCCTCCTCCTTGAAGAGCACTCAGAAGATCAAGAACAAGATCCTTGAATCTGCTGAGAGCACTGAGGAGTACTTCTACCGCCCTCTGTCCAACCGTGATGCTGGAGCCAAGACTGTTGTTGAGACGAAGATTAAGCTGGTTTCTTCCAAGAAACAGGCCCCTGCCAACAGTAAGTAACCTGATATTTTTAACTTTTTTATTGTTATTTTTGAGGAAATGGTGCAAACTTAAGAATTTTTGTTCTGTACTTTTTTGTTTAGCTGCTGTTACACGCCAGCGATCCATCATCTTTGAGGTGCCCCATGTAACCACTGTCCCTGGAAACGCTGACGCCATCTCCAAGGCTGTGCACAAGGCCCATGAGAACATGAAGACCTCTGTTGGAGAGTCTTCCGCCCGTGACTTTGGTGATATTGTCCAGGTTCTGCGCCAGTCCACCAAGGATGACATCCTTAAGTCTTTCAAGGATACCGCCCACCATAAGTAATATTCCTTCTAGAATTTGTTAGTAAATAGTTTAAACTTCAAAGCTGTTTCCTTATTTATTCTCTCTTGAATATGCTTGCAGGAAAATGTTCATTGAAGCTTTGTTGCGTACTGGCACTGGTGATGCTGTCCAGGCCGCTGTGGAGCTTGTTAAACAGAAGGAAATTAAGGATGGTGCTGAGAAGCTGTTTTACCTGAGCCTTGGTTTTGTCCGCCATGCCACTCCTGCATCCCTTTCTGCTGTTGCTGTATGTTGAAAACATAATTTTTTTCTTTCTTTTTTTTCTTTATTGTAATATGAAATGGTCTAATATCCTGCCATGACTTTAGGGTATCATCGATGGCAGCAGCTCCCGTGGTCTGATTCTGGGCGCTGGTGCCCTTGCTGGTCGCTACTGCCGTGAGCACTCGTGTGCGAACAAGGCTGAGTTCAACACCCTGATCTCCAAGCTGGCTGGTCCTCTTGGTGCCAACTGCAAGCCTAAAGACAAGGCTGATGAGAACAAAATCATTGCCAGTCTGAAGGGTATCCACAACATCCACCACCTGAACGAGAACACAGCCAAACTTCTGTCTGTGTGTGCCAGTGAGCCCTCTCTGCCATCTAGGATCCGTGTCTTTGCTCTGGAAGCCTTCCATGGTGATGCTTGCATCCCCAAGGTAATTAAACAAAAAAAAAAGTTTTTCTTTTCTCTTTCTTTTATTGAAATCTGTGGTTGGCCTTTGGTTTTAATCAAATTGTCCTTCAATTTTAGCTGAGGGAAACTGCTTTGAATGTGCTGAAGAACATTGATGAAGATTCTGAACTTCGCATCAAGGCATATCTTGCTCTGGTGGACTGCCCTAATGGTCAGGTTGCCAATGCCATCAAAGAACTGATTGACAATGAGCCCAGCAACCAAGGTACATTTCAGAAATATGTGTGAATGTAAATTAATCAATCATTGTGTTTGTGTGATCTAACAAATTCTTTTGTATCCTTATTTCAGTGGGTGCTTTCATTGTTTCTCACCTGAGGAACCTTCGTGCCTCTGCCAACCCTGACAGAGAATCTGCCAAGGCTCAGCTAGGAAACATCAAACCTCAAAAGCGCTTCCCCAATGACCTGCGCAAATTTTCTCGCAACTTTGAGATTTCGACCCTGGTTGATTTGGTTAACGTTGGTGCCTCTGCTGAATCCAATGTCATCTTCTCCCAGAAGTCGTATGTGCCTCGCTCTGCTTCCCTGAACCTCACCACTGACATCTTTGGTCACTCTGTGAATCTCTTTGAGGTATGCTCTTTCTACACATTTTAAAGTCAGCTGTGGATTCCATTGTCCTCTTGATTCTTATTTCATTTTTATTTCATTCTGTAGTTTGGCATTCGTGCTGAGAATGTGGACCGTGTTCTGGAGCACATCTTTGGTCCGAAGGGCTACGTCAAGTCCAACAATGTCAGGGACATGATGTCCGAAGGTCAAGACAAGCTGGTGAGCTTGGCTGAGAGGATTTCAGGCCGTTTTGCCAAGGCAGCCAGAGGCAAGCGCTCCGTTTCTCGCGACCAGATTAATGCTGTGTCCAAGAAGGTTTCTCTGGGACCTAAGGAGTTTGACGCTGAGTTGGACATTGATCTGTCTGTGCGTGTCTTTGGTCTGGAGAGTGTCTGGTTGAACTACCAGGGTGGCCAGAGCCTGTCCCCTGAGAGCCTTGTTGACAAACTCTTTGACTGTGTTGACGATGGTATTGAAAGTGCTAAGAAGTTCAATGTAAGTTTTGATTCTAATTTGAGCGGTTTGCAACAGCTTAAGGAGGGTGGAGCAAGTGTTTAGTTTTTTTTATTAACTTTTCACAGCATGTCATTCAGAAGCACTACCAGTTCCTGGACACCGACCTGACCTACCCCACTGGTCTGGGTCTGCCCCTGAAGCTCTCTGTTATTGGTAATGCCGCCATCCACCTGACCCTGGATGGTAAACTGGACCTCCACGCCATCCTGAAGGACCCCAAGAATGCCGAAGCCAAGCTGCACCTTCTGCCAAGCGCTGCTGTCGAGCTCAGTGGTCTGATGGTTATCGATGCCATCGCCGTGCAGTCCGGTCTCAAGCTGTCCACCACCATCCACACCGCCACCGGCTCCGACGTCACCATCAAGGTGCTGGACGGTAGCGGCATTGATGTCAACTTCGGCCTGCCCATCCCCAAACAGGATCTCATCACACTCAAGGTGAGTTTGCCCGGGGCTTCCTCTACTTTTCGGTCGGCTGCTGCATGCAGAGTGGTCACTCGCACCCTCACGTGTACCCACTGCCCACTGCCTGTCTCCAGTCCGAGATCTTCAACTACAAGCGGGAGAAGGGCCAGTCCGAGGTGAACAGCGCCCTCACCTTCACCACCAAGCGCAAGGACTACCACGGCTGCTTCGACCAGCTGTCCCCCGTCATCGGCCTCACGCTCTGCACCGAGGTGGGCTTCCCCGCCGAGGCCCCCAGCTTCAACGCGGCCTTCTTCCCCCTCAACGGCCCCGCCAAGCTGTCCGTGCGCGCCGACAAGGACGACGACGGCATGACCGGCTACCGCCTCAAGGCCGTCCTGGACAAGAAGACTCCCCACAAGCGCTCGTTCGAGGTGCTCGTTGACACCCCGGGCTCCAAGACGAACCGCAAGCTCGCCCTCACCCTCGAGGGCTCCTCCAGCCCCGAGTACGCCGTCAAGGCGGCCATCGCCTCGCCATGGAAGAAGGTCTCGGTGGAGGGTCAGATTATCGACACCGCTCAGAAGCAGATGCTGGTCGGCAAGCTGGTCAACGACAAGTCCGAGTACAACGTGAAGGTCGGCCTGGACGTGACCGGCAGCCCCGACGCCCGCACCTACTCCCCTGTCCTGGAGTACAACTCCCCCGGCCGCAAGGAAGCCCTCACCGGCAAGGACGGCAAGAAGCAGCCCATCAACATCGAAGGTACTGTCACCATCGAGAAGAAGGGCGACAGCTGGAGGAAGTACAAGTTCAACAGCATTGCTGTCAACACCCCTGTTGGGAAGTACGGCATTGATGGCACCATCACCAAGGACACCAATCTGTTGGCCCATGACCTGAAGCTCATCCTGGACAAGAACACCGCCTCGCTGAAGACTGACCTGCAGAAGCTTGGACCTAACGCTTACAAGGCTCACATTGAGGCTGTACCCAACCAGGTGCCAGACTTTAGCTTTGCCATCGACTGGGACTACAAGAGGGAGAACGGCCAGATCGACAACAACCTGGTTGTGGCTCATGGAGCAAATCTGAAGGCCGCTGAGACTCGCCTCACTGTCAACCAACAATTTATCTACAAGGGTGATAGTGCCACCAACTTTGACGTCTCCACCAAGCAGAAGCTGACCTACCCTAATCTGGGCATTGACTCCAAGCTTGATGCTGCTGCTACCAGGAAGACTCTCAGCTATGACCTGCAGCTTAAGTACGACAACAAGAAGCTCGAGAGCAAGCTGAACGCCAAGGCTAACCAGAAGTCTGTTGGCGACTATGAAGTCACTTTCTCCGCCAAGGTGAACGAGAAGGGAATTGCTATCTCCAGCCAGCGCTCCAAGCCTGCTGCTGACAAGGTGAAAGCCCACCACTCCCTTGAGCTCACCCCCGGTGGTAAATACGAACTGAGCTCTGACATCACTTACACCCTGGAGAAGAACAACATCAAATATCTTGGCGAGCACCTGTTGAAGCTGCACCAGCAGCCTGACATCAAGTAAGTGTTGGTGTTGGCCCACAAGGTTTTCCTGTAACACCTTATTCCCAGTGTAAATTAATGGATCCATCGTTGTTTCAGGGTGAGCACTGCTCTGGTTTCCATCCCCAACCAGTTCAACAGCCACTGCTGGGTTACCTTTGGTGACACTAAGTACCTGGACACTGCTGCCAAGCTGGACCGCAGTGGAGCAGGCTCAAGCGGCAGCTATAAGGTGAGTCTGGCTTATGTGCTCAGAGTTGCGAAACCAACGAATATTTCGTAATAGACTAACTTTAATTGCTTGAATATTTTCTTTTTTAGGTCATCATCAAGGATTACTTTGATTCCCACGGAGACTTGAAGTATGCTGCTGGTAAGGGATCTGGAAACTTTGTCATCGACATCCCCAAAGTCCAACGTAAGATCAAGGGTTCAGCTGACCTGGCTACCTCTGGCAGCAAGCACAAGCTTTCTGCTGACCTTCTCTGGAATGCTGACAAGGATGACAAGCAGAAGATTCACTTTGAAACAGACTCCGATCTGTCTGCCAAGTCTATTAACTCCAAGTAAGCCGCCCATGAAGTGGTATTACGTAACATGGTGATGAACTGGTCGACACACTGACTCTAACATTTTTTTCTCCCTGCAGGAATACTATTGTCATCCTGGACTGGAAGACCCTGGTGAACCTGAAGCGTGAGCTGACGGGCAGCGACCGCGACGGTACTGTCAACAGCGAGGTCGACATCACTCTCCCCAACGGCCGCAAGCTCTCTGCTCGCTACAAGCGTGACCTGCACATTAAGTCGGGCGACCAGCCCAGCAACGGTGAAATCTCTCTGGCCCTGGAGGATCAGAACGGAAGCGCTGTCAGGTCCTCTTCCCTCAAGGTTTCAGCCAAGGGAGTTGATGTCAAACATGGTGCCTTTGACGCCAATGTTGACTTCAGCTACAAGTCTCCCTCTGGTAAGGATCTTGCTGCTAAGCTGGCTGCCAAGAACATCTATGGTGGAGACAAGAAGTGGAATGCTGAGGCCAAGGTAAGTTACATTTTCATTTTTGCTCTGCAATTTAATTTTTGTTTGTTTGTGATACAATTGCTGTGAAATGTTATTCTTTTAAATTGCGCAGGGATCTCTGAAGGGTTCTTACCTTCCTAAGCCTGCTGAGATTGACTTCAGCACTGAGGTGACCAAGAACCAGGTTATCTACAAGCTGAAGGGCAACGGTATCTCTGGTTTTGAGTACGACATTGGCGGCAAGGTCATCACTGGCCTCGACAATGCTGCCCACAGACATGCCGACACTTCCATTGACCTGAAGCTGCCCTCCGATTACATTAAGCACCTTAAGGTCAAGACTGACTGGACTGTTACTGCTGAGGAAGGATCTCCCTGCCAAGTTGGCTTCAAGCATTTGTGGGAAATGCTGGAAAAGGTCAGATCTCAAAAGGATGGCATGAAACTGGCATCTGCTGTCTCCCTGCTCTTGCCCAACCTGGTGCCATCATGTGAAGTAAGTTTTGTTACCTTTCTAGTCTAAATTTTCTAGAGCCATTTACTCCGTTAATAACTTCATTGCCTTATTTAATTTTACAGGTCAAGGCCCTCAATGAAATCTCCTGGGATGAGAAGACAACTAAGCTGAACGGTGCTCTGAAGGCTGACCTCAGGAGAGGCTCCACTAAGGTGATCCTCACCCTGCCCAATGACAAGCCTCGCTCTATCCAAACCAGCTGGGTGCACGAGCTCGACCAAGACCCTCCCAAGCTCAGCAGCACCGTAGTTGCCCTGTGGGAAGAGAAGAAGGAAGCTAAGGTGGAACTGAAGGTCGAGGGACTCAAGGGCCTGAGCGATATCAAGGCTAAGCTTACTGGCTCTACTCATGTGAACAACAAGCACACCTTTGAGGTTGAGGTTCTGAACAAGCGCAAGAACGACCACTCCCAGAACACTGATGTTTCATTGTCTCTGGATGATAAGAAGGTGAAGTTGGGCCTGGATGTTGACTTGGAAGAAAAGCAGCCCAAGTTTGACATCAATATTCAGCATCCTGGTGGCAAGCTTCGTCTTGCCTCGAAGACTAACAAGAAGTCTGATAAGGAGATCAAAAATGAAGGTGAAATTGAGTGGCCCTACCAGGGTGGTGGCAAGATTGCCTGGGACTGGGAGAGCAAGATTGAGTCTGTTGACAACTTCGAAATCAAGGGTAAGGTTGACTCTGAGAAGCTGAAGCTGAAGAAGTATGAAATTTCCATTGCCAGTAAGCCCGGTGACAAGAAGCAGATCACTTTCTCATGCAAATCTGCTGACAAGAATATCTTCAGTGGATCGTAAGTACTGCTTTGTAATAATAAACTGATTCTTTTGGATTTATTTCTTATAACTTAGCTCCAAAAAATATTCTAATATTCCATTGTTCTCCCAGCACCAACTACCAATTTAAGGAAGAAGGCAAACTTTGGACCATCGAAGGTTCTGGCAACGTTCAGGTAATGGATGAGGCTCGCAGCTCCCACTTCAAGTACACCCGTAAATACCTGACCATTGAAGCCGACCAGGAAGTCGGTGAAGAGGTGGGTCTTTTCTCTGCTCCTTTTGTTTTACTCAATTTTATATGTTTGTTTTACCTCTTTAATTATATATTTATATTTTTTTAAAAATAACTTTAGCAAAAGCTCAATGTTGATTTTGGAGGCAAAGAGAGCATCAACCTCGAGAGGAAGGTGAGCAACCGTCAGATCGGTTTCGTCAATGAGTACTGTGACAAGGACAAAAAGTGCGCCCGCGTCGAGTACGACAACAACGTCCGAGTCCGAGGTGAGTTCCAGCAACTGCAGCAACTGCAGCCGTCGCTGTTTCTCACCATGTTCAAACTCTAAAGCAATTTGCTGAAACTGTCTCTGTTCCGTTTGCCAGACTTCGTGGAGCTGGACCAGACGATCAAGATCATCGTCGACCTCAAGTCCGTCGGCGTGCCCCACGACTTTAAGCTGGACGTGTCCAACAAGCACGTTGGCCGCATCGTCGACCTGGACGCCGCCATCGAGATGGACACCGGCGCCGAGAAGACATCCCTCTCCAGCAAGGTGTACGCCCACGAGAAGTCCGCCGGGGTCATCATCAACCTCCCCAAGCGCACCATCGAGGCCCTGGCCGAGGTGAAGAGGGAGGGCGGCCTCAAGGCTGAGCTCGCCCTCTGGCTCGACAAGAAGCGCCAGCCCAACCTCAAGTCCGCCATCATCCTGTCCGGCGACGTCTCCCAGAAGGACGGCGCCGCCGTCTCCGGCGAGGCCCGCTTCGTCCACCCCGGCGTCAAGGACCTGGCCATCACCGGCCGCGTCGCCGTCGCCGGCCCCCAGAACCTCCTGGACGCCCACGTCGACCTGGACGTGTTCGCCGAGCAGAAGCAGAAGGTCGTCTTGGAGGCCAAGGTGGCCGCACTCCAGATCCCCGGCGGTCGCAACATCACCGTCAACGTCGGCGCCAAGAGCAAGGGCCTGAACCTGGACGTGGAGCTGACCGGACACGCCGCCTTCAGCCCCGAGGCCGTCTCCGCCTCCCAGTTCCTGGTCTACCAGGACGTGAAGAAGGGCTCCCGCAACGCCGGCATCTACGCCAAGGTGTCAAAGGAGAAGTTGGTCCTGGTGGCCACCGTCCCCGGCTCCGTCCTCCTCAAGGTCAAGTCCGACCTCAAGATCGCCCGCGACGTCCAGAGCATCGACAGCACCATCGACCTGTTCGGCATGAAGCCCATTGCCATCCAGGGGGAGATCAAGGACCTCAACTCCGCCATCTTCAACATCTACAAGAAGGGTACGTGTGGCCTCCCCTCCCCCCTCCCCCCTGCCCCCCCCCCCCCCCTCCCCCCTCCCCCCTCCCCCCTCCCCCCTCCCCCCCCCCCCCCCCCCCCCCCCCCCCCCCCCCCCCCCCCCTCCCCCCTCCCCCCTCCCCCCTCCCCCCCCCCCTCCCCCCTCCCCCCGCGAGTACCTGCTTACCTCACTGTGCTCTGTGGCTGTTACAGACGACCCCAACAAGAAGCTGTCCCTCAAGGGCGGTTTCGGATGGGGCCAGGTCGCCGAAGTGAGGGCCACCAAGCAGGACGGCAACGACAAGAAGGACCTGTTCTTCGTCTCCGTCGCCCTCGACGAGTCCCACTTCCTGGTGACCAGCTACGGCGGCTCCTACGAGGCCGTCAAGGCCACCATTGTGAGTGGCGGACGAGTGAAAAGTCTTCCCAGAAGTCGGGAGAGAAGAGTCGGCTAATTTTGATTCCTCCCTTTCAGGACAACCTGAAGAAGGAAGGCGGTGCCTTCGTGAACCAGGCCAGGATCCAGATCGCCGACGCCGTCCTGGAGGGCAACAACAACGTCCGCGAGGTCGCCGAGGAGATCAAGAAGGCCAAGCCCAACCTGAAGCCCGTCGTTGAGAGCTACCAGAAGGAGCTGAAGGCCCTGGCCGACGAGCTTGCCAGCGAGAAGCTCGCCAAGGAGATCACCGACATCATGTGAGTGACCCCCCGGCAACGCCCACGCCCACCCCGACCACGCCCACCCCGACCACGCCCACCCGACCACGCCCACCCCGACCACGCCCACCCCCACCACGCCCACCCCCACCACGCCCACCCCGACCACGCCCACCATGACCAGCGTCACCTGGCTCTGTCCGATTCTAATTGAAACTGGTGCGGTATGGTTGCAGCAAGGAAGCCGTCTCCCGCATCGCCGCCATCCTGGAGAAGATCCAGTCCGAGCTCCACAAGTACGCCGAGATCATCGAGAAGCCCCTGAAGCAGCTGAGCGAGACCGTCAAGCAGTGGGTCACCAAGCTCAACGAACTGTACGGCAACATCGCCGAGACCATCGTGAACGCCGTCGAGACCATCGGCCAGGTGATCGCCAACCAGGCGAGCCAGCTCGTCGAGCTGGTGCGCAAGCACGAGGAGGAGATCAAGAAGATCGCGACCGTGGTTGGCCAGTGCATCCAGGATGTGGGCCGTATCGTGAGCAAGGCCGTCGGCCAGATCCGCCACGAGGTGGAGGACTTCGTCAAGCTGTTCATGGAGCAGCTCAAGGCCCTGCCCATCTACGAGGTGCTCAAGGAGCGCTACGGCGAGCTCAAGAAGTACCAGATCCCGGAGCAGACCTGGACCATCGTCCGGGACATGATCGACGCCCTGGGCGCCTCCATGCCCACCCCGGAGGTGGCGCACCTGTTGGAGTCCATCAGCAACTACCTCGAGAAGCTGCTCAAGCGGGAGACCGTCGACGACGTCGCCGAGATCAAGGGCATCTTCAAGGACGCCGTCGTCGCCCTCAAGTCCATCCTGAACCTGGTCAAGGCCCAGATCTCCCAGGAGGACATCGACAGGCTGATCAAGCTGACGGCCATCCCCCTGCCCGGCGCCTCCTGGTTCCAGCTGCCCATCTTCGCGCCCATCCACTTCAGCCCCCTCAAGTGGCTCCAGAGCGGAGACCTGCCCTCGCTGTCCGACGCCTTCTACACCTACAGGCCCACGCTCAACCCCCTGGACTGGGTGCCTCCCTACAAGATGTTCGCCATCCTCGTCGACTCCCACAACTTCTACACCTTCGACCGCAAGTACTACAACTTCAAGGGCTCCTGCTCGTACGTGCTGGCCCAGGACTTCGTCGACGGCAACTTCAGCCTGGTCGTTAACCTGGAGGGCGGCAAGTTCAAGTCCATCCTGCTTAACGACGCCAAGGACTCGATCGAGCTCGAGTCCGACATGTCGGTCCTGGTGAACGGCAAGCCCTCGGACTTCCCCGTGCTCCTGAACGGCCTGTCCGCCTGGCGCCGCTACGACTCGGCCAACCTCCGCTCCGACGCCGGCGTCTTCGTCACCTGCGACCTCAAGCGCCAGGTGTGCCAGTTCTACCTCAGCGGCTTCTACTTCGGCAAGACCCGCGGTCTCCTCGGCAACATGAACTACGAGGAGTTCGACGACCTGGCTCTGCCCAACGGAAAGGTAAGGCTCCGCCTTAAAAAATAAAATAAATAAAACATGTTGGCTTAAAGTCTCAGACTCACACTCACGACGTCTCCCGCCAGATCGCCAGCAAGATCGCCGACTTCGGAAACGCCTGGAAGGTGAACGCTGAGTGCGCCAACGTGGCCCAGGCCGAGCACGACCACGCCAAGGAGTCGTACTCCGACTGCACCCGCTACTTCAGCGGCAGCTCCCCTCTCAGGTGAGCCGCGCGACCGTTACGTCATGGGGAGGCGCTGCAGCGGCCGGTGACTGGCAATGACCTGACCCTTCGCTCTCTCTCTCTGTCGCTCGCTGCAGCTCCTGCTTCCCCTACATCCACCCCGGCGCCTTCCGCACCGCCTGCGAGCACGCCGCCACCGAGGCCAAGTCCGAGAACGACAAGAAGCAGGCCGCCTGCAACCTGGCCTTCGCCTACACCCAGTCGTGCCGCTACGAGCACGTCAAGGTGGACATCCCCTCCGGCTGCGCCACCTGCCAGGCGGGCGGCAACGCCGTCGCCCTGGGCGACACCGTCAGCGTCAAGTCCCCCCAGAAGACGGCCGACATCGTCTTCGTCGTGGAGCAGATCGCCCCCAACGAGGAGGTGTTCAAGGAGCTGGTCGTGCCCCTGATCGCGGCCGTCACCAACGACCTCAAGGCCAAGGGCATCACGGACGTGCGCTTCTCCCTGCTCGGCTTCGGCGCCCCCCACCAGAAGTGGCCGTCCCACTTCACTACCGGCGGCGACCTCTCCTTCGAGGGCAAGGCGAAGAACATCTGGTTCGGCATCCCCGCCGACTCTGAGAAGAACCTGGGCAGCGTGGCCAAGAACATCATGTGGGTCAAGCACCAGATCGACCTGGAGACTGGCAACCTGAGGCTGGTCCAGGCCTTCTCCGAGGCCGGCGACTACCCCTTCCGCGCCGGCGCCGTCAAGTCCATCATCGGCGTGATGGGCCAGGCCTGCGAGAGCTCCCTGCTCCCCATCTCCCTGATGCAGATCCGCACCCACCTCGCCAGCTACCAGTACCGCGACCAGGGCATCACCCTCAACATCATCAGCCCCCTCGACGGCCTGACCCTGGCCGACGGCAAGCCCGCCAGTGACGTCGTGGGCTTCGACGCCGAGAAGGCATACACCCTGAAGGGCGGCGAGGGCAGCGCTGACCTGCGCAGCCAGCTCAAGAACGAGTCCGACACCTGCATCAAGGTCGCCCTCGGCGTAAGTACCCGTCTCCCTGACGCCCGCGCGCCTCCGGGTAGGCCGCCCCGCAGGACACCCGTGCGCGCCTGCGCGGGGCTTGCCTACCCCGCAGGTGCTCGCTATCGCTGCCCGCCGCTGTATGGCAGATCGAGCTTCGACTGACGGTCTTTCAACTGTTTCCCTTGCAGACCTACGGATCGGCGTTCAGCTCCAAGAACTTCCTGGCCGCCAAGGCGCAGAGGAAGCAGTTCGTCAGCGTCGTCTCCAAGAGAGTCACCGAGTCTCTGTCTGCGGGTGAGCTCACCCAGGACTGCAAGTGCTCCCTGCACGACGGTCTCCACCCCAAGATTAACTGCAGAGTTGTCAACCGAACAGAGAAGGTAGGTCTCTCAGAGGATGTAGAATGTTTTGTAGGCATGACCAGACAGGTAGCACACTAATATTTTTCTCTTTTTCTCTCGCAGAGGCACGGGTGAAGGATTTGAAGTGTAAAGAACTGAAAGGCTAATTTTAAATATGAATTTTAAATTATATTTATATATCTCAAATTGTGCACTTGTGTGTTAAAGACTAATATGAAAGTAGAAGAAAGTGTTGTGTATATTGCCTGTTCCAAATTCTTTCAATGCTTTGTTTAGTGAATATGATCTGATTATAAATGGGCTTGTATGCGTGAGTACTCAAAAAGTATATTCAACTTGTCCACCTTACACACAGCCATAGAATCCACTTTGGAGTGTCATGTACCACAATGTTTATCCATTCATATGTAAATAACTGGTTAATGATTGACACTGTTGGCCCTATAGATGGTTTAATCAGTTACACAGAACTCTTACACTTTTTCCCTTTTGTAAATGAATGTGGGCGTGCTCCTGTTAGGTTTTAAGTAACGTGCTGTGATCTTTCTTTCGTATGTGTTTTTACATATTGTTTCTTGACCAGTGCAATTGTAAACAATATCGAAATCCGGGGAATTCCTTACTTTTCCCTGTCATGTAGTCTTAGTTAGGATGTATGTATTGATTAGAGATAGGTTGATGGTGTTCTCTGCCAGGACAGCTTCTTCCCCTTAAATTGGTCTCTGAAGTAAGGTCTTATGAAAATCAAGTGCACAGTTTGAATGCCGTCCTGTTTATTTTTCACCACATCTGTATTCGATCACGCTTGATTTGCCATTAAAATTTTCTCTGTACAATTTTCCAATAAAACACTTACATCATAATTGTTTTATTGTGTGTGTCAAAGCCATTTCCTCCGCTCAATCAATAAGCTCAGCAAATACCAACTTTTGTGATCTGGATGACATAGATGAGGAGGTTTCAGAATATGCATGAGAAAACTTACTGTAGGATGACTCACTAAAGGAAGGGTAGGTCCCGGAGATACCCACTGGGCTGATAGGTATCTCCAGGATGACAGGTAGAGGAACACATTTTAGCCAACTTAAATAAAAAAGACAGGTTTTCCAACACGCATACCATTACATTTTCTTTATTTGCAATAAGTTTCAGTCATGACGTTTATTAACACTTCAGACATATTTCAAATTCATACAGCAATGAACATCATGCATTTTCCAGTACCTGAAGGCTAACTAAAAGTGGAAACTCTGGGCTCCATAGAACGGAAACCATTGTCACAAAATTATTTCTGAACATAAAACCTGTGGCCAAGGTCTTTCTTCTGTGGTGAAAGCACCCATGAAGAGCCAATGAATTTTTATTCAAAGCATTTAGTTCCTCAATGACAAACGTGAATTGTCATGATAGGTTTACTTCCTTTAACAGTTGCTCCCTGGTCAAAAATTTTAGAGTATCATAGAATCATTTGACATTTACACTATATTTATTTACAAACAACTCACTGAACACTTACTAATTAGTACAGTTCTGGATCGACTATATTTGATTACAGCTTTTGGTGCTGATAAAAATTTTGAAGACTAAAATTTTACCAACTACACACAGGGGTACACACTTTTTATGATATTAAAAAAAAGCCTTTGCCCCGTGAATTGAATTTTGCTGTGATCCAATATCAATGAGAGTTTGTGATAAAAAGATTTGTAAAAGTTGGATCCATAATCGTATACACTTGTTTCAAATATCCGGAACCCTAAGATTGTTTCCTCAAAAAGTGTGTACCTCTGTCTAAGTCATACGTTAAATGTCTTAAAAATTGAGATTGTTTTTTTTTTTAACATTTAGAACTCTACTTAATGATGACAACTTGTACACTATGAGCACATTAATAAAATAAGGAAAACTGATAAGAATAAAGCATTGGACATCAAGGTTTCTTTCCATTACCATCCAATTATTAAACAAATCCATGGCTCACTTAACATTTTGGCTTTGTGCTTCTGAAAGACTTATGATCCCGTAAATACCCACAACCGGAGATACCCCCTATAATTTTTATTAATATTTTAAATGCGAAAAACACGGCCACGCCTGAAGGGTAGGCAGCACAACTTGCACCACACGTCAAGCCCCTTTTGTGAAGAGACCACGGGTGTTTTCGAGCAATCAAGGGCGGATTTCTACTAACTAGGACCTCCTCTATCTCCCTTATAAGTTTCATCAAAATCGGGAACACAAAAATTCTTTTGGCAAAAAAAATGGTAAAATATCGATTTCTTGCGCGGAATGTGTCTAAACCGACCCCTAGACGTCGTTTCGTCATGAAATGTGAAAATGCGAAAAACTCGTCCTCGCCGGGACGCCCAGAATTATTTTCAGAATATTTATCATTAAAAAAGAATAAAAATATTAATAAAAATTATCGGGGGTATCTCCGGTCGGGGGTATCACCGAGACTTGCCCCTGAAAGAGTGAGTTTATTTTGCAATTGGGAAAACGGTCCTTTCGAAGATGGCAGCATAAAATAAAATAGAGAACATTATCAGAAACATGTTGTATGCTCCTCAGCAATGTGATGCACATTGCCTTTGTCTAGTACCTGATGTCTTCATCATGTAAAACTCAATTATGATTATTTCATTATTCTCCCCACCCGTCTATCCAATTTTCTTTTTAATAAAGGTAATTCCTCTTTGTGCTCTGTGACACTTTTATAAACTTATAATCTGAGCAGTTGATAATGTAATCAATTTTATCTTCAAACCACAGACATTTATTTTTCATCGTATTGACAATAAGCACATATCCCTTAGAGACCTGTTCTAGATTTTTTGTATTTGCTAATATAGCGGCAGATCAACAATATAAGTAATCATTAAAAATTGTACAAAGTCCAATGGAAAAATAACATATATGACATTTTCATGACTCAAAAATGCTCGTGTCCAGAAGGAAGAGGCGGCACTAACTGAGCACTCGTCTGTCCATCATTCACAAAAAATAAGAGCCACTCTGAGGGCTGACGTAGAGGAACTGAGGGCTAAGCTTAGAGACATTTACATTAATTGTGAAAATGCAACCCTGGTTTTTATCCACTTCGTAAACTTGCACACTGCAGATGGTGAAAAATAACTTTGTAGCCCACTGTGAAAATTTGTATGATTCTGTATTGACCTTTTCTTAAAAATAAATAATTAATTGAAGAGCAATATTGGATGGTTCCACTATGAAGTCATGAAAATTTCGGTCTGGTCCGAGTATGGAGACTCAACTTGGCACGAGCTTGCAGACTGCAGAGCGGTGCATTCCTGACGCATTCGCTCATATGCAGCACCCTCCTCTACAATCACAAACGTTCTCTCTGGGGACAACATATACGTGAGAGAAACAAATTTGGTGACAAGAATATAAAGTAACTTGATAACACACATTATATGCATATATATATATAGATATTTATATATATATTACAGCAAAATTTGATAACATTAACGAACATGAAACACACATATAAGTTAATAATTCTTCTTACAAATGTCCACGGTTAAACATCTACGGTACACGGAATTGCCACTCGCACCGCACGCTTTCAGCCGACCTGCGGCCCTTACCCTTATCACAAGAAACCCCGCCAGCTGCTCTGGCCCGGGCCAGCCCACCCCTGCACTCCCCGCTGCCGCATCTGCCGCGCCTGCCGTACCCCTCTGACTGCCAGGTGCTCTGTGGCGTGCCTGTTTGGTCCACTTCGGCGGTTTATAATAATTATTTTAATCCTTTCCTCCCCTCCCTCGTCACCTGTTTTTACTTTCTCTGTCATATTTACAGTAAAGAGATGGAGGGAAAAAAATCGACTCGCGTATGAGTAATAATTAAAAAGTGATGATAAGGATGCTGGTCCTTTGGTTTCGTCGCGGGGGGCGGGTGGGTGGAGGGGAGGGGCGGGGCGGGCGCGCGCGGCACGCCGGGCCAGACCAGCTGCCCTTGCCGCCGCCTCGCGCCGCCGCGCCCCGCCCCCGCTGCTCAGCCCCCGTCGGCTCCCGGCCTCACTCCTTGGGGACCACGGCGACGTACACCGGACGGTAGAGGACGACGGTCTCCTGGGGCACGCTGCCGTCGTAGACCTGGCCCAGCAGGAACTCGGGGCCGATGTACGAGCCGCCCTCGACGTGGTCGCTCGCCACCTCTGCGAACAGCGAGCACAGCGTTTGAGCCGCCCGGCACGGCCCGGCCCGGTTCGGCACGGCCCGGCCCGGCACGGCCGCGCAGCGGGACGCCTTCGGACACTCACCGTACTGGATGTTGGGCTGCTGGGGGCTGTTGGGGATCCGGAAGGGCACGGTGGCGATCGTGACGGGGAAGTGCATCTGGAGGTCGTCGCCCGACCGCTCGAACTCGAGGTTCACCTGGGCGGGCGGCAACAGAGAGAGAGAGAGAGAGAGAGAGAGAGAGAGAGAGAGAGAGAGAGAGAGAGAGAGAGAGAGAGAGGAGGGGATGACAAACGCCGCACCGCCGCCTGGCACAGACAGAGACAGCCTGCCCCTTACCTTGAGCACGTAGTAAATCTGCAGCAGGCGACACACGCCCACCAGCGAGGGCGGCATGACGGGCAGACGCAGCGTGCCGCCCGAGTCCCAGTTCCGGTGCGACTGCGGGCCCACCTCCTCGCCGCGGTACTCCAGGACCAGGTGCTGCAGCTCCTTGGTCACGCCCAGCATGCCCCGGTCGATGAAGTACTCCACGTACTGCACAGAGGAGGGAGCGGTCAGGGCGCCGATGACACAGAGCGTCGCCGAGCTCACGGACAGCCGCAGCCGCCACAGCCGCCACAGCCACAGCCACAGCCGCAGCCACAGCCGCAGCCACAGCCGCCACAGACACAGCCACAGTTACAGCCACAGCCACAGCCACAGCCACGGCCACGGCCACAGCCACAGCCACAGCCACAGCCGCATCCACAGCCACAGCCGCCACAGCCACAGCCACAGCCACAGCCACAGCCACAGCCACAGCCACAGCCACAGCCACAGCCACAGCCACAGCCACAGCCACAGCCACAGCCACAGCCACAGCCACAGCCACAGCCACAGCCACAGCTGCCACAGCCTCAGCAACTGCCGCAGCCACAGCCACAGCCGCCACAGCCACAGCCACACCCACCTGCATGAGCCGCACTTTGAGGCGCACCGTCTCCTCGCCCTGGTTCTCCACGGAGGCGCGCAGCTTGAGGGACTCCCCGGAGCAGTAGGCGGAGCGCTCGAGCTGCGTGCGCAGCATCACCGCGCCCTTCTGGCAGCACATGCAGCAGGTCGGCCGCTTGTCCTGCCCGATCATGGGCTTCTGCAACAGGACCACGACGACGATGATGACGACGCGGGTTCAAATACCAGCCGCGGAGCTACGGTGATAGTAGGTACATAGGGCCGAAACATTAGTGTCAGATACTGTAGTTCAAAAAATTGTAGTTGCGGAGACGGTAGTTCCAGAAACTGCAGTTCCAAAAACTGGAGTTTTATAATGAAGTTGAACTGTTACTGAAGCCTAGCGAACCCGGATCACCACAGCGCGTCCCAGTTATCTGGCACTCTTCCCCCACAGGAACGACAGTGTTGCTGCAGTCTCATCACTGTTAAAAATATATTGGGAATTCCTGAAGCCCTCCGGAAAATTTTTTTACGAACTGATCCTTCGTTTTTGCCCAACGTATGTTATTTTGAGATTTACTCTGCTGAGAGCAAAACTCTGCAGCAGATTCGATAGAGGACACATTACCTTCTACAATAGCCACAATATCACACCACATAGGAACGCACACTTCCAGTGATAAGTGATTTTATCTGGCGAATTCCTGAAGGTTCTCTGGAAATTCCCAAAGGACAGTTGGAAATTAAATTACCAACTGATCCTTCGTGATTTCCCAGACATTTTTTTAACAGTGATGGCGCAGTTCACGCACTGGCGATCCTTGTTTCTCCTGACGCCACCACCAACCACCACCACTCTCTTTCATTTTCGCTGCAGCCGGATAAATCCCGGTACGGCTCCACCTCCGGAACACAGAGGTCTCGCGCGTTCTAATCCCACTGGGGCGAGTGTATGGGGGGAGCGCGCTATTTTTTGGGGGTATTTTTTTGTCTTATTTTTTTTATTAGCAGCAAACTTTTATCCTCCATTGTTTTTCCTCACACGCCAGCAGAAAGTTTCATCACCATGATTTTTATACGAGCCGCAGTTCCGCGCTGCTCTCCCATCCCGGGCCCTTATTACAGTAAATTCGTAAGCCCGACGGGTCCGGCGGAAAATAAAAATAGAAGGCAGCAGCGGGGGCGCGGCTGACACAGCTGCGGCAGCTGCGGCAGGTGGCGCGGCACTCACCAGGTACTGCTCGTCCATGCAGTCGATGTGCGGCCCGATGATGGTGAAGTACTTCATGCCCTGGGGCGGCGACGCGTACGGAATGTCCACCGTCACCTGCGGAGGGAGAGAGAGGGAGAGAGAGAGAGAGAGTGTTTGTGTGAGTGAAAGGTATAGCGATGAAGGAGCAGGCGCGATAAAGAGTGGGAGTGAGAGGGGCGAGAGAAGAGGGTGGGGAGGTTGATCGCGTTACCCTCTTCTCTGCCTTATGCACGGCTTACTTTCGTCTTGACTGCGAGCCCCCGCGTCTCTGGCCAAGGTCTCGGCCGCCTCCAGCCGCCTCCAGCGCGTTCTGGAGGCTCCCCGCCTTCCAGGCCGCTCCGGAGGCCAGCCGTGCGGGCCACTTACCCGGAGCTTATGATACCCCCCCATCCTGCCCCTCACACACATACACAGCTCGTATACACCGACACACACACACACACATACGGAGCCTTACGCCGGACCCCGAAGAGGGTAGCTCGCGGAGGGGGGAGCGAAGGGGTCGCGGGTTCTAATACCGCACCCGAAAAGTTATTGCTCGTAAGTTTGGCGCTCGCACGTGCACCTTTGTTTCTCCGTATAGTCGTATGGAGTTGTGGGGGGGGGGGGGGGTCCTTGTGGAGCCCCACCGCTGTGAGGCGGCAGCGGGGCGAGCTCTCACCTGTTCTGGTCAGGGGTCAGGGGTCACACTGGACCGTGGCGAGTTCTCCTGCAATTACGGGCCTGCCCGGTACCCCTCCCGCCCCCCTCTCCCTCCCGCCTCCTCCGCGGCTCCTAGAAGAAGGGCGCCACACCTAGCTGCCGCTGCTGGCCTGCTGGCCGTACAGTTTTATGGCTCGGTGGAGGATTTATCGCAGCTCACTGCTGTCCGGTCCGGTAGAGAGGAGGGGAGAGAGATAGAGAGACGCAGAGAGACGGAGAGAGGAGGGGGATAGAGAGGGGCGAGACAGAGAGAGTGGGGGAAGGGGTAAGGAGGGGGGAGAGGTGGGAGAGAGAAAAGGCGAGGAGAGAGTGAAAGGGATGAGGAGACGAGAGTGAAATGGTGAGGAGAGAGGAAGTGAGAGAGAGAGAGAGAGAGAGAGAGAGAGAGAGAGAGAGAGGGGAGAGAGAGAGAGAAAGGGAGAGGTACGGCGACTGACGGTGGCGGCGTCGCCGTCTGCCAGCAGCAGCACAGCAGCCAGCGCCCGGCACAGAGCCCCACAGCCCCACAGGCCGGCAGCCCGGCAGGCGCAGGGTAGGCCACGAGCGCGTGCGCGGTGCACCCGTGCCCGCCGTGCTGCCTACCCTTGACTCGGCGGGCGCTCGTGCGGCGGCGGCGCGGCGGTGGCAGTGTTTGGTTGCGTCCCCCGGCTCCGCGGGCTCCGCACTCCACTCACCTTGATGTAGTAGCGGATGAAGCCCGGCTTGCTCTCGAACGAGCACGGCAGCGACGACTCGGGCAGCTGGAACTTGAAGGGGAACTGGTGGTGGCCGCGGGGCAGGATGGGCACGTTCCCCTCGGGCTTGTCTGCAACAGCAACAACAACAGCGTTCGTCTCTGTCGCTCTCTCTGTCGTCTCCTAGCACTCTCTTTCTCTTTCACACAAACACACACGCACACACTCGGCGTGGAAGCGCCCCGCTTCATTTGACTCAATGGATGAAAAATAAAAAAAATAACAACACTTAAAAATAATTAAAAAAAAACTATAGAAAACGCTTTTCCTTGTAGCAGCGTGCATCGTCCTAGCGCTCAAGTCGTGGTATCATAATCTGATTGCAAGAATCTAATCCCTCCCTGTTCTCTCTCTCTCTCTCTCTCCCTCTCTATTTCTCCTTCTTCTCTAGCTTGAGGGTGGCAGCAGCAGCAGGTTGGGGCGTCTGCTGCCTCGCGTTTTGTTTGGATTAGGAAATTAGTTTCGCCCTGAACGCGTTGCGAGAGCCGCCGGGGGCACGACCGCCCCCCCCCCCCACCTCCACTCTCCGTGGGGCCGCCCGGCCGCCCCCTTGAGCCCCCCCCCCCCCCCGGTGCCCCCGGCCCAATCCACTCTATTCGCGTCCAGAACATCATAACTAACTACCTGTACCCCGCCGCCGCGCCGCCCCACGCCACGCCGCAAGCCGCTCCGCCCCCCGACCCTGCCTGCCGTACCCTGCAAGTGCAAACCGCACCACCAAACACAACCCCGGAAATAACTCCCCAAGCTGCGCAAAGAAGAGCATACGCGGATTCTAAAAACAAAATGACAACCGCTAAAATAAAGTGCTTTTCATACCCATTTCAAGATTTCGCCCGGACGAATACGAGGCGAACCACTCCATCGGCCTTTACCCCTCTAATCACATCATCCGCTCTCACTCCCACCGCACCGAGCCACCACCCCTCCACTTCCTATCTCTCTCCAACGCACACACACACACACACACACACACCGCTTCCACATTCCTCCCCCCCCCCTCCAGGTCCAACTCTGACAGGTGCCAGTGTGGCATGCATGATGCATCCGGCGACCTTTATCCCTGCATTATGGAAGGACTCGTCGAGATGGAGTGGGTAGGGGCGCGCGCGCGAGCGAGAGATGAGAGAGAGAGAGTGAGCGAGAGAGAGAGGGAGAGATGTGAGAGATTGGGAGAGAGAGAGAGAGGAAGGGGGGGGGGGCGAGCCTGTTCCAGTTACGAGTGCTTAACGCGTGGCGGGGGCAGCGGCGCAGGCGGAACGGGACGGCAGCACAGCCGTCGGAACAGAAGAGGGCGTCTGCGAATAAGCACACCACCGCCCCCGCTCCGCGCTGCCCGCTGCGCCCTCGCTCTCGGCTGTCGGGACGTCGGCGGAGGCGCGGTGCTTTTGTAATGCAAAACTCACACCGCAGCCGCCGCCGCAGCCGCCGCCGCAGCCTCCTCCGCCCTTATTATTCACCCGTTATTATTATTATTATTATTCGCAGAGAGATTGAATGTGCCAATAGTGGTTCGGAATGCCGAATAGCATCAAGGGCAGCCAGCGCGCGCTGCTGTATGGCACGGTGTAAAATTACCATGGGGACCTCCTCCTTCAGCCCACCTGAGCCCCCCCCCCTCCCGCCCCCCGCGGGAAGGGTTTGCTATCGAATCATCTGCGGGCCGCCCCCCCCCCCCGCAGCCACACTCCCCGCAGCCACCCCCCCCCCTCCCTCGCTCTCTCTCTCCCTCTCGAGTGCAAGACCTCAGGTCGGCCGCGTTCTCCTTGTCGCACGAAGGCACCGTCGCCGCGTCGTCCTCATCGAATACTGATTGGCTAAACCCGCGCGATTGGTGATTGACGCGTGATTGTAGTGCACTGATCAGCATTTCGATCACCGCGAGACCGCGAGAGAGAGAGAGAGACAGAGAGAGAGAGAGAGAGAGAGAGAGAGGGAGGGAGGGAGGGAGAGAGAGAGAGCTGGGCAGGCGGTGATTGGTCTCTGACGAAACGGAGACTAACTGCGCCGCGTCGCAGGTGTCCTCTTTGTCTCTCTGTCCCTTACTCTCTCTCTCTCTCTCTCTCTCTCTCTCTCTCTCTCTCTCTCCCACGGAACAAGACGTTTATTTTTATAACGCGCGCCGGTTACCGCTCGCCCGCTCCCCCGGGGACCGCGAGGGGGCGGGGCCGCGGGCGCCACAGTGTGTGACAGGTCGCCCTGGAGTCGAGGGGACGGTCAGCGGCGAGTTTGCTCAAACTTTGCGACGGTTAGGGTCAGAGTTCATTTTCCATAACGGGCTCAGCCTGCCGTGCCCCGGCGCGCGGCGGCAGCGGCAGCAGCAGCGGCAGCAGGAGCGGCAGCAGGAGCGGCAGCAGGAGCGGCAGCAGCCCCCGGGAACGACCCGGCCCGCGGCCCCTGCTCCTGGGTGTGGGGGTGGGGGTGGACAAAAGTTTAGCGCCCCCGGGGCGGCCCAGGGGCAGCGCATCCCGGCCGCGGGCGGAGCCGTGGGGGGGGGGGGGGGGGGGGAGGCCGCCGTCACCGCCACCGAGAGACTCCTCCCCAACCGGCCGCGCCGTCGGACACGACAGCTCGCAGAAAGAGAGAGAGAGAGAGAGAGAGAGAGAGAGAGAGAACTTCTCGGTACTGAAATTCAACCCAGTTGAGCGAAGGGTTGTTATTATTTTTTTCTTTTAATTTTGGCTGCGGCCGCCACCCGCCCGGCCGCCGGCGGCGGCGTCATGTCTGCGGGGTCGGCGACTCCCCGCCGGCGTCATGGTCCTGGGGTCGCCCCCGAGGCCCCGCTGGGGGCGGAGGGGGCAGCTGGGGCTCGGGGGCCGCAGGGCCCGGGGGCACAGCGCACTTACTTAGTCCCCACGCCATCAATTTCTAATGCGGACCGATGCCGCCGCTGCCGCCGCCTGCTGATGTCACTTTTTTTCTTTTTTCCCCTTTTTAACTGTATCCTCTTTCTCTCCTCCCGGCCGCGGTGCCACAGCGCGCCGCACCACCACCACCACCACGCGTTTTATAATAGGATTCCTTGCCCGCAATTGCTTTTTTTCCCTCCATCTTCGAGCTTTTGGCCTCGTCTATACCCCCTCCATCGACAGCCCCCAGCACACGTACTTTGTGCGCCTATTCTCTTCCCTGATAAGGCAAGCGTAATTTTCTTTACTGCGCCCAATGGTCGCCGCAGTTGTCGGCTATAGAGGTTCGGCTCCCGGGGACGCTACGGACCCCCCTCCGGCAACGGGCGCTGCGAATCTCCTTGGCGTGTCGGCGCTGCGAGCCCGCGGCCGTGGAGGCCGCTGGAAGCCACTGGAGGCTGCTGCTGGAGGCTGCTGGAGAACGAGACACGACCGGGGGGATGATCGGGAGATGATAATCCTCGGTAGGACGCTGCTGTGGCGGCTCGGGTCGCCTGCTCGCCTCTCCCGGTCCCCCCTTTCATTGAAATAATGGAGAGAGGGCTGTGGGGGAGGGGGGGGGGGGAGGGGGGCTCCGCTGGGGGGAATCGGGGGCGTGGCACACCACTGGCAGCTAGGCAGCTCCTGTTCGGGATGAAGAACTGTATTAACCGGGTTTCTATCTCGCTTCCAGCCCCCCCCCCCCCCCCCGTTTCTCTCCTCCTGGTCGGCTGCAGTGGCGGATCCAGGCTAAAAAAGGAGAGGGGGTGGAGGGTGGTGGGGGGGGGGGGGGTACGGGTGCGTGTACGCTCTTAGAACTGCTGCCGCGGCACCCACGGCACCGTTCGTATAGCAAGTGCGAGAGAGAGAGAGGGGGCGGAGAGATGAGAGAGAGAGAGAGAGAGAGAGAGAGAGAGAGAGAGAGAGAGGGGGGGGGGGAGGGAGGGAGGGGGAAAAGCACAAACGAGCAACGGAGAAAAACCAGCGCGAAACACACATTTTGATGCAGTCGTTCGGCAGTTAGGCCGCCCGGCGCGCTGACTCCTGGTGGGAACGCTCGCAGCCGCGGCAACTTCCCCAGAGAGCGAGAGAGAGAGAGAGAGAGAGAGAGAGAGAGAGCGTCGTGTGTCGGTGTGAGAGACAGATCTGGCAACGAGCGAGAGCGAGACAGATCGATGCGACCAGCGGGAGCAGGAAGAAGGGAGGTAGAGAGTGAGAGAGAGTCGTGTTGGAATGTGGGAGCGAGAGAGATTAAAGATGGCATCAATCTTTTTGGAGGACGCAAAGGAGAGCGGGAGGCGGAGGGAGCGAGCGGGAGGAGAGCAGGATAAGGTGGAACTTGATCCAACTTTGGTGGGGATCGGATGCTTTGGCCGCCCCAACTTTGGCTCCTTGCGGTGCTCGTACAGAGAGGTAGACGCGCGGGGGTTAGCGGGGCCGCGCGTGTCCCTCTCCTCTCTCCCTCTCTCTCTCTCTCTGTCTGTCTCTCTCTCTCGTCTCTCTCTCTCTCGCTCTTATAGAAGGGATGAACACGCGCAGGCGCACGCGGCAACAAAGCGAATATATACAAAAATGGGAAGATAAGTTGGAAAATAATAAAAAAAGGAGGCCGAAAGATAAATGTGACGCTGTCATTGTTGATGTCACCTCTGCCTCCCGCGAGTACACGCCCTGGAGGGGGGAGCCAGGAAGGCAGCCTGCCGACCGCCCCCACCCTCCTGAGTTTTATGTCACCGCTCATCACAGTATGGCGCGTTTAAAAAATATGACAAAAAGTCGTTGTTTTTTTTTTAAAATCTATGAATGAGAAGAAGCAGACAACAAGGCCCGGGCCGCAGCGTGCGGCGGCGAGCCAGCCAGCCAGCCGCCCTGCCGGCAGTGCCGCCACCATACCGACAAGTCCGACGGGTAAGAATGTAAGGGGCTTTACTGGAAAGTTTTGGGGCCGCGTGTGCGGCGGCGGGGTGGCCTCCCCCCGTAAAGAAGGATATTAATAAGACGAGAAAGAAGAGTAAGGGGGCTGCCACGCGAGAGAAAAGGAGAGATGAAATAGAGAGTGGTACGGAGAGAGAGAGGTAGAGAGAGAGAAATTTGCCGTCCACACACTACGTAACGCGAGCCTCGTCCTTGCACTGGCGCGCGTGCGAGAGAGACACAGTGAGAGAGAGAGAGTGAGGGAGAGAGAGAGAGAGAGAGAGAGAGAGAGAGAGAGAGAGAGAGAGGGAGAGAGAGGGAGAGAGAGGGCGAGAGAGGGCGCCCTCCGCCTTCTTCCTGTGAGCGACGCTGAGGCTGCTACGGAGGCTTGCAAACAGCCTGGCGAGGAAGTGATGACTGTGCATTTCGCCTCTGCCGGCTGCCTCAGGGGCCACGGCGCCCTGCGCGGCGCCCCCCTGTGAGGTCCTGCAGTATTCTGCCCACCCGTGCGGTTTTAAAAGACTCTCTCTCTCTCTCTCTCTCTCTCTCTCCCTCTCTCTCTCTCTCCCTGGGAGCAGCCGCGCGCGGGAGGAGCTGAGGGAGGAGGAAGGGAGAGGGGATCTGAAAGTGAAAAGGGATCGCATCGCGCCCTCCACCTCCCTAGGGCGTCAGGCGTCACACACAAAAAAAATGGGAAAAAAATCGCATAGAGAGAGAGAGTCGCAATCGAAAGTTCACACACCTAAAGAACAAAAGCGCTCTAAAGGCACAAGGGACTACTAGCGCTGCTACCACCGTCGCGTGGCTGCCCTGTCGCGGGTTGGTGTACTCACCGGATCCCCAGATGATGGCACGGTCGTCGATGAAGTACTGGTCGTCCTTGACGGTGCGCCGGTCCCCGCTCAGCACCACCTTCCACTCGGCGTGCGCCTTCCCCCGCAGCACCACCCGCACCGCTGCAGCACACACACACACACTCAGTCAGCGGGGGGCGGCCACAAACCACGTAACCTATAACCACAGTAACAGCGGCGCCCGGTGGACCCTCCCGGCCCAACCCGGCCCCTCCCGTCCCCTCCCGACCCCTCACGGCCTCGCCCGACAGCGCGCCGACCCGGAGATGGGAAAAAATTAGGGTCGGGAGAGCGGGTGTAAAAATTCATGTGAGACAGTAAAGAGATGCGGAGGTGTGAGCGTGACGGGATCCCGTGCGGGCCCGCTGCCGCTCGGCCCTTCGCTAATCCCGAGCAGGGGCGGAGCCAGGGGGGGGGGGGGCACAGAATGGCTTCGGGGGATGGCTTATTGGGGCCCCCTCCCCTCCCGCGCCGCTCCCCCGGGATGCAGGTCGATCCTGAGCCGACAGCGCCCCGGGGCCCCGGGCGGCGACACGGCGGCGACACGGCGGCGCGCTGCTGCGGCGGTGCGAGGCGACGCACGCGGCACCACAAGCAGTGCCCCACCGCCGAGGCCACCGAGGCCCCCGCCGGCCTCCCTCCGCAGGTTACGACGGCGGCCCGGAGATCCGGAGCCGCCCTCCCTCCCGGGGGGGCATCTCGCTGATGACGGAGGCGGGGGACGACGGGGCGACCACCGCGCCAAAATAGCGGCGTCAAGCCGAGAGCACGTCATGAACATCCCCGGCGTGGTGACAGCAGCGGGCGCGGCGCGCAGCCCCGCAGCCTCCCACCATCTTTTCTCCGCGAGCAGTAAAGGGCCCTTTTATGGCTCACGTTTTACGTCGTCTGAGAGCAATTCGATAGCAGACAAGCGCCTCTTGTGCGCTGCCAAGCCTAGAGACTGAAGGGGAGGAGGGAGGGGCAGCCTAGTGACCCCCGGCGGCGGCGCCCGGCCCGGGCCCGGCCGCCAGCCCGCCAGCCCGCCAGCCCCCTCCCTCCGGGGAGAGACACCGTGTTGTTGTCTACCACCAGCCGCGACGGCCAGGGGCGGCCGCCTGCTGGCCTGGTGGCCTCCTGCTGCTATGACGGCCACCCCTTCCCTTCGTCGGAACGTGCGGCGGCGGCGGCGGTGTGGTGTTCGAGGGTTCGAGCCCCCTCGACGGCGTCCTTCTTTATTTCCTCCCCCACTCGGCCGCCGCTGGCGGAGGAGGATTGCCAGTGGATCTGAAGAACAAATCGAGAGGAGAGGAGAGGAGGGCCCTCCTGGCCGCTGCCGCCGCTGCCGCCGCCCCCGGCCCCCAAGAGGCTGCCGGCCGGCCGCGCGCCCGCCTCGCCGCAGCCGCCTGGCCGCCGTTCAGCGTGTGTGTCTTTTGGTCCGGGAAGCGCGCCCTGGGGTCCCGCCGGCGGCTGCCGCTCCGTCCCGCCCTTGACAAAACATTCGAAAACCTCACGGGTGCGCGCCGCTGGGACTTACAGCTTGCTTTACAGCTGCTTACATAGCTGCTTACAGCCGCTTACAGGTGCTCGTGCAGCTGAGTACAACATCGCCGGGGAGGGGACGAGCCGAGCCCAGCCTTTCCCACCCTTAGCCTAGCCTGGTCTGGCCGCGTAGGTGACAGAACAATCCCAGCGACATACATGCCAGATTTAGGCACCGCCGCCCTCTCCCGGGCGCCCTCGGATGGGATTTTCTCAGCTGCCGGATGTCGTTTGTTGTTGTTTGTTGTTGTTGTTGTTGGCGAGTGAACGCGGACGTGATTCCGTATGCTGTCACCTTTCGTCGAGGGGAAGAAGAAGAGGAGGAGGAGAGAGGAGAGAGAGAGAGAGCGAGGGAGAGAGAGAGAGAGAGAGCGAGAGAGAGAGACGACATCACTTTCACCTTCCGAGAGAGACAGAGAGGGTGACAAAGGGGGAAGGGGGGTGGAAGTGAGGAGGGCGAAAGAGACAGAGAGAGAGAGAGAGAGAGATCTATTTTCCTTTGCAAGAGGGCTTGGCCCCGGTGGTATGGCCCTGGTGGGGTGCAAGTGAGACAGAAAACTACTCGGGGTCGCGACGGCGGCGGTCCCACACCCACACACCGGTGGGAGGAGGGGGGCATGTCGAGACCCACGCCTTGTATACCCCGCACGGCCCCCCTCGGGGACGCACACAAGTCAGATACGGTTTGTTCCCCCCGTTTCACACGCACACACGCGCACAAACTCCCCCCTCCCCCTCCCACACACACACATACACATACAAAGGACCAAAGGCCTTTCTCCTGCATCGCCTCTCTCTCTTTCTCTCTCTCGCCGCACCTAAACCAACACTCAGTGCGGGGAAATAAATATATATGTATACCTACACACGAAACCCCATGCACCGACGTAAAAGCGCAGAAACAAAAACATGAGCAACAATAAGAACGACAACAGAGGACACATAACAAACCGAGGCCGGAAAGGAGCGGCGGAGGAGGAGGAGGAGGAGGAGGAGGAGGAGGAGGAGGAGGGGGGGGGGAGGAGGTGGAGGAGGGAGAGGAGGACGCGTGGCCCTTTTCTATGGCGGCGGCAAACACATCCAATCTGAAGAGGGGGGCGGCAGCGATTGGGGGGAGAGGGGGGGGGGGGCAGTCCGATAGGAGAAAATATTTATTTATACGAGTGGCGCGGAGGCGGCGTGCACTTCACGTGCGCCAAAAGTGCCGCGGACATACGGACGCAGTGGGAGAGAAGGACAACCCGCGGCCACGCTGTGCAAGGCAGCGGGAGCGTGGAGCCGCTGCTGTCAGGCTGCCGTGCCTGCGGCTGCGGCTCCGCGCCCGGCCGATAGGCAACACCTGCGTCACGGCTGCCTGCTACGATATGGCCGGCGTCTCCCTGTCTCTCTCTCTCTCTCCCTCCCCCCCCCTCTCTCTCTCTCTCTCTCTCCCTCCCCCCCCCCCCTCTCTCTCTCTCTCTCTCTCTCTCTCTCTCTCTCTCTCTCTTTATCTCTCCCTCGGCCCGTTGCGGAATGACACAGTCACATGACGCGGCGCGGACGGAGAAAACAGCCCCATCAGTCGGACAAGTTTTAATGAAGGCCTTTGCGAACGATGCATCAGCAGCCGCCGCCGGCCCGCCCCATGGCGGCCCCGGCCCATGGCGGCCCATGGCGGCCCATGGCGGCCCATGGCGGCCTACGGAGACTATGGTCATGACCGACACTGGCCTGACCGACTCGTATATGCCGGCCTCGTCCGCCGGCCGCCGCCGCTTCTCCTTCCCTTAACGGGCCCCCCTTTGTCCCCCCTTTTCACGTCCGAAATGTTGCGCCCACAAAGCTTCGGCTAAATGGACCGGCCAGCCTCCCCCCCCCCCCTCTCCCGCCCCCTACAGACCCACCACGGCGGCCCCGGTGTGGGTAACGATTTGCAATTTGTTCCCAGGTCGGTCGGACGGACGGACGGAGGGCGCGGAGTAGGGGGGGGGGGGGGGGGGGGGGGCGGCAGAGGAGGCCGCTGACACGGCCAGAGGTGCGCAGCACTTTGTTACCGAGAAGGCGGTGCGGCCATCGTGTGTCAAGAAGGCGTCGCTGCTCTCAGGAGCAGGACACTTGGCGGTTACGCTACGCCATGTTCTTTTTCCTTTTTCAGGAGGAAATTAAATGAAAAATAATGTCCCTCCTTGTGAGATACACCTGCTGAGCACACAAATGTACACAGAATTTTTTTTATTTAGAATCTGCATTTTTGAAAATAAAATAAAATTGACATGGGTGAAGGAGGAGATATTTGTAGTGACCCGGAGCAGCCGCAGTCTCTCAAAATGCACCGCGGTTTTAAAGGAAAGAAATATGAAAAATATAATACGTCATAAGAGGGTATTCCGCTTAACCCCGAACCTCCTGAACCAAAGTGAAGGATATCAGAACACCCTGCCTCCCTCCATCAGGGGCGAAATGGTAGAAGGGGGGGGGGGGGGGGGGGGTGGAGGCGCGAGTGCGGGGGAGGGGGAGGGGGCGCTCAGAGGCAATTTGTGCATTCCTGTTTCCAAGCAAAACGCATCATTAATATTGCCCGCTCCGGGGCTGGGGGTCGGGAGGTCCCTCTTGCCGCCTTGCTTGCCCCCCCCCCCCAGCACCAGCCAGCCCTTGCGAGGGGGGTAATGGGAAAAGTTGCCCGTAG
>CM049601.1:4393703-4401203 GCA_026979955.1 Megalurothrips usitatus
CCCTGAGAGGGAGAGAGAGAGAGAGAGAGAGAGAGAGAGAGAGAGAGAGAGAGAGAGAGAGAGAGAGAGAGAGAGAGAGAGAGAGAGAGAGAGAGAGAGAGAGAGCGGTCTGTTGTTCGCGGCATTCGGAATCCCGCGGCTGCTGCTGCTGGGGGGCTGAGGGGGCCTGGCCCGGGCGCACACCGCGTGCGAGCGTGCCTGCTGTGCTGAGGGGGAGCGAGAGGGACGGAGCGAGCTGCCGCCTCCCAGGAGAGCGAGAGAGAACGCCGAAGATAGGCAAGCAGCAAACCGCCCTCTCGGAAGGAATGGGTGGGGAGGGAGAGGGGGCGTGTTCACTCGGATGAATCCCAGTACAGACATCAGGCTGCTCATCTTATTTTCCTGTCTGTCTGTCTGCCTGTCTGTCCGGCTGTCTGTCTGTCGGGTTCCTCCGATCTAAATCGCAGTCACGCTCACTTTGCACGGCCATGCGGTGCTGCTGCTGCTGTCGACGCTGTCGACGACCGGAAATAACGACCCTTTATTCGCAGTCGTGTCGCGGGGCGCGGCCGTACCGCGCACTGCCGATAGTGCCGCCGCGGGCTGGATAGGCATCGCACCCGCAGGTCTACACGCAGACCCGCTCGGCAGAGAGAAAGAGAGAGAGAGAGAGAGAGAGAGAGAGAGAGAGAGAGAGAGAGAGAGAGAGAGAGAGGCGATGGCACAGAGCAGATCGCAGCGGATGAAGGGGGCTTGGGCCGGCTTGGGCCGGCTAGGGCTAGGGGCCGCTCCACGGCTCCAGGGTGCGAGGCTTGAATATTGGTGTGATTGTGAACCCTGTTATTGTGTGGGAAGAGTGTCCCTGGGGGGTCCGTGGCAGGCGGAGGGGGAGGGGGAGGGGAGGGGGTAGGAGCACACTTTGCGTAACAAGCAGGTCAAGTGGATGGGGAGGGGGGGGGGGGTTCGAGTACGGTGAGGAGGGAGGGGAGGGGGTGCAAGGGCAGAATATGGGGCAAGTATTGCTGGCACCGGAGGAGGAGGAGGAGGAGGAGGAAATGGGAGGCGAGAGAGACAGAGACAAGAGGATAGGGGTAGTGCGTAAGTGACGCCACCCGTGGTACAGTTACCCTCAGCACGAGATGTAACACTAATGCTGCGTTTATTCACACGTCTCAAAGTCGAGAGAGAGAAAGAGAGAGAAAGAGAGAGAGAGAGAGAGAGACAGACAGACAGACAGACAGACAGAGAGTCGGTGGCGAACAGAACAGGCGGACGGCGCCAGAGGGCTGTCCCGTTTTCAAATACAGCTTCACTATTGCGGTCTGCTCCCACCTCACCTTCTCTCTCTCTTTCTCTCTCTCCTTCTCTCTCTCTTTCTCTCTCTCCGTCTCACTCTCTCTCTCTCTCTACTCTCCCTCTCGCACGGCAGAGCACAACTGGGCGGCGGCCACAATGCAAAGTGGCCTTGGACTCAAAGCAAAAGCAGCAGCGCGGCGCGGCGCGTGCCCGGTGAGTCAGACGGAGAGCGCGCGACCCTCCGTCCCCTCTCACTCTCGCACCCGCCGCGCGGCCCCAACGTCCGAGCTCCGAAGCCCCCTCTGCGGCCCGTCCACTGCTCCCCCTTTCCCCTCCTCCGCTTTTCACCGTCCGCGCCGCCGCTGCGTCGCGCGAAAGATCGCTTCAGTTCAGACAGAGAGGAAATCATGGGGAGGAGGACGAACGACGGGGGCCGCGGGGGGTTGCCGGGGTCGTCCGCGGCCACGGCTCCGGCCGCAGGCCGTTACGTAGTTAGTGCACGACGGAGGCGCCGGGCGCCAGGCCGGGGGGCAGGGCGCCGCCGGGGCCACCTAGCAGGACACACACAATGGTTCGCTCCGGTTACGTCCGGTTCGCCCCCCCCCCTCCCCGCTCCGCCCCTGCCCCTTCCCCTCCTCCTCCCAGACGCAGGGAGGGTGCCTGTGCGCGCACACCCATCTCCTCGTCAGACACCCTCCCCTCCCTCCCCATCCCCCAGCATCGCACCGACCGTTTATCGCCCGTCATACTGAATTTATAGCACTCCTTATCATGTAAAAGGCGAAAGGACCCGCAGCAGCAGCAGCAGCAGCAGCGGCGGCGGCCGTGGAGGGGGGACGTTCCACACGCGAGGGGGGGGGGGGGGCAGCAGGTACTTTATGGCTGCCAAAGTCCATTTCTTCTTTACCTTCGCTCCTTGCGGGATGTGGCTGCTGCTGCGGCTGCCCCCCCCCCCTTCTCTCTCTCCCTCTCTCCTTGTTGTGCCGTTTATTAATAGAGGCCCCCGTTGCCGGTCGATGCGACAGTGACACAGTCGTGAGGGCTGCCGTCGGCTGCGGGGGACTGCGGGGGCGGCGGGGGCCTGCGGAAGGCTTCGGGGGCGGCGGGGGGCTGCGGGGGCGGCGGAGGACTGCGGGGGCTGCGGGACCAACGCTTCTAGCCCGCAGCCTCCCACAGCAAACTAAACCACCAAACGTCAAACGTCTATAATCCGGCTGTCCCCTTTATTTTGGTGGTGGTGGTGGGCTGGCCCGCATGAGAGACCCACAGGATCGGCCGCCGCCTCCTACTCCCCTTATTTCTCCTCAGAGGCCAGCAGATAGGTGTGCGGCGACGTGCGAACCGGGCCGGACCCGCGACGGCGTCTTGCGGGGCAGATACGATCAAGGGGGCGTCGCCCGCGCGTCGGTTAGGCGTCGGCCAGGCGTCGGCCAGGCGTCGGCCAGGCGTCGGCGAGGCGTCGGCCAGGAGACGGCCAGGCGGCGGCCAGGAGTCGACAAGGCGGCGGGGGTACCTCGGAGGGGGGGGGGGCGTGCCGGCCGGGACCCCGTCGGGAAGCGGCGGGCTTCCAGACTGCCGTTTGGCCGGAGTCCAAAGGCACCTCGCGAGAGCGCGGCGGAGCTGCGAGAGGGGGGGGGGGGGGGGGGGGGAGGGAAGAAGGGGGGCGGGGGCGAGCTCCAAGCTCTACAAACAAGGGAGTGTTAACAGAAGAGGCGCGCAGAGACGTGGGCGTGGCCGTCGAGGGGAGGTAAACGCAATCATGTCTCTCTCTCTCTCTTTCTCTTTCTCGCACTCTCCTGGTGCGCAGAGATTGAGGAGGGGAGGGGGGGGGGGGGGGTAGAACAGGGTGCGTAAAAGAAGGGGAAGGGTGGGGGGAGGGAGAGGGAAAGACAGTCACGGTGAAAAGCGCGGAGACAAACTCAAACAATCATAAAAACAAACGCGAAAATAAGGCAGCTTGACTCTCGTGTGCGCGGAGCTGAGAGGGGGCGGCGCGTGGCGGCACAAAGTCAGGGTGTGAGGGCCCTCTCTCTCTCTCCTCTCTCTCTCTCTCTCTCTCTCTCTCTCCCTCTCTCTCTGTCGTCCTTACGAAGCACCACACGTGTTCGGCAGAGACAGGGCTTTTGAGAGTTCCGGAATGAGCCGGCAGCAGACGCCCGCCGAGTCGAGGGTAGGCAACACGCTGCACGCGGCTGTGCAGCGGGCCGAACACAGACGGCATCCGACTCTCGGCAGCGAGAGGGAGAGAGGACAGAGAGAGAGGGACAGACAGAGAGAGAGAGAGGGAGAGAGAGAGGGAGAGAGAGAGAGGGAGAGAGGGAGAGAGAGAGGGAGAGAGAGGGAGAGAGAGAGGGCAGGTGGCAGAGGGAACGTGTGCGCCAGTGTGTGCGGAGCAGAAAGGGGTGAGGGGGGAAGTGGTTATGCCGAGCTGAAGAGAAGGGGGGGGGGGGTGAAGCAGGGGGAGTGGGAGGTGGTGGTGGGGGGAGTGTGTTCACGGCACGAGGGGGTGCTTATTGAATTCTACTACCCTCGTGACATCAAGTTCAAGGCCCCTCACGCCGAACCCGGCACCGCAAACAGACACACAGGCACACATACACACACACACACACGTGTCTTCGTGCCCCGGCACCGCAACAACACCCCGGCGTACACACACACACACACACGCACAAATCCCGCACTTTCCTGGAACATGTTTCCCACATTGCCGTGTGGAGCGAGAGGAGATCATCTCTCTCTCTCTCACTCACATCTCACTTTGGCCCTCCCCCTCCGCCCCCCTTACCACCCCCGTCGACCGTGCGCGTGTTCGCCTGCCCCCTTCGCTCCCCCTTCCATATTCCCCTGCGCAACAAGTGCGCTCTGGGAGACGAAGACCCCCCTCTAGTTCTAGTAGTGAGGCACCGCGTCGGCTGCTGGTCAGGGAGGAGGAGGAGGAGGAGGAGGAGGAGGAGGAGGAGGAGGGCAAGGTGGCGGTCCGTCCTCAAGTGGGGCACGGCGAGGGTTGAGGGCGAGGGGAGGGGGAGACCATTAGAGGCTGGGGAGAGGCATGGGGGGGGGGGGACGGAAGGAACACAGGCGACAATAGAGCGAAGCGGTGACGAGCTCTAAACGCAGCAGCGACTGGAGTAATGCCGCGACGAGTAGTGAAAAAAAATGGACTCCCCACATTTCTTTTCATTAAAATAAAAAATATATATAAATGGACGGGGCGATAAATGGGCCATTGCTGCGAGACGCAGAGATCCGCTGACGCGCGACGCGGCCTGCAGTGTGCCAGCGGCAGCAGCAGCATCGGCGAGATCTCCCCTTCTTCCCCCCCCCCTCCCCCTCCCCCCGCCACGTCGTGTTGGCAAAGCGGGCAATGCCGGGCAGCAACCGTTTGTACAGGGCTGGCACGGGGCCACCGTGACCGGAATCCCCCCGAAATAGACAGTGAGAGGGGAGGGTGAGAGGAGGGGGGGGGGGGCAAAATAAAGATCAGGAGTGGGGGGGGGGGCGTCATCCCCAGTGAGAAGGGAGGGGGGACGAGGATGGCGAGCCGACTTCTGAATAAATCAGAATTCTGTCTGAGTCTGGGGGGCGGCCGGAGAGGCGGGGAGAGAGAGAGAGAGAGAGAGAGAGAGAGAGGGAGAGAAAGAGAGAGACAGAGACAGGGTAACTGCGTTCTGATGACGGCGGGTAGACTCGGTGAGACGGCGGCGGCGGCGGCTGCGGCCCGGGAGTGCCGCCATCAGACCGCTCGCCCCCCGACCCGATGAGCGGGAGGAAATAAATGTCAAAATGTCCGTCATTTCTAGCGAACTGGAATGTACGGACGAGCATTGAGGCAGGGCCCGGCAGTCGTGCAGTGAGCAGCGGGCGCGCCGGGCGGCACGGCGGCTCCCCGCGGACGGCTCCCAGCGCAGGGCGGCTCGGCCGGCCGCGTGAGGCTCGCTGCGTGCCGCACCCCCAGGCGGACAGGACGGTCACGCGAGTCGCCTATCTGTGGGGGGCTGCTGCCCTCGATGTCCTGGCAGCAGGAGGAGAAGGAGACAGTAGAGCGGCCGTACGGGCCGCAAGCAGCAGGGCGTCGCTTTGTCTCTGTCGCACTCATAAGAGGGGGGCGTCCCTGAGCCCCTTGCTCAGAGGTGCGGGAGAGACAGTCAGCCTGCGAGGACCTTTCCTAATTCCAAGTGGTGCGCTTAGTCAGTCGGACTGGTGAAGCGGGGCGCCGCCGCCGCCGCCATGGCCCGCCTGACGAAATCACAGAGAGTGGCTAAGGGGAGGAGGGGGGGGGAGGGGGGAGAGCTTGTCTCATTAGGCACCATGGTCGCTCGCCCATTGAAATGCAGCTCTGCGATGGACGGCTGCGAGTGGGGAGAGAGAGAGAGAGAGAGAGAGAGAGAGAGAGAGAGAGAGAGAGAGAGAGAGAGAGTGACAGGGAGGGAGAGGGAGTTGAAGGGGAGGGGGGGTATCGAGAGTGGCAGGAAGTGCACAGCACAGGCGAGTCCGCAGAGGGGTGAGGGGCAGGGGGGGGGGCGCACCGGCGACCGGCAGCCGAAAGAAAACGCGCGAGCGCAGCTTGTTATAATGTTGCGAATAATTGAATAAAGTTTTGCGTCCGCGACGGGAAATACAGAACAAAGTGGATGCGGATGCGTGTGTGTGTGTGTGTTTGGGGGGGGGGGGGAGTTGGCTTCCCGATACCTGGGAGAAAGAGAGACACAGAGAAAGAGAGAGAGTTTCTCCGCGGAAAAACAGAAAAAGTTTTGTGTAAAAGCCCAGACAGTCGGACAAGAGTTGCTACTCGGGACAGGAATTCTGTGAGAGTGCTCGGGTCGGTACGGGCGGCCGCGTGGGGCCGAGGCCGGGGGCTCAGCGTCCGTGTGTGTGTGTATGTGTGTGTGTGTGTGTGTGTGCGGCATCGAGAAGGTCACAGGTGGGGCAGCAGCACGCGCGCGCAGGCCCCGGGTTCAAATACTGCCAGACATGTTTCAATTTTTCCCCTCCAGTTTTTTTTTATTCCCGCTGCTGCAGCCGCACACCACACGCGTCATTTCAAAAAGGATGCATTCATTTTTTTTCTCCTTTTTCCGCTCGCTGAGCCTGCGAAAATATTCAGCTATTTTCACTAGGCGCGCGCGGCTCGGCCGTCGCGGAGTGGCGGGGAACACGCGAGGGGAAAGAGACAGAGATGGAAACAAACGCCCCCTCCTCCTCCCACAAGTGCGAATAATGGATGGTCCTTCGGGAGCCCCCGGGGCGGGTGAGCATAGCCGCGCCCGCCCCCGTGTGCCCGGGCCGCCGCTGCCGTCGCTGCCGCCGGTCCGGGCAGGTGGCGTCGAGGCAGCGCCACCAGGCGCCTCCGCAAACTTAAACACACATTACTCACACCAGAGTCACGCACTGCTGCTTTTCATTTTTTTTACATAAGTATTTCTAAAAAGACAGCAAACAAAATTTAAAAACCTTTCTTTCCAATTTTTAAACATTATTTTTCACATTCTCTTTGCCTTTATAAACCCGACGAGTCACCTTGCGGAAAGCTTTTTTTTTTTAAACTCGAAGTAAAGAAACTTTTTTACAGTTTTTAAAAATTATTTATTTTTGACCCATCACAGTTACGTCGACTTGAGGGGTCTCTCCCCCTCCCCCCTCTCTCTCGCTCTCTGTCTCTCTCTCGCACACAGCACAGTTGCCTGCGGTGCCTCATATGTCCGCATGCATTTTCTGCTGCTCTGCTCACAGCGTGAGAGAGCACGACGGGTTACATACTGTGCCGCGGTACAGAGAAAGGGGGCGGGGCAGCAACAACAACAACAGTATAGACAGTGCGGGGGGGGGGGGGGGTGGCGGGGCCTCGGCGGGGCCTCGGCGAGGCCCCCGCGGGGCCTGAGCGCGGCGCCGCGGCACGTCGGCACGTCGCTGACCCCCCGAAAAGTAATTATTTTCGTGCGGAAAATCTCCCCCCAGCCACGCCCTCCTCCCCCTCCGCCGTCGGCCACCCCGGCAGCCGCCGACAGCCAGGGCGACTGGCAGCGCGGCTGCAAGCAGGGTACGGTACGTGCCTCGGTGTCCGGCTGGCGCCCCCCGCGCGCGGCACGCGCCCGCCACGCGTCCCGCACGCGCCGACAGGCAGAGAGGCAGCGCGGCCGCTCCGGGGGGTCGTCCGGGTCGGGCCCGGGGGGCGCGCGGACCGACGTAAGCCGCTTACATCCCCGCACGGCCGGCCGCGGCCCG
>CM049601.1:4406203-4443703 GCA_026979955.1 Megalurothrips usitatus
ACACGCTGTGGAACGCGCTAAGCGCTGTCCTGTGAGATTATTTCAGTAGGTGGCGCCCACACCCGGCTCCCCCGGCTCCCCCGGCTCCCCCGGCTCCCCTGGCTCCCACGGCTCCCACGGCTCCCACGGCTCCCACGGCTCCCACGGCTCCCACGGTTCTCACGGCTCCCACGGCTCTCACGGCTCCCACGGCTCGGCGGGGACACGCACCTCGCAGCTTGAAGTTCTCGACGGTGTCCAGCAGCACGTGCCCGGCGACGGTCTCCCCCGCGTAGTACATCTCCCGGTCCAGCCGGATGTCGAACTCCCGAATGTAGTCCATGGCCGGCGCGCCCGCGGGCCTAGCCTAGGCTGGCCTCAGGGCTGCCCTTGGACTGGCGGGGACATGCTGCTGCGGCGGGGGCCGCCGGGCGGGGGCCTGGCGGGGGCCTGGCGGGGGCCTGGCGGGGGCCTGGAGGGGCCCCGGCGGGGCCGCCTGCTGCAACGACACAAACAACAAAGTCGCATAAAACACTGTCCTCAAACTGCAATAAGGAAATCGGCGAGGAGGGAGACTACTTGGCGAATGGGAAGCGAGGGAAGGCTTTGAGGGAGGTCGACAGGGGGCAGCGTGCATTCGTGTGCACTCAGAGAGAGACAGAGGTGGGGAGAAATTCGAAATTGAACAAGAATTAATGTCTGTCACCGAAGACATAACGAGTCCCGTGTGAGTGTCCTAGAGACACTCTCTCAGCTACAATTTAAATTTGCAGAGAGAGAGACAAATAGAGAGGCAGACTGAAAGAGAGAGAGAGAGAGAGAGAGAGAGACAGAGAGGCAGAAAGAAAGTGGTAGACTGACAGACAGAGTGGGAAGAGGATGGGATCGGGGTTACGCTGTTAGAAGCTGCTGTCCTCATTTGTCAGGCGGCAGGAGGGCGGGCTGACTACGGCTGCTGTGGGGATTGGGGGGGGGGGGGAGGGCAGTCATATCTCGCTGTTGGGGGCCCCGCCGCCTCGCTGCTGCCGCTGCTGCCCCGCTTTGAGAAATGGCTACACATCGCGCAGGGCGGCGGCGCGGCCGCGGCAGATATTCTCCCCTAAAGTCCCGTGCTGACGGGAAGGGTGTAGCGAGTGTGCGAGGCGCGGTGACGGCGGCGGCAGCGTGGGGGCGGCGGCAGCGCGGGGGCGGCGGCAGCGCGGGGGGGGCGGCGGCAGCGCGGGCGGCGGCGACAGCGGCGCGTGCGCACACCACAGCACAGCACCGCACCGCTCTGACGAGTACTCGTAATGCGGGCGATTCAGGGGCGAGAAGACGAGAGTCGCTATGCGATGGTGTGGCGACGAAGGAGCGAGCGAGGTCAGAGAGAGAGAGAGAGAGAGAGAGAGAGAGAGAGAGGGAGAGAGGAGGGGAGGGGGGAGAGGGGGGCAGTGTGTGCGAGAGAGAGATAGAGGAGCGAGTTGGGGTTGGGGGCCGACAGAGATAGACAGAGAGGTGGCGCTCTTCAGCGCGCTCACCGCCTTCTCGCCAAATCCGATTGCGACTCCCGTCCAAAAGTAGTTTGCAAAAGAAGGCAAATCAAATATTCGGCGCGGGGGGGGGGGGGGCGATGGGGGGGGGGGGACACTGCAGGAGGCTCATTACAGGGCGCGAGAGCAAAAAATAAAATGAAAAAGGAAAGGAAAAACGCGAAAGGAAAATTGAAGAAAATGAAACTCTTGTCACGCTGCGAGGAATCTGCAGGATAAGGCAGTCGAAAGTGTTCCCCTACACCTCCTCCCCCCCCCCCCCAGACCCCCGGGCCACGGTGAGATTCAAACGGACTACGGTTATCGCTCGAAGAGAGAGAGAGAGAGGGAGAGGGGCAGAGGGAGAAGGAAGAGAGAGAGAGAGAGAGAGAGAGAGAGAGACAGAGAGAGAGAGAGGAGGGGAATGAAAAGGAAACGAACCAACTTTATAACTCCCGTTTCTCATTTGTTTCGTGACGCCTAATTATCTTTTCCGGCGCGGCATGTCGACTGCCACTTTTCAAAAAAAGGGGGGAAGGCAAATGAATAATAATAATAATAATTCACCGTTGAAAATGAAGTACTCGTGCAGTGAAATAATGTCGCGGAGGTATTTAAAAGAGTTTACGTTCAGGAAGAGCGAGAAAAAGGAGGGAGGGAGGAAGAGACAGAGAGAGAGACAGAGAAATTGAAATTGAAATTGAAATTGAAATTGAAATTTATTAATATTAAGGATTACATACAATAGGTCTATTTAGACCCCTTGGGTATGCAACCCGCTCCCTTACACCTCGTTGAGTACGGTTACGTCTATAACACAATATAACATAATAACAACATAATATAATATTATAACATAATAACATTTCATTAATGATAACATCATAATAACATAAATAACATCATAATTACATAAAAAACATAATAATGTAGATATAATAACCATGATATTTGGCTCAGTTAGTATTTGGCTTTATCTTGTACCATATTTCTCAATAATCTTGGATCTTATTCTATTTTTGAAGGCATGAAAAGACAGAGACAATAAAGGGTGGATCTCAAGTGAATTAAATAATACAGGCTGTGACTAGGAAAGATTTACTGTATTTAACAGTTCTGTGTTGGGGAACTACAAGTCGTTGACTAGAAGATCGATTTTTTCTCTGATGGACTTGTGACACAAATTGAAATTTACAATGTAAGTAGGATGGAGTTTTATCATTCAGAATTTTATACAATAATAAGGACTGACTTATTTTGCGTCTTTGATCCATCCTGAGCCAATTAAGCTTCTCAATATATGGTGAGACGTGTTCATCTTTCCTTAAATTAAATATAAATCTCACACAGGCATTTTGAAGCCTTTGTAGCTTAATTTGATACACAACTAACATATCCTCCATAATAGCAGAACCATAGTCTAGGTGAGGAAGTACAATACTGTTAATAATAGTTGTCTTAATATCACAGGGTAGGTGCAAGTAACTGCGACGTAGTTGGCTAAGTATAGTGAGCACCTTCTTACACAAATATTCAATATGGCGTCCCCAGTTTAGTGTTGGATCAAAAATTACACCTAAATTACAGACCTTATCACAGAATGGTATAGCAATATCATTAATTGAAATATTTGGCTCATTTTTGCTCACAGTATTTATATATTTACCACTACCAATAAAGATAGGTTGAGTCTTATCGATATTTAAAGTCAAATTGTGATCTTCAGAATACTTAATAAGATGCTGAATATCAATCTCAGCACAACGTATGGCTTCACATTCATTACCAGTTTTAAATGTAGTTCTGTATTGCAAGTCGTCAGCATAGAGATCAGATGTGCCAGACACAAAAATATCAGAAAGATCATTAACATATAATAAATCGACCTAGAACAGAGCCTTGCGGTACACCTGTAGACATCTCGGACCATTCTGATAAATTATCAAGGTCTATGAAGACTCTGTGTTTCCGTTCAGATAGATACTCCTGAATCCAGTAGATACTAAGCGCAGAGAGGCCAAGCAATCTTAGTTTAGCGAGCAGTAATTTATGGTGTACTTTATCAAATGCTTTACTAAAATCAAACAGAATTAATAATGACAGCTCTTTTTTATCTATAGCAGCTCTTATTTCATCAGAGACATTAATTAGGGCCGTAGTAGTACTATGACCTTTCCTAAAACCAGATTGACAGTCAGAGAGAGAGAGAGAGAGAGAGAGAGAGAGAGAGAGAGAGAGAGAGAGAGAGAGAGAGAGAGGGAGAGAGAGAGAGAGAGAGAGAGGGGCTGAAGGTGTGCGGTAGGCGTCGGCACTCGCAGCGAGTCTCGGCAGCGCCCCTGGCTGGGTAGGCAGCGTGCGGGAGCGCAGTGCCGCGGGGCTCGGCGCGTTGCCTACCCGGGACTTGGCAGGCGCTCCCCGCTGCTGTGGGGCTCCCTCATGTCAGCGTGCTCGTCAGCGTGGCGTGAGGGTCTTTCTCTCTCTTTCTCCCTCTTCCTCTCTCTCTCTCTCTCTCACTTTCTCTCACTCTCTGTCTCCCTCTCTCTCACTCTCTTTCTCTCTCTCTCTCTCTCTCTCTCTCTCTCTCTCTCTCTCTCTCCCTCTCTCCCGCTAGCCCCCATTGCACGTCTTCCTCATAGCCGACAGTGGCGACGAGGGGATGCTAGCGATGACTCGAGTCCAGCACCCGCATGTGGCGCGCGTGTGGTGTTGGCCGTGGGCAAACGGGTGGAAGGATATGTCCCTTCGCCGTGCCTTGAGGTGGCGGATACAACATGGTACAGTACAACGCACGACGCCAGTGGCTGCCGCGGCTCGCGGTGGCGCAGTCGGCTGGTGGGTGTGCCGGCGACCGGTGGGTCTGAGGTTCGGCTCTGTGCCTCATCAGTTCGCAGCGGTGGCTACAGTGCCTACGAAATATCGCAGATCCCGCCGCCCAGCAGCGTGAGCTCCGAAATGTTTGAGCCGGAGGCGAGGTAGGTTGTTTAGAGAGAGAGAGAGAGAGAGAGAGAGAGAGAGAGAGAGAGAGAGAGAGACAGCGAGGGGAGAGAGACAAAGAGAGACAACGGTCCGGGCTGTGGATGCGGCGCGGCAACACCGCGTTCCAGTCGAGGTCATCCACTTATTACGAAGCGCTCCGTCCTTCTCGCACCTTACGGCACGATGCGTGAGTGGGAGAGAGACGGCGTCACGGGCGACCCCCTGGCAGCGGTCGCAGCGTGGTGGCGGCGGTCGGTGGAGGTGCCGTCAGTATCGAGTTACTTGCGCGAGGGCCATCGGGCTGCGGAGGGGGGGGGGGGGGGGGGGGGGGGGCAGGGGGGCATCAATACTCCCTCCCTCCCCCCCCCCCACACACACACACGTCACACCGCACAGCGCGTGACAGGCCGGGGAGGGTGCCGCCGCCGCCGCTGCAGCAGCGGCTGCTGTGCGAGTAAAAGGCATGAAAGAAATGGGGATAGGGAGAGAAAAGAGAGACATGCAGGGCGGACGTCGTCGTCCAGAAGACCCCCCGCCCCCCCCCCCCCCCCTCCCCCCTCCCCCCTCCCCCCCTCCCCCTCCCTCTCCCCTACGTCCCCCCGCTGCCGTCGCCACACAGGCATCACATCTGCCCTCTGAAGCGTAACACGAGTGTGGGCCGGGGGGGGGGGGGGGGCGATCTCTTTCATCCTTTAGCGGGCGCCCCCCCTCCCCCCTCTGGGTTGGGCTCCGGCTGCGCCGCCGGGCCGCCGCTGCGTATGCTTCGCAGCGGCCACACGGCGTCGCACCCGCAACCACTATGTGACACACAGGCCCATGGCTGCAGCCAGATCTACTAATTTTGCCAACGAATTTTTTTTTCAATATTCATTATTATGATTTTTTTTTGCGATCACGAACTGTTGACTTATGGTTTGGGATCACATAAATTAAAGACCAATTAAAGACCAAACCCCCGCCTATCATTATTTTTTTTTTAAGTGAACACGTACGTAAAGCAAATGAGACGCAAAATGCACCTAACACGATTTTCACCAGTTTTGGAACGCGACAGGAAACGCCGTGATTTTCATTCCTGACCCGCGTCGCGCGACGAAATCGGGTTCCCAATTTCGAACTGATCGAGAGGCTGGAGAGAGGGGAGGAGGGAGAGAGGGGCCGCTGCGGGGGGGGGGGGGGGGGGGGGGGGCTACAGCGCCCTTCAAGCCGATGCTGTGGGCCGGTCGCAAAAGGCAAAGACCAGGCGAAAGGAAGAAAGGGGGCGGGAGGGGGAGATCTGCCCCCAGGGTGCGATCCAGCCATCAAGCGGAATGGCTCCTTCCGCCCCCCCCCCCCCTCCCGGGCCGGGGGTCTGTCACAGAGCGCACGCAGCCCCCGCAGCCCCCGCCCCGTCTGCCCGAACTCAATCAGGATGCGTTCGGTGATCATAAGATGGACGGCCGCGCGCAGGATACAGATGCTGGGGGCAGCAGTGTGCGCGAACAGCGGAACACAGCTGACACAATTGTACAATGATATAATGTTTGGAATTTCCCGAAAGTCTTATTGCGGTAAAAGAATTGTCAAATGAGGTCTTCGTTCGACCCGTCGTTTTTGAAGCCATTGGAAAATAGGCGTTCTGTGGGGCGTAATTTCAGATAAACAAAACATATAGGGATACCCTTTGATAATTGTAACGGGAATCATTTTACAAAAATGTCAATTTGTCGCGGACAAGGATCCACTTGTTAAAATCTCACAAAGAAACGACTGGTATACATTTTTGCTGGGAATTCCCCAACGTTTCATTTTCAGAGTGTATCCGAGCTCAAAATTATGGTGAAATTTGACATCGAAAGATATTTGGGAAAACCTTATAACCGTATTATTTCTACACCCAATACGTTTCGATTCGTCTTGGTGTGGATATTTTTCCTCCCCCTGGACGCTGGCTACAACGTGAGCGGAGGGGGCGGGCGAGGCGGCGCTGCGTCCGGCCTGGACTCCTGGTCGTGTCGGGTCCGGAGTCCGGCCTGCCGCCGCCCGCCGCCCGCCGCCCGCCGCCCCCGGCCGGAGGCAACTTGTTTTGCAAATTATATCCTCGAAATGAAAAGAGAGCTCTTGGGATTGCGCTGTCGGCGGACGGCTGGGGTTTGAGAGCTGGCGGGGAGGAGGAGGAGGAGGAGGAGGAGGAGGAGGAGGAGGAGGAGGAGGAGGAGGAGGAGGGGGGGGGGGGGGGGGAGGAGGAAAATGGGGGGGGGGGTAGAAGGTCATGGGAAGGGTGCCCCGTGCCGGGGGAGCGGGCGGGAGGTCACCACGCAGAGAAACCGTTACCAGTCAGGATAATAACCCTTTTCTTGCAGAAAATGGCAAGGAAAATGGAGAGAGATAGAGATAGGAAGGGAGAGAGAGAGAGAGAGAGAGAGAGAGAGAGAGAGAGAGAGAGAGAGAGATGGCTGAGGGGGGGGGGGGGGGAGAACCGCAGAGCGCCGCCCTGAGCGCCGCAAAAATGCAGTTTTAACATTTCTTTTTAAAAAAAAATACGAGAGCAGAGGTGACGGCGAAGAAGGGTGGTAGTATGGGGTGAACCTACGCGGGATGGAGAGTGAGAGAGAGAGAGAGCGAGAGAGTGAGAGAGAGCGAGAGAGAGAGCGGGAGAGAGAGCAAGAAGAGAGAGAGAGAGAGAGAGAGAGAGAAAGCGAGAGAGAGAGAGAAAGCGAGAGAAAGCGAAAGAGAGAGAGAGAGAGAGAGAGACGAGAGAGAGAGAGAGAGAGAGAGAGAGAGAGAGAGAGGGCGCTACTGGCCCGACTCGACTCGGCAAACTCGCAGCAACAAACTCTAGCGGCGAGCTGGAAAGTCAAGATCGACAAGTTTGCGGCGTTCGAGGCAGATTTTTTTTCATCAAAGACGTTTTCTGAGATGGCTCCGGAAAAAAAGCCGGGTAATGTTTCGGTGCTGCGTCATTTTGTCAATCCCCGATTTTATGTAGTCACTTGACGAAACACTTGGTGACGGTTTCTTCAGTTCTGAGCGGATCGTACAGAACGGGTCTGCGTCTGCTGAGGCACAATTACTTTTTGTGCCGGTTGTTTGGACACACGACGTGAAAGTGACATTTTTTTTCAGTGAGGCTGCTAGTGAGACCGCTGGAGGCCGCTAGAGAGACTGCTGGAGGCCGCTACAGAGGCTGCTGGAGACTGCTAGAGAGGCTGCTGGAGACTGCTAGAGAGGCTGCTGGAGGCTGCTAGAGTTTGCTGGAGCGCACGTCGCACGTCCGTCACGCCCGGCCGCGACACCTCAAACTCCATCTCAGCTGGAGAACTTCGCTAATTAATCCGACTGGCCCCCGCGGGCCCCCTGGGGCCTCCCTGGGGGGTCACCGACCCGACACGCCGCATCTCCGCCGCTTCACAAATTGTATTAAAAAAAAAAGGTTGTGCCGTCGGTGGTTGTGAGAGCCGGTGGCCTAACGGAGCCGACACCGCCCTCTGCCGCGTCCCCCTCCTCGCAATCCAGCCTCACAAGTGTCAGGAAAATGGAAGGGGGGATGGGGAGAGGGGGGGGGGTAGGGGTACACAAATCCTGCTGCGCCCCACCTCAAGCCGCACAAAGCTCGGCCCTCCCTCTCTCTCACGTGCCAGGGGTACGACACCCCGCACACACACACACACACACACACACACACACACACACACACCGCGACATGCCAAAGGCACACCTCTGTGATTTAGTGCCTCTGCCTGTCTGCCTCCCTGCTGTCTGCCTCTGTGTGTGTGTGTGTGTGTGTGTCGTAGCATCGAATGCCAAACACCCCCACCCCCCAGACGCCCCCAGATTGCCATGTATCGCAGGGAATAATAAGAGAAGGGCGGCGGCATTACGGTCCTCCTCCCTCCTCCCTCTCTCTCCTCCCCTCTCATCACCTCCCCCTCTTTCTTTTTCTTTCTTCTTCGTCCCGGGGTGTAGCCGCGTAACCAAACTTGGCTCAGTGGCGGCACAGGCCGCACAGACTCCTTTCCTTTCCAACTTTTACCCCCCCCCCCCCTCGCCATCACCCTCCCCCAGCTGCGGCGACGAACCCCTTTTACAGCCCCCCGCCCCTCGCCCCCCCCCCTCCTCACGCACACACACACACACACACGCACACATCTCACGCGATATACGCCGAGTTTTGGAGCGCGGAATCATGGACATGCTGACCGTAAAGCCGTCGCCGTCGTCTGCTGCGCTGCCGTAGAGATCGCGTTCTGCTGGGGGCGGCCGGCGGGCCACACACACACACACACACACACACACACACACACAACTCACTAAATCCTGTCACAAATGTTTTTTTTTTTTCAAAGCATTGTAGTTGATTTTTTTTGTCCTTTGGGCAGCAGCTGCATTGCTGGAGAGGCACCAGGCCGCCGTTTTGAATCAGTAGGAGCACTGCTAAACGAGGCGCAGTCTCTTGTCTCACTCTAATGGGGGTGGGCGGTGGAAATGGGCAAATGGGAAGATAGCGAGAAGGGAGGGGGGTGCAGGAGAGAAAGAGAAAGAGAGACAGAGAGAGACACAGAGAGAGAGAGAGAGAGAGAGAGAGGAGGGGGGGGGGAGTTCTCAATGAGGAGAAAGGGGAATATGGCGGTCTCCGGAGACGTCGACGGGGAATACAAGTCAACCAGGCACGCACCTGTGGTGGTACCTCTCTTACTTCTCTCTCTCTCTCTCTCTCTCTCTCTCTCTCTCTCTCTCTCTCTCTCTCTCTCTCTCTTTTCCTGTGGCTGCCATTCCGCCGAACCAGGCGTACCAGCAATCATCAGCCCCTTTCTAGTTAGTTTTGGCGCTCCACGGCTACTTAGACCTCTCTCTCTCTCTCTCTCTCTCTCTCTCTCTCTCTCTCTCTCTCTCTCTCTCTCTCTCTCCCCTCTCCCTGCTCGCTCTCCCTCACTCTCACTCTCTCCGAAATGCCGCCGGCTGTACCTAACTTTCCCCCCGGTGCGAGCGAAAAGGATCCCCTCCCCTCCCCCCTTTCTGCCTTAGTCTGCCCTGGTTTGGGCCTCGGCTGCCCCCGTGTGGGAGTGGCTCTGGACGTGTGAGTGTGAGAGAGGAAGCAAGGCAGAGAGAGAGAGAGAGAGAGAGAGAGAATGAAAGAGAGTGAAAGAGAGAGAGAGGATGTCGGTCTCGTAACCATTTCACCCCCATCCACGCCAGCGCCATTCTCATTGTGTTTCGCTCTCTTTCACTATCCTCTCTCTCTCTCTGTCTCTCGCTCTCTCCATGTTTCTCTCTCTTTCTCTCACGTGTGAGGACTCTCGGACTCTCCCCGAGGCGCAACCCGTACCTTTTCTAGTGGCACACGAGCGAGAGAGAAAAGGAGAGGGTAGGAAGAGAAAGTGTAAACAATTGACCGCCTTCTAACCTAATTTGTGTTAGCAGCCGACGCCCCTCCCCCTCGGATACGCCCCCCCCTCTCTCTCTCTCTCTCACACACACACACACACTAATGCACACACACCCACGCACACACACACGCTCCCCCTTTTGGGCGTGAGGTGTCCCGGTTCTGCAGTGTGTACAGAGTTGCGGCCGGACATGACCGATAGTTTGAAGTGGCCCAGTTTTGAGAGAACAATGTCAATATAATATAAAATTTATCTGGCCCGATTGAGTCGAGTCGGGTGGGTGGCCGGCCCCGCAGGGGAGCGATACCTTCATCGCCTCCCCGGAGGAGGGGGGTGTGGAAGGGGGAGGGGGGGGGGGGGGCGCAGCCGGCCAGGCGGACTTGAATATTTACACTCGATCGGAGGGGCAGAATAACGTCGGGGCGTCCCTCGGGGCCCCCGCAGCCCCGAGGAGGGCCCATAAACCTCGGCTAGGTGACCCGGCGGCTCTCCATTACAACCCCACCGTCTCTCTCTCTCGCTCACACGCTCTCTCTCTCTCTCACTCTCTCTCTCTCTCTCTCTCTCTCTCGGGCGCGCGCTGTCTCCCTCTTCCTCGCTCTCTCGGCTAAAGACAAATCCGCGCTGTTGACTACTAGAAAGACTCGGCTAGCAGCGATGTATGCGCTTGTATGTGTGTGTGCGTCTGTGTGTGTGTATGTGTGTGCGTGGAGGATGCGCGCAGCAGTATTGCAGTCGGATCACGTTTGACCGATTTTTTCGCTCTTTCAGATTCCGCCAGCGCGTGTCTTCTGGTGGTCGATGCCCCGCTCCTTCGGGGACATCCCCTCCTCCCCCCCCCCCCCCCCCCCCCCTTCCCCCAAGGCGGTGACTAGCTTCGACATTCTCGGACACCCGACGCCCTGTCCGAAACTCTATATTTTGTAGATGTTTCAAGCGTTTCGCTGCTGCGAACAGACCGATAACCGAAAATCAATACGCGAGCGTGGAGAAGCGTAGCGGTCGCAGAACCTGGTCCACAAACATGACGAAGAAAAATAAAAAAGGTTTTTCCATCTGCCTAACTGAGAACTCTTGGTAGCGATTTCACCGTGAGTTTAGTGAGGTTTTGGTGGGGCTGAGGTGTTGCAGGGCGTCGTGTGCCCGTTCTCAGTACGCGAGCCGCAGCGGCGGGCAGAGCACGTGTCGGAGTGAGGAGGGGGGGGGGGGTGCTGTTACGGGCCCTGCGCGGCGCGGGACGGGACGCGGCGAGGGTGGCAAACGAGAGGGGAAGCGCAGGTGCGCACGCCGAGCCGTAGCGGAAGGGATAGGAAGGGGAGGGGGGGTGGGGATGAAAGCGAAAAGAGAAGGGAGGGGGGCAGCGGGTCTATCACGTTTTCCCGTGCGTAAACGCGCGAGATTTCATCTCGTCGGATGAATTGAGATTGAGTAGTGGAGGGGGCGGCGCGGCGCAGCGTGGCACACAGCTGACAGCGTGAGGTGAAATGTCGCGAAATAACGCGACATGTACTAGAAGCGCGTTCACTAAAAACGCGTTCGTGTGCCGCATAATGGCCTCAATTTTCTTTTTCTTTTGTCTGCTCCAGACAACTTTTTCATTCCAATTTTTATTATACGTGTGCTAGCATGTGAGATAGCATCCTGTCGACCACCCTGTTGTGAGCGGGCGCGGCGGGTTAGAGAGAGAGAGAGAGAGAGAGAGAGAGAGAGAGAGAGAGAGAGAGAGAGAGAGAGAGAGAGAGAGAGAGAGAGGACGCGGCCGTCGCTATCGGATCGCGCTCCTTCAGTGTCAGCCAGTCACACGATATCCTGTTTTGTATTTTTCTCTCTTCACTCTCTCTCTCTCTCTCTCTCTCTCTCTCTTGCTCCCTCCCCCTTCCTCTGCTCATTGTCTCCGAATACGATATCCGCACTCAGTGTCCTGCTCGGCTCGCACCGCGGGCCACCACACGCGCGACAACAAACCAACAAACCGGAGTGTCCTCCCTGCCAGCTGCCAGGGACGCTAAAGGAGGGTGTGTCTGCTGTGCCATGTGCGTGTGCAGCACTGTGACACCTGTGCGTGATGCCTTATCCCGTCGTTACCACGGCGAATGATCACTAACAGCGCTTGTGTTTTCGGTTGCTTAAAGCTTACGACTCACACGACTCTGCTGGGTAGCGCCCTCCGCACACTGCTGGGCTGGGCTGGGCTCGGACGCCACAAGTCCCGTGCCCTCGGCCCCCTCTCCTCTCCGCCCCCGAAGCTGCAGGACTGCCAGAATAAACAGGTTCGGGGTGCCACACAAGTGCGAGCGGGTCTGCGGAGGGGTGGGGCGCGGGTCTACCTCCTCCTTCTCTCTCTCTCTCTCTCTCTCTCTCTCTCTCTCTCTCTCTCTCTCTCTCTCTCACACACACACACACACACACGCACACACAGAGGCACGCGCGTTCACCTGTCCGACAAGCCGTATCCCGTTGCAGGGCAGTGCAGGGCAGTGCAGGGCGACGGTGGTGGTCCCACTGGCACGTCGCAGCAACAACCTCACCTAACAACAACAACAACAACAGCGGCACGGGGCGCCTCGCGAGCACACGACGCTAGCTGACGGCGCGGCGGCGGGCGCGGCGGCGGCGGCGGGGGGCGTCTCTCCCGCTCACTGCCCGGAGTGGAACTGAGGACCGAGGCGGGAGCTGCGGAGCCTGGAGTGGAGCGGGCCGGCCCCGTCCGCCCACGCCCCGCGGAGGGGAGGGGAGGGGGTGCGTTGCTAGGTTACAGCTGCCACCACCCTTGCCACCCCCGCCGCTCTCTCTCTCTCTCTCTCTCTCTCTCTCTCTCTAGCGCACGCACGGCATCTGTACAGCCTCCATGCCCCCCCCCCCCCGCACAACATATATATACTCTCTCTCTGTAATGACTGAAATAGTCAAAGTCACGTGGGGCACCCCAGCACTGCAGCTAGACGAGGACAGCGTCGGACGCACGCGGCCGGGCGCGTGAGAGGGAGAAAGAAGGAAGGAGAGCAAAATGGGGAGTGAGAAACTCGGGGCAAGGTGAGGGGACATTTAAAAAAAAAACATTTGTTGGAGGAGGAGGAAGGGTGAAGATGGCAAGATATACATAGAAAGGAGAGAGAGAGGGAGAGAGCGCTAGGCAGACGTTTCTGCATAGGATGCGACTCCTTTCATTATAAGCCCTCTACAATGCCCTGTCCTCTGCCCCCCCCCCCTCCCCTCTCTGCTGTTGATGATGCGGAGTTCAGCTCCTGCCACAATGAAGACTTATTCCTGGCCCCGGAGCCCCCTTCCGCCTGCCCGTCCCGTCGCAGCCCGATGCGGCGGCGGACCGTTAGTAATTTAATTTTATCATGCTTGCGACTCTGTGTGCGATTCTTCCCTGACGAGCATTTCTCGTCTTAGTGTTTGTTCTTTCGGTCTCGGGCACAGAGCGGGAAGGCAGGGCGGCGGCCTGCCCCTGCTGCAAGCCCCGCCCTGCCCGGCGCCCCCCGGAGCAGCAGCAGCCCGCGGATCGGACCGGCCACGCTTGGCGTTGACGGGGACATGACGTGCTCTAGGGCGTCGTTGGCCTCGCCGCCGTCCGCCACCTGCTGCCGGGGCCCCTCGGAACCCCGCGCCATCAAATATGGACGCCACCATCCAACCTGGAGCTGCTGGAGCAGACTCCGGGAGAGGTAGGAGGGGGGGGGGGGGGCCTCCGGGGAGGCTCCCGGGGGACGCGAGGCGACGGCGACCCGGCCGTGCCGGAGGCACTCCTCGCTGGCCGACGGGGCCGACGGCTATCGACGCTGGTAGTTTCTTCGTTGGCGCCGTGCGCAGCTCGCGCAGCTGCGGGCCCCCCGTGGACCCTCACGCCAAGCCGCCGGCTGCCGCTGGCTGCCCCGGCCGGCGGGGTGACCTCTGACCTGTTGAGACCGCGCCGCGCTCCGCGGGGGGGCTGCCCCGTGCTGCTCCACCTCTCGGCCTGGACAACCTGTTGTCGACAAGGGGCGGCGGCCCGCGGCAGCAGGTCCCCGCCCATTCCACGCTCCCTGTGTGTGCACTTCCTACGCAACAATTTCTTTTATATATGAAATCTCGCGAAGCGTTCCCGGGTGGGCAGCCGCGGTGTGTCTGCGGGGGGTGAGGGGGGGGGCGTGGCGGCGCGTGGCGGCTCGTGGCGGCGCGTGGCGGCATGTAGCGCGCGTGGTGTGCCGGCAGCTGTGCAGTGCCCTGCGGTTGCCGAGAGTGTGACGCGGGGCACAGGGGGCAAGGAACCAGGCGGGCGTCGGGAGGCACGTCGTTTATTGGCCGGCTTAGGTTAGGTTAGGCGCCGCCCCGCAGCTGCAGCTGGTCCCGCTGGCGGCGCGCGAGCAGCGCCACCCTCTGGGCGCGCTGCACCACCTCGGGGCAGCACTTCCGGCGCACCATGCGGCAGTCCTGGAAGAAGCCCTCGTTGCGCGGGAAGCCGTGGCTGTGGTCCGGGTACGTCACCAGGCCTGGCAAAGGAACACGAAAAAAAACACGCTTCAATTCTTTTTTGTTTTTAATGTAAAGACAAGAAGTGAATAGGAGATGGCATCTGACCGAGCCCCCAGATCCGGCCGCCGCGGAACTCGCCCTCGAACTTCATGCCGTCCGCGCGCCAGAAGACGCCGTGGCCGTGGAACCAGCCCTGCATCAGCTCGCCCTCGTACCTGGAACACCGCGCCGCGTGTAAGTACGCCGGGCACGGGGCCCCGAGGGCAGTGCGGCGGTGCGGGGCGGCGGCCGCGCCCGGGGTACTCACTTGGCGCCGTCGGGGAAGATCATGACGCCGACCCCGGAGCACATGCCGTCCCTGAAGCCGCCGTCGTAGCGCGTGCCGTCGGGCAGCGCCAGCCGCCCGGGGCCCTGCTTGAGGCCGCGCTCGTTCCAGCCGCCCGCGTACCGGGAGCCGTCCTCGTAGCGGTGCGCCCCGGACCGCACCACGCCTGCGGAGCCCGAGTCCCCCGAGTCCTCGGCGCGTGCCGCAGGCTGCGCTTAACGGCAAAGGGCGTACCTTCCTTGTCCATGGTGTCGAGGCGACGCGCCGCCGACCGCTGCTGTCCCGGGCACCACACTGGTACTGGTGGCGGCTGGGGGCGGCTGGGGGCGGCCGGGGGGCGGCCGGGGGGCGGCCAGGGGCTTCAGGTCGTGCGGTGGCTGCTGCCCCTCCCCTCCCTCGGAGGGCTTCGGTCGTCACCACCCCGTGCCTCCGCCGCCCCGCCGTGCCCCGCCGTGCCCCGCCGTCTCAGTGCTGACAAAGGGAATGCAACTCTCCCGTGGAGCACCAGAACCCCGACGCTGAAATAAAAAAAAAGGAACTCAGCACAGGGTCTTGTGATTCGCTGAACCTCATTGAAAACGTCGCAGCAGCAGCTTCCACGGCTGCAAACACCCCGACATTGCCACAAACCGGGCAGATCCAAAAAGTGCCGCGCCTGCCTCCCTGCCCCCCCCCCTGCCCCCGTGTTTCGAAACACGTGTAGCGATGTGACCACGCGACAGGAGCCGAAGTCGAAACACGAGTGTAGTGCGGGCGGGAGAGCGGGCGCCGTCGAAGCCTCGACCCGGCCGGCAGCACACTCTGGTGGCGAAGCGGCGAAGCCACGTGGTGGGGCTAGGGGCGGAGGAGGGAGGGTGCATGAGTGATGGAGAGGGAGCGTCATCCCCAGCGACATGGGGGCAAGGGCGGCGAGCCCACTTCTCAATAACTTGGAATTCCGTCTGAGTCTGGGGGGCGGCCGAAAAGGAGAGAGTGAGAGGGGGTTAACTGCGTTCTGATGACGGCGGGGAGGCTGAGAGAGACGGCTGCCGGGTTGTCGCTCGGACAGTGGGCCGCGGGGGGCAACAACAGCAGGGCTGACCCCCCAAGACAGTTCGTCTCCGTCGCACTCATAAGGGGGAGAGGCGCACCTGCCTAGAGGTGCGAGAGAGACGACCTGCGCAGAACGCTCCCTCACTCCATATGCGCTTGGGCAGTCCGGCCGTGAAGTGGGAGCCGCAACCATGTGGCGTGCTAGACATTACCACGGGGAGTCTCCGGGTAAGGGGAGGGGGGAGGAAAGGGGGAGAGCTGAAGGCTCCTTGGTGGCTCTCCCACTGGTGCAGCTCTGCGATTGCCGGCTTCGTGGTTCCTGACACCGAAAGCAGGAAAACTGAAGGCGTCTGCCCCTTTTCTGTAACGGCTTTTCGTGCTAAGAAGGGCGAAATTCGTGGCGAGCCCGTGTCCGAGGGTCAGTCAGAACGAGTCCCAACACACTGGGTTCAAAAAATCAAAATTCATTTTCCCAAAATATTTAAGATAGAAAGGGGGGAACCGATTTCCCTGTAATGTTTTTCTCTAACAGTGGCCGATTTTGAGTAGCTGTGCTATCTCTGGAACATGTAAATAAAAAATCAAAATTTCTTTTTTCAATTTTTTTTCTAAAAATAGGGAGCGGAGGGGGGGGGGGGAGGTTGAGGCACCGTGGTGGCTCGCCCACTCGATTACAGCTCTGCCAATGACGGCTGCGAGTGACATGCGTTCGTCATGAATTTCGCTCCTCCTAACACGCAATGGAGTTCCATTCTGAAATTCCAAGTCGTCAAATCCAGAGAACAGATCAGGTGTAGGTCAAAGAGAAAAGCAAAATGTTGTTGTTGCGGAGTGTGGAGGCGTAGAGGTATAGGGCAGCTGGACGAGGAGCATGGGTGCAGACAACGCTAGCGAATGAGGCGCTGGCGGGCGAGCAACCATCCATGGACCGAGAGGGGTGGAGGGGAGGGGAGGGGAGGGGACCGCCACTGGACCCCTCTCCCACCCCCTCCCCATTCCCCCACGTCCTGTTGTCGTCCTGCGAATAATCTGGGTTGATGTTTGGAGTGGGTGGTCTCGGTGGTCTGCAAGTTTTGCCCACCTTAACGAGTTAGTTTTGTGTTCAATGCAAACTGGCAATACTCTTTGTTTGGGAACACTTTAACGTTGGAAAGGTTCGAGCTTTACTGGCCTGCATTTTAAACGATAATGATCCGATTCATTGATATGTTTACGTTCTGGAACGCAAAGTGCCTCTACCTCACCATTAGCTTGTTTTGAGAAAGCCCAAGTGCTACTGTGCTCGTTTTCAGACCGTTCGTGAATTAATGATATTTCATGTGTAAAGGTTTCTTAACCAAATGTGGATTGGGTTTCCTTTGGGCATGTTATTGAATGCATACCTAACCATAATCTTCTCCGCCTACCTATTCTATCTTAGTTTGGCATCTACTTAATAAATTTTTGAGTAGCAGAATGGAGTGTAAATTTCTTTTTGCTTGTAACAGGCGATAGGAGTGATGGCTCAGGCACATGGTGTGAGCGTGTCAGGGGGAACATCCTCTCGTCGACATGGTCACCACAGCCACACTCACGACACTGGATCTTTGTCGTTGCCTCCTGGAAGACATGGTGATGCAGATTGGGAAGCGAAGGAGGCCCACAGGCTGCGAGAGCTGGAAGAGGCTCGTGCCAGGGCTGCACAAATGGAAAAGACTATGCGATGGTGGTCAGACTGTACAGCAAACTGGAGAGAGAAGTGGAGCAAGGTGCTGTGATCGCTCAATAAAATTTTGTTTCCTTTTCTATTTTGTTTCTTAAATAGCCTTGGTTAATTTCAGGTGCGCAATGAAAGAAATTCAGCTCGGGAGGAGAGCAAGATGTTAAGATTAAAGCTGGAAATGGCTGTGAAGGATAGGAGCAATTATAAGCGAGAAAAGTTGGAATTAGAGGCTCAAAATGATCGGTTAAAAAGAGAGTTGGAAAAGATCCATCTGCTACTTCTAAAGCATGATGATCAAACATTGCTGGTGGAAGCTCTGGCCCATGAGGATCCAGAAAGAGATGTAGCTGTGCAGAAGCCAGGGAGACTCACTGGTTCTTCACCAGTGAGCAGCAGTAGTTTGCCATCTCCGAAGGGTACATCTATCAATAGCCGGAGCCCTACCACCTGCAATGGTAACGGAGGTGAATCTGATGGGTCTCGTAAGAGCAATATTGATCTACATAACAAAATGTGCCGGGAGCTGAATATTGAAGAGTATGTGCTTCAAGGGGCTGTGCCTCGTCATGCTGTGGAAATGTACTACTCTAGTGGCAAAGAGAATGCGTTGGATGCAGAGGACAACACGGACAGCCTCCTCTGTCAAAGGGAGGGGCTGGAATCTCCTGTCATAGCCTCAGGAGAGGACAGCAATGGTGTGTGAATAAGACTAGAATATTACTGTTTTTATTCCTAAACATTGGCATGGTGAACAGCTCTGGGATGCTTTAATTTTGCAGCATTGAGGAATCATTCTCCAAATATTGTGGACACCCTGGGATCACATTATGATGCTGGAAGTGGTAGCAGTGTTGGTGGTGACTGCAAATTTGGTCCTATGGAAGAACGTGGAAGACGGGGATGTATTGCTGATCGCAATCGATCTGTATCTGCGTGCTCCTCATCTCCAGATCGTGAGTCTTTGATTCAAAAACTCATGCTGAAATTAGAAGAGGCTTCCAAAACCATCCAACTAGAAAAAGAGTAAGGAGCTAAGAGACTGTTTTTTCCACAAAACATGAGATTGATCAGCTCTAAAATAACTTTGTTATTGCACCTATTTTTATAGTGAGAAGATGAATTTGCAGCATTCCGTAGAACGACTTGAAGCAGAATTACTGGAAATAAAAGTGAGGTGTGAGGATTTGTGGCAAGAGCGTCAAAAGGCTGTGAGAGACCTTCTGAAATTGGAGTCACTGCAAGAAGATGAAGTAAGGCATATTCGTGCTGAATTGCAAGATGAAGCATCAAGTCGCGAGGGCATGGACCGCCGCCTTGCTGACTTGAGATCTGAGGTACAGACTGCCATTTTCTTTCTTCTCTGAACAGCAACTTGCTATCCATGCTCAAATTTTCCTTAGCTTATTATCCTCTTTTTTTTTTTTTTTTTTGTTTGTGTCTAGCTTGAAAGATTGCAGTCAGAAAATGCTGTGGAATGGGGTAAAAGGGAGCGTCTTGAAACTGAAAAGTTAGGACTTGAGCGTGATAACAAAAAGCTTAGAGCAGAACTGTCTGATGCACAAGAAAGACTTGCTGAGCGCCGATCCAAACCAGCATCAGCCTCAGCTGATGCTGAACTACGACAATGTCAACAGGAACTAGCAGACAGATCAAAGGTAATACTTCACACACATGTAACTGTAATGGCTGTTTTGGTGATACAGCTTTACTCAAGAGATTATGTATGAATTCCAGGAACTTTCAAGTATCAAACATTCACATAGCAAACTCAAAAAGATCTTCCAGGACAAGTCGACTGAGCTGGCCCATGCTGTTCGGCGAGCAGAGCAGTATGAGGCCGAGGTGAAACGCTTGCGAGGTAGAGTTGAAGAACTGAAGCGTGATTTAGCTGTCGCTGAAGATGAGGTGGATGCTGCATCTAACAACATACGGTTAGTCAGTGACTTATAACTTTTTTCAGTAACTTCGTATTTATTAGGCATATAAATAAAATTTTTGATTATATTTCAGGAAATTACAAAGATCTAATGATGAACTACAAGAGCAAGTTGAAAGTTTACAAGTTCAACTGGAGCATACACAGACAAGGTAAGATGTGCGCAGAGGAAATTTTATTTTATTTTGTGTGCTCAGTCACACAGCAGATCCCTCCCATTCCCTTCTCCCATTCACCTTCATATTCTTTCATGCTTGGTAAATAAGTTATTCCATTGGTAATCTTGCTCATTACTAACACACTTTTTCTTATTCTTGCTCTCCTCTTCCCCCTCTTCTTTTCCTTTTTATAAAACTAGACATGACACTGAGAACTCTGGCTCACCATCAGGCAGTAACGGAGATGATGAGGCAGAACCTGACGCAGATGATGAAGAGGGCGAAGGTGAAGGGGATGGCCTCTCTTCATCATGATTTCCTGGTAAACTAACCTTTGCTAATGTACTTATGTGCCTGCTGTGTGTCTAACTTGCATGCTGCGTTGCACTTTAAGTGCTTATGATTCAGCACCCTTACAGCCACTATGATCTTGAGCAACACCATCAAATTATATTCACATTTTTAAAATTTTCTATTTTATAGGTCTCCACTCCCTATCTGTCCTCTTAATGTGTTATTTTTCATTGAAACAATTTCAGACTCCGTAACTCAACTTCTTCAAGCCATCTCTCTATGCGGCATTCAAAGGAATTAATTGAAGATGAAAGTGACGATGAAGATGATTTGCACATGTATTAAGCATTTGCTTCATTTTATTTCTAGTCAGCTTGAATACATCTATGCCCATAGATATGGTTTGGCAGGGGATAGTAGGCTGTGAAAGGGACACTATAATTATTACATGATCAAGTACTTTGAAAGTCTAGTTCATTTATTAGAATTATAGGTTTGTTATGTTCTTAACATCGCACTTTGATTTTCCAGGGCAATAATGTGAATAGCAGCTGTTTTAGTTCTATGTAATTTTTACCTAGATGTGGTACTGAATCTTTGTATATAAATGTTTTAATGTTCATCGTTAGTGTATGACGTATGTTTGCTTTTATTACTGTAGATCGAATTTTGACTAGTTGACATACTCAATCAGTATTAACTGTACTCTCATGGTTAAAATGCTTCATTGTCATATGCATTCCATACTGTTAGTGTAGGAATGTTTTCTAGGCTACCCTTCAGCTGTACAGCCTAATTCGTTGTCTTGTTTTTGACTGAATCTGTTTATTATAGCTCATTATAGATTTCTGTGATATAAATATGAATACAATATTGAGAGCTTTTCAACCAACCTTTGTGTATATTAGGAGTTTTTAAGTTTGTCCTTATTTTATTCCCCCTTATTTCCCCCTTGACTTTCTATATTTTGGTTGTCAACCCTGAATGAATTTTTTTGTCTCATATATTTAAATTACAGGGTTTTTAGTCTGTCTTTAACAGCAATAATAATTGTGGAAATTATTGTACCACTGCACTTTGTTGTATATTATTGTGAATATTTTACTATTTATCAGGAGTGACTGTGCCCTGGATTGTTTCTAGTCAAGTTGTAGAATAATGTAACTTCAACATTTCTTGAGCATGTACTAGATTTAAACATGTTTCAGAGTACCTTATGCCTTCCGTTGTTGTATTTACAATTTTTTTTTTTATTTGGAATTTGGAACTTTGGTTTTGAACTTTTGTGAGGTATGTGAATATATTGCAGTCAGAACGTCAGAACGTCTCGAATCAATCAACTTAAAATATGTGGTTTAGATTATTGTATAAAAGCATAGTCATCTTTGAACTACTCAAAATTTCCTCATGTCAGTTTTGATTTTATAGGATTACAAAGCACTGACCCATGGAGACATATCACAATTACTTGTATGTTCTTATATTTCTTTTTGATTCTTGTTCATTAACAAATAAAAGAAGAAATAAAAAAGCATTTTCTTAACTTTGTTGTGGCAAAATGAAGAACATTTCCTCAAACCTTTCTCTTAGCATTTTGACTTGATGGTGGTACATCGGAAATTGAACTTGTCTTTTCTAATTTGAAGTGTTAAAGTTTTATTATGCTGCTCAATTTAGTTGTAATTTGATGCTTTGAATCAGTTTAATACACATATTTACATATGTATTTAATGTCCCACCTTGTGCTTCTTTTCCCTCTTTCCCCATGATAGGATGTGTTATCCTATGTGTGTCTCTGTCAGTAAATTGGTTAAAGGTAGGATGAAATACTCAGTAAACAGTTGTACCTGATGAAATTTTATTTACCCATCAGTCAAAAACAGATATGTTGCCATGTTATTATTAATAAGGTAATAATACAGTTTTATTACTGTAATTATGTCGGTGTGGCAGTGGTCCATTGAAAAATATATGTAATACATAGTATGTTCCAATGAATAATTATGAATCCTGCACCTGTACGTTTAAATCAAAGGATATGGTGAGGTCATTGGTGACCTACTGGTGCCCAGGAGCACAGTCACAGCTCAGAAGGAAACAAGGCTATATGGAGTTACACTTTAATACTATCCATCCATCTATCCTTTGCATTAGTGATTCGTCCTGATATCATATTGGTAACAAAGCTATAAAGTAATAAATTAATGTTAGTGAAGTGGTCCTCTGCGTTTTTATCGATTGCCCCTTCCCACATCATCGGGCTTGTTGTACCACTAGCAACAAGGACTAAACAACACACAGTCTATCCACGTATCCACACTACAATGTCTACTCTAAATGCAGAAAAAAAGACGTTAAAATTAAATGGGGGAAATGCGTCTTGAAATACAGTCTATCGTTGAGTGGCTGCTCTCCGGGTCAGCACGGCGTGCCGTCCATCTTGGTGGGCGTGGCGCCGGGCTTGCAGACGCTGGTCTTGCCCGTTTCGCCGGCCACCTCGTTGCACGAGTAGCTGAAGAAGCCGCACGCGGACGCGGCCGTGTAGTAGGTGTGCGCGAAGGTCTTGGGGTCGCCGCCGTCGGCTGCGGGCGCGGCCTCCGGGGCCGGCAGCTGGCCGGTGACGCTCTTGGTGACGCTGACGAAGCCCTCGGGGACGGGCCCGCTGACGGTGTCCCCGCTCCGCACCAGGGCGCGGTTGTTGCCCTGGGCGCCCTTCCTGCGGCCACCCTGACCCTTCATGCCCCGCAGCATGTCCTTCTTGCCCGGCTTGCCCTTCTTGCTGCCCTTGCCTTTGACGCCGGGGGCCGGGGCCGGGGCCGCCGAGGGCACGACCTCCGTCTCGGACTTGGGCCGCGTCGAGAAGAGGTCGCCCCGCTCGGGGAGCCGGCTCAGCCCGACGTCCTGGTACTTGGGCGGTCGCTGGCCCTGCTGGTGGTTGTCGTCGAACTCGGTCTCCTCCTCGTCCTCGTAGTCCTCGTACTCGTCGAATTCCTCGACGGCCGCCGGAGGCGGGGCGCTGGCGGGGCCGGGCCCGGGCGTGCTCGCCTGCTGCACCTGCTGCACCTGCTGGCGGGGCGGCGTGAAGGTGGTGTCGCCCCTCAGGCCGTTGGGCGTCTCACTCGAGTCCTCCGCCGAACCCCCGTGGCCTTGGCCTGCAAAACCGCGAAAGCTCTTAATGCATTCCCACGCGCCGGGACGACTTGCCTACCTCGCAGGGGCGGACTCCTCACTGACCAGGAGCTTGCTGTGTAGGCGCGGCCGGGGGCGGGGCGGCGGACGACGGCGGGGGCTGCGGCTGCGGCGGCCGCACCTCGCGGTTGCTCGAGTCAAACGTGACGGTCTCGTTGAGCGTGTTGATGGTGAGGGTCTCGTTGAACACGATGTGGTGGCCGCCGACGGCGGTCTGCCGCGCCAGCATCTCCACGTCCTGCTCCGTGAGCGTGCTGCTGCTGCGGCTGGCGGTGCCGCTGCTGGCGCCGCTGCTGGCGCCGCTGCTCTCCCGCTGCTGCTCGGTGGTCTGGGACTCGTTGATGGCCTTCATGGCCTGCAGCCGCATCGTCGCCTGGGGCAGCGCACGCCCGGATGCGGCCTGAGCCGCGCCCTTGTACGCGATACCGTACCTGAAACACAGTGCAAAAGAAGCGTTTAGCCAGCCTTGGACCCAGGACCTCGAGGGCCCACAGACCCACGGAGCTGTTACAGCACCTGTACGAGCCGTCGATCTCGGCCGTGGACACCCCGGATGTCGGCCCGGACTGCGACAGCGCCGAGCCACCCCCGCGGAACGGCGTGGGCTGGTCCTGGTTCCGGGGCAGGAAACCGATCTGCGCCTGGGAGGCCGTGGCCCCGGGGCCGCGGCTCTGCGCGTCCGCGATGCCGCCTGCCAGCCCGGCCTGCACCTGGGTGTTGGTGCCGTACGTGACCCCCGAGCTGGTGGAGACGGCGCTCGTGCCGCTGCCGTCCATGCCCACGGACACCTGCGTCTGCGCCTGCTCCCGGCCGCCGTGCGACTGCGCCACGCTCAGGGACCCCTGCGGGGACCCGGACACGGACGTCTTGGAGGACTTGAGCTCGTCGCCCGTCTGCGCCGAGGCCGCGAACGTGCCCGTGCCGGAGTAGCTGCCGTCCACCGCGGTGTGGGCCACGCCGGACCCGAAGCGGCCCTTGGACGACGCGCCAAGCTTGGTGAGCCCGTCCGGCGAGGACGTGATGCTGGACGTCGCCACGGCGTCGCCCTCGTTGGAGCCCAGAGGCCCCGTGCCGATCTCACCGCCGCCCGCACCGACAGCGCCGCCAGCGCCGCCGGGGTACTGACCACCCACACCACCGGGGTATTGTCCACCAGCGCCAGCTCCAGCAACGCCTCCAGGGTACTGTCCTCCCGCTCCAGTCCCACCAACACCCACAGGGTATTGCCCTCCGGAGCCACTTCCTCCCACTCCTCCCGGGTATTGCCCACCCGCGCCGGTTCCCCCGACACCTCCGGGGTATTGGCCACCCGCGCCAGACCCACCAACGCCTCCAGGATATTGCCCAACCGCGCCGGTTCCTCCCACACCACTGGGGTATTGTCCGCTCGCGCCAGACCCACCAACCCCTCCAGGATATTGCCCACCCGCGCCGGTTCCTCCAACACCACCGGGGTATTGCCCCCCCGCGCCGGTTCCTCCCACACCACCGGGGTATTGTCCGCCCGCGCCAGACCCACCAACGCCTCCAGGATATTGCCCACCCGCGCCGGTTCCTCCCACGCTCCCGGGGTACTGTCCGCCAGAGCCAGCGCCGCCAGGGTATACCCCGGCCGCTCCTGTTCCTCCTACACCTCCAGGGTATTGTCCACCCGCACCGGTTCCACTCACGCCGCCAGGGTATTGTCCAGCCGCTCCGGTTCCTCCTATTCCAGGGTATGGCCCACCAGTCCCCGGTCCTCCAACGCCACCGGGATATTGTCCACCCGCATTCGTTCCTCCTACAGCCCCGGGATATTGTCCGCCAGCCCCACCACTGGTTCCTCCCACACCTCCTGGATATTGTCCACCCGCGCCAGTTCCGCCTACACCGCCGGGGTATTGTCCGCCAGCGCCGGTTCCGCCTACACCTCCAGGATATTGTCCGCCTGCCACACCACCGGTTCCTCCAACACCTCCCGGATATTGTCCACCCGCGCCAGTTCCGCCTACACCGCCGGGGTATTGTCCGCCAGCGCCGGTTCCACCTACACCTCCAGGATATTGTCCGCCTGCCACACCACCGGTTCCTCCAACACCTCCCGGATATTGTCCACCCGCGCCAGTTCCGCCTACACCGCCGGGGTATTGTCCGCCAGCGCCGGTTCCGCCTACACCTCCAGGATATTGTCCGCCTGCCACACCACCGGTTCCTCCAACACCTCCCGGATATTGTCCACCCGCGCCAGTTCCGCCAACACCGCCGGGGTATTGTCCGCCAGCGCCGGTTCCACTTACACCTCCAGGATATTGTCCGCCTGCCCCACCACCGGTTCCTCCCACACCTCCCGGATATTGTCCACCCGCGCCGGTTCCGCCTACACCTCCAGGATATTGTCCGCCTGCCCCACCACCGATTCCTCCAACACCCCCCGGATATTGTCCACCAGCGCCAGTTCCGCCTACAACGCCGGGGTATTGTGCGCCAGCGCCGGTTCCGCCTACACCTCCAGGATATTGTCCGCCTGCCCCACCACCGATTCCTCCAACACCCCCCGGATATTGTCCACCAGCGCCAGTTCCACCTACACCTCCAGGATATTGTCCGCCTGCCCCACCACTGGTGCCTCCTACACCCCCCGGATATTGTCCACCCGTGCCAGTTCCGCCTACACCGCCGGGGTATTGTCCGCCAGCGCCAGTTCCACCTACACCTCCAGGATATTGTCCGCCTGCCACACCACCGGTTCCTCCAACACCCCCCGGATATTGTCGACCCGGGCCAGTTCCGCCTACACCGCCTGGGTATTGTCCGCCAGCGCTGGTTCCACCTACACCTCCAGGATATTGTCCACCTGCCCCGCCACTGGTTCCTCCTACACCTCCCGGATATTGTCCACCGGCGCCAGTTCCGCCTACACCGCCGGGGTATTGTCCGCCAGCGCCAGTTCCACCTACACCTCCAGGATATTGTCCGCCTGCCACACCACCGGTTCCTCCAACACCCCCCGGATATTGTCCACCCGGGCCAGTTCCGCCTACACCGCCGGGGTATTGTCCGCCAGCGCCGGTTCCGCCTACACCTCCAGGATATTGTCCGCCTGCCCCGCCACTGGTTCCTCCCACACCTCCCGGATATTGTCCACCAGCGCCAGTTCCGCCTACACCGCCGGGGTATTGTCCGCCAGCGCCGGTTCCGCCTACACCTCCAGGATATTGTCCGCCTGCCCCACCACCGATTCCTCCAACACCCCCCGGATATTGTCCGCCAGCGCCGGTTCCGCCTACACCTCCAGGATATTGTCCGCCTGCCCCACCACCGGTTCCTCCCACACCTCCCGGATATTGTCCACCCCCGCCAGTTCCGCCTACACCGCCGGGGTATTGTCCGCCAGCGCCGGTTCCACTTACACCTCCAGGATATTGTCCGCCTGCCCCACCACTGGTTCCTCCCACACCTCCCGGGTATTGTCCTCCTGCCCCAGTTCCGCCTACGCCTCCAGGGTATTGCCCACCTGTTCCTGTTCCACCCACTCCTCCAGGGTGTTGCCCTCTAGCCCCAGCTCCTGTGCCCCCAGGGTATTGTCCACCCGCACCGGTTCCTCCTAAACCTCCAGGGAATTGTCCACCTGCTCCTGTTCCACTTACTCCAGGGTACTGCCCGCCAGTCCCAGATCCTCCAACGCCACCGGGATATTGTCCACTGGCTCCAGTTCCACCGACTCCACCGGGATATTGTCCACCCGCGTTTGTTCCTGCTACACCCCCAGGATATTGTCCAACCGCGCCGGTTCCGCCCACACCTCCGGGATATTGTCCACCGGTCCCTCCCACACCCCCAGGATATTGGCCACCCGCGCCGGTTCCGCCTGCACCCCCAGGATATTGGCCACCCGCGCCGGTTCCGCCCACACCCCCAGGATATTGTCCACCCGCGCCGGCTCCTCCTACACTCCCAGGATATTGGCCACCCGCGCCAGTTCCGGCTACACCTCCGGGATATTGTCCGCCAGTCCCGGGGTATTGTCCACTGCCGGCAGTTCCACCACCAGCTCCAGGGTATTGTCCACCCGCACCCGTTCCTCCAACTCCGGTTGGGTAATTGCCACCAGCACCAACTCCGCCGGGGTATTGTCCAGTAGCTCCTGTTCCTCCCACACTTTGGCCAGGGTACTGTGCTCCAGGCACTCCTAAACGATAAATTTGATTTTAATTTTATTTTGAGCCTGATTTAAAACCAGTAGTATATGACATTCTACGCCAAACTAACGCACGAACATCCGTTACAAAATTGGTTACACTATATTTTGACCGCTACATTAGTTTGACATGGAATTTCTACACGTGCACTTTTATATTATTTTATTATTATTACCTCCGATAATTCCGCTTTGGCCTCCTGCACCTGTTCCTGCAACTCCTGCCGGATATTGGCCACCTGTTGCGGTTCCACCAGGGTACTGTCCACCCGCTGCAGTTCCACTCACGCCTCCTGCTGTATATGAACAATATGAAAATGTTTATCTCGTAACTCTGCAAGTAAGGGATGTTCACAAATGTCGATATTCTCTTATAAGGAAAAGAGGTATTTATACCTCCGACAACCCCGCCTTGGCCAGGGTATTGGCCAACTGCACCGGTTCCTCCGACGCCTCCTGGGTATTGGCCACCGGTTCCAGTTCCAGGTCCGACTGTTCCAGCAGAGCCTCCAACTTGTCCCGGGTATTGTCCGCCTGCACCAGTTCCACCTGCCCCTCCAGGGTACTGGCCACCTGCTCCTGCCCCTCCTGGGTATTGGCCGCCCGCTCCCGTTCCTCCAGGGTATTGGCCGCCCGCTCCCACTCCGCCAGGGTATTGGCCACCCGCTCCCACTCCGCCTGGGTATTGGCCAGCCGCTCCCGAGCCTCCAGGGTATTGACCACCCACACCCGCGCCTCCGGGGTATTGGCCACCTTGTCCTGTTCCCCCAGGGTATTGACCACCAGATCCGGTGCCACTTGCACTCACTCCTTGACCCGTGCCAACTGCTCCACCTCCAGGATACTGTCCACCAGCTCCAGTTCCACTTACTCCTCCGGGATATTGGCCTCCCGCGGCGCCGGTTCCACCAACGCCTCCAGGATATTGCCCCCCGGCACCAGTTCCTCCAACCCCTCCCGGGTATTGTCCACCTGCACCAGTTCCTCCCACACCTCCGGGGTATTGGCCGCCTGCTCCCGTTCCTCCCTACACCTCCAGGGTATTGGCCTCCAGCGCCAGCAGGGTATTGTCCGCCCGCGCCAGTTCCACCTGCTCCTCCCGGGTATTGGCCCCCTGCACCAGTTCCTCCCACACCTCCGGGGTATTGGCCGCCTGCTCCCGTTCCTCCCACACCTCCAGGGTATTGGCCGCCAGCTCCCGCTGTCCCGGCACCCCCGACCTGTCCAGGGTATTGTCCAGCGGCTCCAGGTGCCCCAGGTATTCCTCCGACGCCACCGGGGTACGGACCACCGCCACCTTGGCCGCCTTGGCCGGTCCCCGCTGCGCCTGGACAGAGCGTACACTCACATTAACACAAGGCCGAGCGATAGGTATGCGACTGCTGTCAACGAGACTGACCCGCTGCTCCGGGAGCGCCCCCTGCGGCACCTGCGGCCCCTGCGGCCCCTGCGGCCCCCGCGGGGCCCTGGCCCGGGCAGTCCTCGCACTCGTCAGTGCCGGACTGGCTCTGCGCCTGTCCCATGCCGTTCACTCCCCCTGTAGGTCAGACAGCGCGATGAGTCTCAGAGCGGTGGCCGTTGCTCGGCGGCCGCGGCCCGGTCCCGACGGTCACTTACTGACGGTGGACCTGGAGGTGCCGTCCGCGCCCGCGACGGCCTCGGCGGTGCCGCCGTCCTTCCCGTTGCCGAAGGCGATGAACTGCGTCTGGGTCTGGCCCTTGTGCTTCTTGGGCTGCGAGCCCTGCACCAGCAGCTGCCGCCGCTGCCGCCGCTGCCTGCGCCCGCCCCACGCCGCCAGCGCCGCCATCCGCGCCGCCACCCGCGCCTCCACCGGGGACATGAGGAGCCTGACGTCCATCCGGCGGCAGAAGGCCGACGCTCGGGGACCCGCGATCCTCTCCAGCTGTCAACCGGCACGAGGTTCATTGCGGCGCCGGGGCTCGGCTCGGCTGTACGACGGCGACGTGCCGCGGGACTGACCTTCTCCTGGCCCAGCGGCACGTCGGCCACGTACAGCGTGCGCGCGGCGCCGGGGAGGCCGCCCACGAGCCTCTCCACGTAGCACTTCTCGCGCTCGACGTTCTTGTACACGACGACGCTCTAGAACAGGGCATGGCAGTGCGGTGTCGGTTAGTCTTTGTGACGAGAGAGAGAGAGAGAGAGAGGAGGGGTGGGAGATGACACCACTGGAAGCCATCCTGTAAGGTTAGGGGGAGGGGGGGGGGTCCCAATACAGAGCCGGGTGAATGATGTCAACAGACTCGGCCGGCGGTCCACTGCTCCTGCTTGCGAGCTGCACCAGAGATAAGGCCGATTCAAGAGAAAGTGCCGAAGATAGTGAATGGACGGTTGGTGCTCCGTGGGTTCAGCCGCCGACAGCGTTACACTACAGCGCCACAGCGCCACACTACAGCGCTACAGCGCCTCACTGCAGCGCTAGCGTCACACTACAGCGTGACGGCGGCAGGGTTCCGACTCACCCTTCCCTCGTCACGGTACGACGTGGTCCCCTCCAGGCTCATGACGTCGTACGAGTCGTCCACAGCGTTATCGTCCTCCTCCGGCGGGGCCCCGGCCATGATAGACGCCGGCTGAAGTGAGAGAGAGAGAGCATCATTATATCGCGCTCCGTCTGTCCTAAACGTTTGCGAACACGGGCTGGTGCCGGCACGTTGACGGCGTGACGGTGTAGTCGGGCCTCTGGTCCTCGGCGGGGGGCCCTCACCCACACAGGGTCGCGACACACACGCACACAGACACACGCACACACACGCACACACAGGCACACGCGCGGGAGCCTTCGACCCGGCGCCGCTCTTTTATTTACGTTTTCGGCCTTTATCTCATAGAGAGTTCATAGCCTCGGATCATCGCCCGCGCCGCCCCTACTTTTCGAAAGCAGCTCAAATACTATCGCAGCCCAGATGGCTCTCCACAGTTGCAGCGCGGACGCCGAGGAACCCGGGGTCAGAGAGAGAGAGAGAGAGAGAGAAAGAGAACACCGGAAAGGCACGTTAGAATAGCCCCGTTTAGTCTCCCCGTCTCTCTCTCTCTCTCCTCTCTCTCTCTCGCACTTTCGCCAAATTCTCTCGCGTCATTCCAAATATTTCAATGTCATTTCTCTCCCGAGAACATGGAAGGATGGTTTGGGTACACCACGAGGGCCTCCTCACCTGTCCGAGGTGGACGGTGCACAACAGCAGCAGCAGCAGGGCGACGACCGCCCCCCGCCAGGCCGGCGCCGAGGGCCCCGAAGCCCCCAAGGCCGCCATGGTGCTCGCCGTGGTGCCCGCTACAGGGCCATGACGTTCAGCAAAGTCCCGGACGATCCTGGACAGCAGCCTCCGCGGTGGAGCCGAGCGAGATGACGACGACGACGGCGACGACGAAGGTGCGGTGTTCGGCGTGCGCTGCGCGGCCCGATGCTGCGTCCCCGCCTGCCGAGGAGTGTCTGCGGCCCCCGACGGCCCCTGATGGTCCCCGACGGCCCCCGGGACGCTGGCGGCCGCGTGTCTGGGGGCGCGGCGGGGCGCGGCGGGGACGCGCTCGGCGCACTGTAGCGGCTGCACCGACCGCTCAGCACCGCCTCACCAAACAACATCAACAAATAGTTTCAATTTTTTACTTTACTATTCCCCCCTCCAAAAAAAAAATCTTGCAAATTTCCCGCATTTACAAAAAAAAAAAAAACGCTTGTTGGTATGTAGGGAGCGAAATCGCCCCTCGGAATTTGTGTTTGCCTCTACCGAACGCTATCCAGGGTTGGCGGGAAGGTAGGCAAAAAGCCGGCCACGCTGGTGTAATGTCAGTGGCCGGCTGCGCAGGTGTAATGTCAGTGGCCGGCTGCGCAGGTGTAATGTCAGTGGCCGTCTACGCAGGTGTAATGTCAGTGGCCGGCCACGCAGGTGTAATGTCAGTGGCCGGCTGCGCAGGTGTAATGTCAGTGGCCGGCCACGCAGGTGTAATGTCAGTGGCCGGCCACGCAGGTGTAATGTCAGTGGCCGGCCACGCAGGTGTAAAGTCAGTGGCCGGCCACGCAGGTGTAATGTCAGTGGCCGGCCACGCAGGTGTAATGTCAGTGGCCGGCCACGCAGGTGTAATGTCAGTGGCCGGCCACGCAGGTGTAATGTGAGTGGCCGGCGCTCTGCTGACGCTCCGCGGACCAACGCGACGCACCAGCGGACTCGCCCCCCCCCCCTCTCTCTCTCTCTCTCTTTGTCTTTCTGTCTCTGTCTCTCCCTCTCTCTCGCCACCGGGGGACTACGACGGCGTCCTCGGCCGCCGCCGCCGGCCGCCCTCCCGGTGCGCGCGCTACAAGTATAGAGACGACTCGGGGCTTCTATTTCTATCGAAGGGAGTTTTTTTTCCTGCTGCGTGCCTCTGCCTACCTGCAGGAAGGCCTCCCAGGCCCTCCACTGCATGCCGACGGCGGCATCCGCGACTCTCTCAAAGAGAAGGGGGGGGGAGGGAGGGAGGGAGGGAGGGAGGCCGTCGTCGGGGGCACCCACACGGTCAGTGGCTTCCCCGAGGCCCCCGACGGAGACCCGACACCTAGCCGTCATCGAGAGCGACGCCATCGACGTCCACCAAGTGATCGCGAAGCATGGCGTGTTTCACAGTCTGGGACGCGGGGCGCCAGCCGGCCGCGCCGCCTGCGGGTGGCCGGGTAGGCCGGCCCGCGCGGCACGCGTGCGCGTAGAGGCCGCGGCTGCCTACCCGGCAGGCGCCTCACCCGGCTGCGGGGCGGGGGCGGCCGTGCCGCAGCCGTGCCGCGGACTGCCGCGAGATGGCGCTGCGCGGAGGCCGCGCCGTGTGTCGTCGGGGGGTATCGCCGCCGCGGTCTTGCGTCATGGGGTATTCACTGTTGCCGAGGAATCGAATTTGCGGCGGCGGCCCCCGCTGGAAAATATAAATGTCGACAGCGAAATGATGATATCGAAGCGGAAATCTGTTCTGAGAAGGAACTGAGTAGTGCGAACGGAGTCAGGTCAGGCCGAACGACGGCCGAGGAGACGGGGTTGGGAAAGCCGAGGGCGGTGAGCAGGCTGTTGGTGGCGCGGCCGGCGGTGAGGGGGTGGGGGACTCCACGGCCGTCTTGGCGGTCTGCAACGAGGCGCGGGGAACCCTCGACACCCTCCCCGAGCACTGCTGCTGAACCCTGCCGCCCGCCGCGCACGGTGGGGGAAGGAGGAGGAGGAGGAGGAGGAGGAGGAGGAGGAGGAGGAGGAGGAGGAGGAGGGGGCAGAAATGGCCACAGTGGCGAGGGGAGCAGCGGTAGCGGCGAGGGGCAATGTCTGCAACATTTCATGGGTCCGGCCGTGGCCGAGGCCGTGGCGGGCATTCGCAGCCGCCGGCCCCGGCGCCCCTCTCGGCTCCGGCCACACATACGACCGACAACGCTCGTTCGTTCGTGTGATTTATCGTATGAACGGCTCGGGCCAGCGGCGGCAGCGGCAGTGCGCAGTGCACGTGGGGGCGCGACGCACAGGGCGCGGCCCCGCCGGCTCTGCCGGCCCCGCGGCGGAGAGCAGCTGAGGTGCGTCACTCCTGGACCGAGTTAAAGGGATGGACACAGACAAAGAAGTGGTGGAGAAAACAATTTGAAAAAAAAAATAATTTGAGGAAAAATCGATGAAACGCATGATCGACGTCATGCTGAAAAAAAAACAACGAATCATATCAGTCATGACTTTGATCAGCGTACATCGAGGCCCCGCGCCGCCGCCACCGCCGCCGCACTTTTATATACGAGGAATCAATTGGCGATCCATCAGGGGAGGCAACACTGCGACGCGAAACATTGCCGACATAAAGGCACGCAGCGGCGGCGGCATGCTGCCGTGCGCCGCGTGCGAGGCGTGTGCGTGGCGCGTGCCGGCGGTGACTCGCGGCGGCGGGGGAGGCCCACTGATATATGGTACTCCGCGTGCTCCCGGGGGTTAAGAGTTTTTCCGGAACCGACGACTGTCGGGGGGGAGTTGGGGGCCGTGCTCGGCCGTGCCGCCGTGCCGCGGGCTGTTCGGATCGACGCCAATTTTATGTGCGGTACGCCGGAGGGTAAAAATGCCGAGAGAGAGAGAGAGAGAGAGAGAGAGAGAGAGAGAGAGAGAGAGAGAGAGAGAGAGAGAGAGAGAGAGAGAAAGAGGCGGCGCCCCCAGGCCGTGGTGGCGGCGGTGTATCGCGTTAGAGGCCGCGCCTATGTTTCGATGGCAATTCGCCGCCGTGCCGCGGCAGGCCGTTGGCAGAGCAGGGCAAAGGGCCGTACGGGGCGGAACTTTTCAAATCGGAAAGCAGTTTGGTGGTAACCTGTATGAGGGGCTTGTTGCGTGTGTGTGTGTCTGTGTGTTTGCACGTGTGTGTGCGTGCGTGGGTGTTCAGAGCAAACCACAAGCAGTCATTTCTCGCCGGCCGATTTATTCCACGTACCATTTCCTCTCCCACATTTGATTATTTATTTATTTCCTTTTTAACTTTATTTTAAAAGGGTTATGATGCGGTTGGGAGAAAGAGAGAGAGAGGTGGGCGCAGCGCCCCTCGGTACCAACAGGTTCCCGCCCTCAGCGATGTGCTCTCACTCGCACGGACAGGGCGCTCTCTGTCTCTTTCGGTCGCCGCGCGCCGGGGCCAGCGGAGTGAGCGCCTGCCGGGTAGGCAGCGCGGACACACCCGTGCTCGGCGGGCCGGTCGGTCGGTGTACCCGCCGGGCGCCAGCGGTCTGGTCTGTCAGTCTGTCTGCTGTCTGTCTGTCTGTCTGTCTGTCTGTCTGTCTGTCTGTCTGTCTGTCTGTCTGTCTGTCTGTCTGTCTGTCTATCTGTCCGGGAGTACCTACCGCTCCCTCCGGCGCGGCACCTCAGTGTGTCATTTAGGCCCTAACGCCATATGCAAAGTACCCAGTGCAGGCGGGGCCCCCTGCTCTGACATTGCGCCTAGCGCACGCCTCCCCGTCCCCCCCCCCCTCCCCCAAATCCCTTGTCCCGCCCCTAACTACCCGTGCGGTTACGACGGAGGGGCCCGGTCTCTTCGCTCGTCCTGGTTGGTTACAATGTTGTTGTTGTTGTTGTCTCCCTCCCCCTCCTCCGGTTTTTAGTCTGCCTATTTCTCTTTTTCTTTCGTTTTTCACTTTTCACTCGTGCCCCCCCCCCCCCCCTCTCTCTCTCTCTCTCTCTCTCTCTCTCTCTCTCTTTTATCGCCTGCAGCTGGTTGGCCCTGGCACGACGAGAGGAAAGGAGGAGGAGGGCGTTCTCGCTGAATTCCCGCGCGTTCGCTGCTCTCCCTTTTTTTTTTTTTGGCGCGCGTCTGTTTTTTTTCTTCTTTATTTTTTTTGAAAGTGTTGGCTCCTGTTACGAATATCGCTTTTATTTCCTGTTGGCAGCCCTGCTTATGCCAATGAGGTCGGGACAATGTCCGCACCCGCAGCAGAACCGAGGCGGCTCTGGATGCCGAGGCAGACGCTCCACGCAGATACGCTCGCGTGTTGTTGTTGTTTTTGTTTATGGAAAACGTGGAAATGATTCCCATGGTTTTCTGCTGGCAGCACCACCACACCCCCCCCCCCCCCCCCCCCCCCGCGACACCAGACAGCCCCTCGAGTGTTCTACATTCCTGCAACACCCGTACCCCTATCCATCATCCATATCGTCCTCTATTTATTTCCCCACATGCAAAATCGTAGTCCAGCTCTAGTGTGATAAAAAGCGGAAAAAATACAACAACACACAAAGAAGCAAAACATTGAGCAAAAGTAAACGGTGATCCCTAAAAAAAATTGATATTTACTTGGCCACTGTCTGGTACGACTGGCACGGCCTGCCGCGGCACTGCGGATCAGGTTAGGTTAGGATACGGACGGACCCCTTCCGCCGCTGCTTGGCCATTGTGTCGCCGCGGGTGTCGGCCGGCCACGTCAATCACAGCAGACGACGCGTCGCGGGCGGGTTACAGAGAGAGCGTCAGGAGACGCGAGGCGACGCTGCTGTCCGGCCGACCACTGACGAGACGATGCTACTTCCTTTTTTGTAAACATTTATTAAAATGTAAGCAAAATAACCTTGAATTAGCAAGGTAAAAAAATTGACAAGCGTCAGACTACCGATGGTTTTTGCCCTGTGCGCCGGTATGGTGGCCTGAGTACACTCATTACTACCACACCGGTGCACTCACATTTTCCTACCCTGCTTATTTATACAATTGAGAACTGATGGCGATTCTGATGACAGGAATCCTGTATGAAGAAACATTAGAGAGTGTCGATGATAATGTCGCCTGTACTGCGTATATACCGGGAAGACATACCCCCACCCCCATCACTCCCCCGTCTCCGTCCCCTTCCATCCTCCCACTCCCCTCCCCCTTCCCCACCCCTTTCCTCCTCCGTTCTCCACCCGTCGCTTTCTGTCTTCCGTGCAAAAAGCCCGTTCAAAACCAACAGCATTTCGGCCCCTCTCTGTACGCTGGGTGCGGGGCGCGGCGGGTTGGTTGCCCCTTCTGTGCTCCTTCGGATGTGCGTGCGTGTGTGTATGTGTGTGTGTGAGAGAGAGAGATGTAGTGTAGGATGCAGCGTCTCTGTCTGTCTGTCTGTCTGTCTGTCTGTCTCTCTCTGCCTTTCCCCTCGCCAAATTTGCATAAACAGAAAGTCTCTCTCTCTCTATATATTCTCTCTCTCTCGCCGATAGAAGCGTCGCGCACTAGTCTCTTACTTCGTCCACAGTCCGACGGTGCCGCTCTCATGTGGCACTTCCAGCCAATCATTTAACCCGTCAGAGACGATTTGGTGGATTTTTATTTTTTATCGAAAGAGTTAGACGCTGATGATGACGTCAGCGGGCGGCACGGCGGCACGGCGGCTGACCTGCACCCCCCGGGGGCTGCTGACGACGACCCTCTCCTCGTCGCGCTGCTTCGGCTGCTCCGGGAGCTTCACGCTCCGCTGCGCGCCGCGCGGCTGCCAGTGCTGCAAGTGCAGCGACACCACGCGTCGTTAGCGCTCTGTGAGCAGCCTCGTCCATTGTCTCTCTCTGCGTAGAGAGAGAGAGAGAGAGAGAGAGAGAGAGAGAGAGAGAGAGAGAGAGAGAGAGAGAGGAATGTAGAGACAGAGCAGAATGCTGGAAAAATATAATTCTTATTTGTTTTTGACAAAATATTCTATACAAGTGTTTTTTTTTTAAATAATTGCCTTGACACACGTTCTTAATTTCTGAACAGCACTCTAACTCAGTGGAGAAACGAAAGAAACAAACTCAATCGTCTCGCGCGTCTCTCTCTCTCTCTCTCTCTCCTCCCTCTCTCTTCCTCTCTCTCTGTCTCTCTCTCACACACTCACACACCCGTGCCTCTCTCTCTCTCACTGCCGTGCCGCCGTCGTGGTGTCAGCCACTTAGAATCAATTAATCACAGATAGATGATCCCAGTTATCCGCTTCAAGATCCGATTACAGCCAACAGCTTGCCACCCCCGGCTTCCCTCCCCTCCCCGACAACGGCCACCCCGCGCGCTGCACATTTTAAAGCGTTCTGCACATCTCTCTGTCTGTCTGTCTGTCTGTCTGTTGTCTGTCTGTCTGTCTGTCTCTCCCCTGCGGGACCCGCGGTGGTGACCCAGCCCAGCCGGACGGGACGGAGTGTACGGACAGTGCATATCAAAGGGTCGTTTAATGGTTTGCGGTGCAGAGAGAGAGAGAGAGAGAGAGAGAGAGAGAGAGAGAGAAAGAGAGAAAGACAGAGAGAGAGGGGGGGGGGGGAGGGAGTACGAGAGGGTCGGACAGAGAGCGACCAGGCACACCGCACTCACTATGCAGTTTTTGTCGTGTTTCATTGACAGAAAGGTCAGCACTGTTTGGCAGCGCTCCAACAAGTTCTCCGCTCCTTGCTCCTGTGCCATGAGGACAATACTTATGTGTGTGTGTGTGTGTGTGAGAGAGAGAGAGAGAGAGAGAGAGAGAGAGAGAATGAGACGCGCTGTGAGTGTGTGTGCTTCTTACGCCCGGGTCGCCCGGGTGTTCTGCCGCAGCGGCGAGGAGGATAGGTGCCTGTAGGCAAGAAGGAGGCCCTGGCGGGGGAAATGTTGGCGATAGTAGTGTGCGTGCGCTGTGCCCGGCGTGCGCGTGCGCCTGGGTCTGGGGGCGTGCGCAAAGTTTTAATAAAGTTGTGTCGAGAGAGGATTCCGAGGGAGAACGCGCTCGCTCACACACACACACACACACACACACACAGGATGCAGGCAGGCGGTGGAGCCGGCGAGCAGCCCATGCGCCCCGGCTGCCGCCGCTGCCGCCGCTGGGAGGGTGTTCGGCGGGATCGTGTAGACCGGGCCTCCTCAATATACATACGGATGCCTGCCTTTCTCTCCCTGGCTAGCTCCCTCTCCTTCTTGCTCGCTCCTTGCGCTCACGCCCTCTCTCTCTC
>CM049601.1:4446203-4555339 GCA_026979955.1 Megalurothrips usitatus
ACGGAGATGGTGTAGAGAGAGAGAAAGTGAGATGAAAAGATCGAGCAGAGGCGGAGGACACGATATTACGGGGACTTTCAAAAGGTTCCGCAAGAATCTTGACAAACAAGAAAAAAGAAACACAAAAAATTGTGGATTTTTGTTTTAGCAATTTTTCAGGGTATTAAAGTTTTGACCATTTTATATCGAGGACCGGAGTTAATCAGGGTTATGGTTGTCTCAAAACGTGTGGGGCACAACTGATTTGCGGTGTGCTCGGGCGGGCCTCTCTCGAGCACGGGGTGTCTGGTCGTCACGTGCTTCGCGGGGAGGGCTGGATCCTCCCCCTCCCTCCCTCCCTCCCTCCCGCCCTCTAGGCTCCTCTCTCCCCATCGGCGGCGCCATTTCGTATTTATCTGCGTTTTTATTTGGGGCTAAAGCGGCGCACGGTGCCGCGTCCCTCTGGCAGTCCCGCCCCGCGGAGAGGAGAGGAGAGGGGGGGGGGGGGCACCGCCATGGCACCGCCGGGCACCGCAGCGCCGCCACGCCACGCCACGGCGAGCGACGTCTGTTTACGACCGGGCTGGAACGGGCGGGCGGAGAGGGGAGGCGGGGGCATCAGGACTCACATCGTGGTTGCGCGCCGTGCCACCCCCTGGCCCGCCCCCCCGGCCCGCCCCCGCCCTCCGGCCCCGCGCCAACCCCAACAACCCCAAGGAGGCCGCCGGTGCCGTCGGCCACCCCCGGGGCGGGCGGCAAGACGTCCTCCTTAGAGGCCTCGCCGGCCTCCCATCCCCTCCCCTCTCCGCCCGGCCGGCGCTCTACGGCTTTACGCACCGCCTTTGGCCCCTTCTCGCGCGACGCCGCCATTGTTGCAAGGCGGTGGTGGAGGCGGCGCTGGCTGGCGCTATTCCGCTTAACTGAACACGTCCTCCGTCGCCACCCGCTTCAAACTGCAGACTTTTATAATTTTTTTTTTGCAATAATAACAGGCGTGTCGCGCGGCGCGCCCGGCTGCGCCGGCCAGCCTCCCCGCGGGCCGGCCGATGACTGACAAATCGCTGTGCGTGTGCGTGTGTGTGTGTGTGTGCGTGCGTGTGCGTGTGTGTGCCAGAGGGGTTGGCAGGGCGAGGGCAGCAGCGGAGGCCGCGGCGCTGGATGACAGCACGACTTGTCCCTCCTCCCTCGCGTGCTCTTGCTTGCTCTCCCTCCACCGCAGCACGCGCGTGCTGTCTGTCCCTCTCGCACCCCACCCCCGGCCCGGCCCGGCCCGGCCCCCTCTGGCCGCGCTGTGTGCCACCAGCACACGGCCTTATTGAAAGATACCTTGTTTGTGTTCGTCTGGCCGGGTCTGGCCGGGGAGGACGACGCCGACGCCGACGCCGACGCCGAGACCCAGCGCGCGGCGATGTCACCCCACCTTTAGAAACCTGGGATCACGCTTAGACTGAGTGTGGTCAGTGGGAGATCTAGTTTATATAAAACAGTCTCTTCAAGCTACTTACTGGCCAAAACTAGGCGGTGATGATATAGTTCTTTTTTATTCTCGGTGGCGCGGTGCTGACGGCGAGCACCGCCAGCAGGGCCTTGAGGGCCTCCGTGACGAACACGCTGCTGCCGCCGCACGCAGGTAAGCCCCTTGGCCCCTCATAACCCGGCCCCGGCCCCGCAGAGCCAGCGGAGAGCCAGCGGAGCAGCGCAGCCCACTGACACGTGCCCAGATAGCGCCATAAAAACGTCCACGCGATGCTCTCGCCGCTCCGCTGCCACCCAAGGACCTTCGGGTCCTTTGGGGGGGTCCTCTGGGCGGCTGGAGCGGCTGGAGCCTCCAGCACCACCACCGGGGGCTGCGCTGCGCGAACGCCGCTGCTGCTGTCGCCGTCGCCGTCCTCGCAACCTTCCAAAGAGTGCGCACTAGACCCATAGCCACACTGCCAAAACCAAAATAGCATAAGCATTGCACCCTAAAACTTTCTCAACTTGCTTTTATTATGCAGGCGTTGTATATTTTTTTGCTGTTAAATTTCCAATTTTAATCATACCTCGCCCCGCTCTTACCCGACACCTGGCCCACACATACCCCGCACTTACCTGATTCTTACCCCGCACCTACCCAACACACACTGCTGCGCCGGCGTCACCCCCGTGCTGGCCCCGGGGGAGGCAGGCGGCGGCAGGCGTCCCCCTGTTGACGAATGGTCCTGCGGGTGGCGGCGGCGGCGGCGGCTTCGAGGAGGCGGGGGGCGGCAACGGCGAGGGCACCGGGGTCGCCTCTTGACGTCGCCGACGTCGGCGTCGGCTCCGCGGAGACGAATGCGGCCGGCTCTGCGCCCTCCAGCGCCTCCAGAGCCTCCAGCAGCGCGCCGCGTTTGGATTTCCTGGAGGGGCCCCGCCAGTAACTCACCGGCCCCGCCGCCCCGCCGCCCCGCCGCCCCGCTCCCCTCTCTCCGCGGGGCGCGCCGCACGTCCGCCGCGTTTGTATCAGTTTGTACTTCATGCAATATGGAAGCGCCCTGGTCACCTTAAGTCCCGGTTTGTCGTCGGAACCGCGCCGGGCCGCGACCCCCCGCGAGCGCGTTGTCTCCCTTGCTCACGGGCTCTCTCTCTCTCTCTTTCTCTCTTTCCCTGTCTCCCCCTCCCCCCTCTCTCTCTCTCTCTCTCTCTCTCTCTCTCTCTCTCGTGGCCGCATCTCCAGGGGTGGTCTCCCTGTCCACAAACGGGCAATCCAAGCAGAAAGTCATCGAAAGCGTCGCCGCGAACCGCGACAGCGGCATTGAGTCTTAACGCGACAATCATAGGACCCCCTTCGAGGGCCTCGGCGCGGCCGCCACAGGGGAGGGTTTGAGAGGGATTGAGTCACAAAACCTCACCATAACAGGCACCGCAGGCACCGCAGGCGCCGCGGGCATCGCAGGGCCGCCGGACTGGAATAAACACGGCCAATGAGTGACTCTGGAGTGCTGCAGCGGCGGTGCCCGACGCCCCCGCCCTGCGTGTCGCCCTGCGTGTCGCCCTGGCCGCGGGGCTGACAACGCGCTCGCGGACACGCAGCCCGCTCACGGCTGGACGACTCCGCCGGGGTGGTAAATGGCCTGTGTAAAACAACAGTAGCACCGCGCGCACCGCTCCGCGAGGCACAATGGATGACGCGGTCTGTGTGTGTGTGTGTGTGTGTGTGTGTGTGTGTGTGTGTGTGTGTGTGTGTTGTTATATTGTATTGTCGCACTGCCTGCTGGTTTGCGGTGCTAAAAAAGACCACAGGGGAGCCCCGGCGGCCCGGCTGACCGTTCGCATCACGGAGCATCAATGGGCTTGGAGCAACTGTGTGTGTGTGTTGGTGTGTGTGCGTGCGTGTGTGTGTGTGTGTGTCATGACACGCTGTTATCAGTCCGCATGATAGCAGCGCGGCAGCGGCGCGGTCCGCGCTTCCGCCTCGCTGGCCGATAAGCAAAACGACGGCGCCGCGACTTTTGCCGTCGGAACATATAACACGTGTTGTTCGGGGAGGGAACTGTGCGGCGCTGCTCCTGCGACGGCAGAGGAGGCGGGGGGGGGGGGGGGGGGGAGGTGTTGTTTCAAGTTGGCGAGCCCCCTCCGCTGTGGGCCCTGCCGGCCCTGCTGAGCCGCGTCTCCGGAGCGGGGGTCCCCGCAGCGCCCCGCAGAGCTCTGCGGGCCACGGCGGACACCCCCCTAACCACCCCGCCCCTCCTCCCCTCCCCCTTTGCATACATCTCCCTCCGCACCCTTTTAAAGCCAGCACCCCTCCGCGCTGTCGTGCTCTGTCTCTCTCTCTCTCGCTCTCTCTCGCTCCCTCCGTCACCCCGCCCCCAATATCAATGACACGGTTCACTCCTCGCAGACGCCGCTGCCGCGCCGGCCTCCCCTCCCCTCCCCTGCTCCCTTCTGCGCGTCGCGCGTCATGGCTCCATTGTTGTAGCCCCACATAATCTGGTGAATTAAAAATCAGATATCGGTTCGCCCTGCTCCTCTTCCCCTCCCTCCCTCCCTCCCTCCCTCCCTCCCTCCCTCCCTCCCTCCCTCCCTCCCTCCCTCCTCCCCTTCGCGCGCCGCTGACGCCCTGCGCCGACGTGGAGGGTGCGGCGAAGCTGCGGCAGGACAGGTAAAGGACCGCGGTAGGCGTTTCCGATCCCGTCCAGCGTAAGTGAGAGGAAATTTATTTGTGACTGCTCTGTTTTTTTTTTTTGAAAGGACTTCGCGTTTTTAACAGGAACCCGCCGTGCCGTGCGGAGTTGTCGGACTTTTTGTAGCCGCTGTTGCAGCAGCCGACACTGCCGCTGCGGCAGGCCGGGCAGGCATCGGGCAGGCCAAACGAGACTTATCCAATACGCGGCAAAGTAGGGTGTGTGTTCAGAGAGGGGCTTCAGTGAGTTTGGAATGCGGGGAATGTGTGGGGACGGGCGGGGTGCGGGCCGGAGTGCAGGGGCTGCAATGAGGCGACCCGCCCGGCCCGCCCCGGGCCTCCGGGCCTCCGGGGGGACCCCCGCCGCCGATGCCAGCCAAATACTTTACGCCGCCAACTCAGCGAAAAATTGCCAAACGAGCCGTGGCCGGGGGCTGGGCTGCGGGCTCTCGCCTCCGGGCCGCGGCGGCGGCGAGGCCATGGCGGCCATGAAGGCCATGGCGCGCGTGCCCCCATGGCGGCGGCGTCGTGTTCATGACGGTGGGTGTCAGAGGAATGCGCGCGGGCACAGCGGAGTGCGGGCCGGACGGGCGAAAGAAGGGCGCGAGGGGCGTTGTCGTCGAGTGGAGTGGCGGCACGGCAGCGGGGAGGAGGGGAGGGAGGGGAGGGGGTCAGCGCTCGCAGGGCCCACCCCTCCCCGGCCCCTGCAGTGGAGATGGATGACCGGATGCGGCCGGATGCGCTGCCGGACTGCCTGCTGGCTGCCTGCTGGCGCTGCTAGCTCAGTCTGTCCGCCAGACGCGAGCCCCACAACCAAACATAATTTTTTTAATAAATGTAGCTTTTTTTGTGTGTGTATGTTTAAGAATTTTTTTTTCAATCGAGGATGAATATTATTTTTCCCACTTCTAACATCTTACACCATACACCTCTCAAGGGATCTCCCAATACGCTAGGGTCCTCCCCTGGCGGTACATTCGCGGGATCTGCGCTCGCGATCTCCGCGGCTGCAGGGGGGCGGCAGGGGGCGGCAGGGGGCGGCAGGGGGCGGCAGGGGGCGGCAGGGGGCGGCAGGGGGCGGCAGGGGGCGGCAGGGGGCGGCAGGGGGTGCAGTGCCGCATGCGCGACGCGCGGGTCAGCCGGCAAACACCGGAAAATCGCGGACAGACATTGTGACGTTTTGGTTCACGGCGGATCAGCGACGGCGGCGTCGGCCTCCCCCCTGTGCAGGAGCCGGCGGCGGCGGCGGCGGCCAGCCCTCCCCTCGCCGACGACGGCGCACCACCGGTGGACAAGTGCAGATGCTGGCACCACGTGCAGCTTTGGCGCGGCGCGGCCGGAGGGTGGCGGCCCTGCAGCAGCGCGGGGCTCCTCGGCAGCCAGCACAGCCAGCACAGCTGACCCCGCCCCGGCCCTGCACCGCCCTGCCCGCCCCGCCCCGCCCGGCCGGCACGGCGCATACGTGACTCCGCATGGAAAGAACTCTATCAGCCGCGCGGCGAATTCAAAGCCGCCGCCGCTCGCTGTCCTGTCCGGCAGCGCCAGCCAGCCAGCCACCGCCTTGCATAAAGCCTTGCGCGTTCGTCATTACACGCCCTCGGGGATTAGAAACGCGATCAGAGTAATCGATTCACTCGGATTTATCGTGTAAATCGTCACCGAAAAATCGTGTTTGAGTCGCGCGACTGAGAGGCGGTGTTCTCTCTGCAAAATATTTTTTTTTAAATCGCGCGCTTTCCACTGCCGCCCCCGCGCAAGAAGAGTTTCGAAATCCGGTCTGTGCTAGAGGGCCTCCAAGGCCTCCGGCCTGTACACCACACGGTGTACGCGGCCTCTCTTTCTCTCTCCCTCCCTCCCTCTCTCTTTTTCCGGGGCGCCCGGAGCGGCCTGGAGCAGCCGAGAGCAGCCGGGGGAATCCGGCACGCTTTACGAGCGCAAAACCTGACTCGGACCGGACCAATTAAAGTTTATGTGACTTGACATTTTATTCGCGTGCTGCCCCCTCCTCTCTCTCTCTCTCTCTCTCTCTCTCTCTCTCTCTCTCTCTCTCCTCTCCCTCTCTCTCTCTCTCTCTCTCTCTCTCTCTCTCTCCCTCCCTCTCTCTCTCTCTCCCTCTCTCTCTCTGGCCTTTGCTCTGTGGGGGTGGGTATGGGAGAGGGAAAGAGCAAGAGAGACACAGGCACAGGAAGGGCGTAGAGGGAAGAGAGAGAGAGAGCACGACTAGAGTTGCGGAATGACGGGACGCGAAAGAGACAGAGAGAGACCGAGAGAAAGAAAGAGAGAGAGAGAGAGAGAGAGAAAGAGAGAGAGAGAGAGAGAGAGAGAGAAGGAAAGGCAAGGGGCTTGCTTCTAACGCCCAGGCATCCGTGTCAGCGAGCGCAGAAATTTCTCCCCTCGAATCTGCCTTTTTATTTTACCTCAGGGCAGGGATGGCCGACAGCGAAAGCAACAAAGTGTGAACCTCACCCGTCTTCCATTGGCTTTATTTCCCCGGCGCTTTCCCTCGAGGATAATGGGTTTGCCTCACCGCGAGGTGCTATAAGCAATGAGAATTTCTTGTCAAAAGCTTGCGAACGTTCAGACGGGGAAAGGGAAGAAGGAATAGGAGAGGCGGTGCGGCGGTTTTTGGCAAGGCCCCGGCAGAGATGGCATGCTGGTCATGTTGTGCCCATGTTGCCCCGCGCCCCCAGCTCCCGGACCCACGCCCGCGCGCCCCGCTCCCAGCCTGTGTCCCTTTAAAATTCAATGTACGGCGCGAGGCCATGCGGACTTCTGCGGGGATCCAGGGGTTGGGAAGGAGGAGGGAGGCAGGGAGGCAGGGAGGGAGGCAGGGAGGCAGGGAGGGCCTGGCGCTGGGCGGCCCATTGCTCAGTGTGGCACTGCGAGGTGGGCCACCGCTGTCGACACAAAATCTGGCGAAACGTTGTCTCTTAACTTCCTCCTGAGAATGCTCCGTCCTCGAACACCATCTTTCATCAAGAAGAGCGCACCCCAACAACAATATCCAAACACCAGGGCGCAGTAGCCAACAGCGCAGGAGAGAGAGAGAGAGAGAGAGAGAGAGAGAGAGAGAGAGAGAGCACTGGCGCGTCACGGGTGACTGCACTCGGGAGCGGTGCTGTGAGCACGCCTCGGTGGTCCGCAGACGTCTCTCTCGCCCTCTCTCTCTCTCTCTCTCTCTCTCTCTCCTCTCCCTCCCTCCCTCTCTCTCTCTTTCTCGCTCACTCCTCCCCTCCGATCATGTTCTACAAGGCGGAGGCACAAGAGCACAACAGCGCTCCGTGAGGTGGGAGAGTTGGGAGCTCGGCCGGAGAGAGACAGGTCGCTGCGGATAATGTCCTCTCCTCGACACCCGCGCCAAGTTTCCGAGCTGCGAATAATATTCAAAAGCGTCGCCGCGCCGCGCCCAGCGGGGCGCCGCACTGTGCGCTACACTGTCGGCGACTGTACTTGCCGTGTAGATAGTTTACAGTGTAGACTTATTGTGTAGTTTCGCCGCGGGCGGGGGATGGTGCTGCTTAGATGACCGACGTCTTCCCCGCTGTGGGGAGGAAAAGACTGCTGTTGACGAGGGGTTGTCACCTACACCTGTCGACATAGAGAGGGAGAGAGAGAGAGAAAGACAGAGTAAGAGAGAGAAAGAGAGAGGGGGAGGGGGAGGGCGGCAGCTGGATACAATGGCCCGATCGGATCACTGCGTCGCCGCGCCGGCTAATCGCATTTACTTGGTGACGCGGGAGTCATTACACAAACACGGCGTCCGGCATCTCCCGTCCTCGTCGCGCTGCCGGCCGGGGGCGGCCCGGGGGCGGCGCGGGCGGGGTGTTGGACGAAGAGGGAACGAGAGGGAGCGTGACGTCACCGACACCCGACACCGGCGCAGCGCCCCGCGGCGGCCACCTGCGGCAGAGAGTGGACCGAGTTGCACGGATTTCAAACCCGGCCGTCAGGCAGAGAACCGTCATGCGGTGATCCGTCAGGCAGAGAACCGTCAGGCAGAGAACCGTCAGGCCGAAGGTCCGTCAGGCGGGGATCCGTCAGGCAGAGAACCGTCATGCGGGGAGAGCCGTTAGGAGCCGTCTGGAGCGCTCTGAAGCCGTCAGCGGTGCGGTCGTTCACGGCCGTCAGGCAGAACGAGAATCGTCCCCCATTTTCACTCTCTCTCTCTCTCTCTCTCTCTCTCTCTCTCTCTCTCTCTCTGCCTCTCGGATGTGCAGCCGTGGCATTAGCTTTATGCGAGGCGATACTGGCGCCCCGCAGGTGCTGCGGATGGCGCCGGGTGGGGTGGGGCACCAGATCAAACGGAAATCAAGGCCGATGACGGCAAGAAATGACGACGATTCCGCTGGCAGTGACGGCGGCTGCGACCGTTACCTGTTAACGCTGTCAGCGTTACGTAGCTCCTCCCGCGCGGCTGCTTAATGCTGCTTAATGCGCTCCCGCGGGCCGTCGGCGCCGTTGTCTCCGGCCAGCCGGCCCCAAGACAAATACGTCACATTTAGGGAAGTCCCTTCCCCCGGCGGTGCGGCGGGGGTCCTCAGGTGCCAAGGAGGCACCCGGCTGCATTAGTTAACACGGTCCTCTGCCTGCCAGCCCGCCAGCCCGCGCTGCCACACCGGTTACTCTGAGCGCCGCGGCGCTATTTTTCAAAGCGAATAAACCAAATTGTTTTCGCGCGCCAACGTTGCCGAGTCTCTCCGAACGGGTTCTCAGATGATCGCCTGAAGTGATCTGAAATGCCATTCGTACCCATTAATATCAACTAATCAAATTTTTCAATCAAAAAGTAAAAGCGAAGTTGTACAAACAGTTATGATAATACGGTTTTTTAAATTAAATTCAAACAATATTTTTTTGTTTCGGTAATTTTTTTTGGCGTGTATCATGTAAAGTCGCTCGCATTCAACGAGCACAACACCCCCGCCTGCCCGTCCGCGCCCTAAGTGACCCCTCCGCGCATGCGACCTCCTTCGTGACCTCGCCTCATTCAGGGAGCAGCAGAAATAATTTGCCGAGAGGGGCGAAGGGGAGGGGGGGGGGACACCTACGCTGCACCCAGGCGACCCTGCCTGCTGCTCCGCCCATTTTAAACAACACGGAATTCACCCCTTCTGCCCTGAGCCCCCGCCGCCGCCCCCGCCCCCGCCGACCCCGCAGACTTACGACAGCGTTTTGTTCCCGGCATTCCTGGCCTGCTCTTCTAACCCCTGCTGCTTCCTCCCTTATTTTTCTCTCCGGAAAATCCGGGTTCCGCATCGCATCCCCCGCACATCCGCGCCGCCGACGCACTACATCGCCGCCCTTTTTTCCCTTTCTCGCTTTTACTCGCACATTTGGGGTTACTACTAGCAGTACAAAAAAAAAAGGAAGACAGCAGAATTGATGTTTTTTTTGGACGAGTAACTATGGATTGCGGAGACAGAAAAAGGTCGGAAAGAGACGAAGTGAGTGAGTGAAAGAGGGAGAGAGGGAGAAAGAGAGGGAGAGAGAGTCAGGGCCGTAAGTACATGTGGGTGTGGCGGGGCGGTGCGTCGCCAATGGCCACTTGCCCCGAAATGGCAACCATCGTTAACACTTGCGTGGCCAATTTTTACGACGGTCGAACACATTTTTATCGGCCACGCGGACACCATCGGTTTGGTATGGTCTTGGTTGGGGGGAGGGGGAAGGAGGGGGCGTGTGGTACTGTCCCACACAAACCTCCAAAAACAAAAACAAAATTGATCCAACGAAATACACGAGTGCGAAAAATTGGGAGCAGCGCACTTTCCGCAAACATTCGTTTTCCTGTGGAGGTTGCGTGTAATAGGGTGTATTCCGTCGCGGAGGAGCCTCGCCGACCATGATTTTGAAATGCTGTCTCGCGGGAAAGCGCAGCGGCGTAAAGCGAGAGGGAGAGGGAGCGAGAAGACAGGAGAGAGAGAGAGAGAGAGAGAGAGAGAGAGAGAGAGAGAGAGAGCGTGGGACATATTAAATACATGCGAAAAAGGCAAGAGCGAGAGAGAGATGGAGCGACGTGCGGGAACATTTTAAGCCAGCCGCGCGCTGCCGTGCACGAATTAGGCTGCCGCTCTTGCTGCTCGGTGGCGGGGATCCGAGCTCCGCTGGCGGGGCTGGCGGGGCTCTAAGCCGGCGGGTATGAGGCTGTGCGGCTGTGCGCGGTGCGGTGCCACGGCCTCGACGGCCACGGCCTCGGCGGCCACGGCCTCGCCAGTATCTCCGACTTGTTATTCTTTTTAATATCTTCCTTCTCCTCCTGCGCCTCGGGCCGAGGCCCCGGGTCCGTGGCCGGGGCCGAGGTCGTCGAGGCAGCCCACATCCAGCGCCAGCTATTTGGTAGCCGGGCCGCTCTCTCTCTCTCTCTCTCTCTCTCTCTCTCCTCTCTCTCTCTCTCTCTCTCTCTCTCTCTCTCTCTGCTGTGCGCTGCTCAGCTCCCCACCCATAAACCTGACCGCCTCTCTCTCTGTAAATAAAAACTCTTATAAAATTGAACAAAAATACCTATGTATGTCTCATGGGATTTTTCAAAATGGTCAAAATGGAAAACATATGCCTTTGAAATGTGCCATATCAAAATTAGTTTCTAGTCTCTCTGTCTCTCCCTGTCTTTCTCTGTTTCTGTCTCTCTAAATGTTATTTGGTTCGAGAAATAATCCATTTCCATAAAGTCGTACTGATCAGTACTCGGACCGAGGCGGGTGTCTCTCTCTGTCTCTCTCCCGCGCGGTGTCAGAGGGGCGGGTCGCCATGTTGTCTTGCCGACCCCTGACCTCCGCCCCCACCCAGCAGCCGCCTCCGGCCGCCCCCGGCCGCCCCCGGCCGCCCCCCGGGGCGTGGCAGCAGGCCGTGCGGCGCACCAGCAGGGGGTGGATTCGGGGGCGGGATGGCCAGGGATTTGGCACTCCGGGACTTTTTATGTCCGGATTAGAGCTGCCAGCCCTGGCAGGGCGCCCTGGGGGGGCGGTGGTGGGCGTGGGTAGGAGCGAGGGAGAGAGAGAGAGAGAGAGAGAGAGAGAGAGAGAGAGAGAGAGAGAGAGAGAGACAGAGGGTGGCGGCAGGGTGGGGGGAGGTCACCTGGCGCCGCAAATATTGTGTGCACTCCTGGAGGTTAATTAATTTTCTGGCGACGCCGACGGATTGCCCCTCTCGGCCCCTCGCCGCCGCTGCCCGGACCGTCGTCATCGCCCCCGTCCGTCATCCGGGTGCTTCCGGAGGGCGTCCTCCTCCGCCGCCGCCGGCGTCGTCGTGGACGTCACGGAGGCCATCCGTCAGTACGGCGTCGTCGTCCTCGTCGATCGGGTTCGAATCCTCGGCGGCGGCTGCCATTTTTCTTCCGAGCGGAATATAAAGGCAATCGGGGAAAATTGATATTATTATTATGAAGCCGCGGCAATTATCCGTGGACCTTTTGCATGGCTAATGCCTTCATATCCTGCGACAAACACAATTAGCCTGCTATGGGAGATAAAAATGCGAAAAGTGGGCTAGAGAGAGAAAGGCGTGCACCAATGGCGGAGAGAGAGAGAGAGAGTGAGAGGGACAGAGAGAGAAAGGGGGATGATGGTCTCCTTCAACTCGAATGAGAGTGCGACAGTCGCAGAATAAGAGGACGCCCTTCTCTCTCTCTCTCTCTTTCCAGGCGGGGCAATAAATGGGGTTAATTTGAAGACGACTGCGGTCGGTCTCTTTTCGTCGCCGCAAAAATAACCGAGCTTTTGGAGAGCACTGCTGGGGCCATGCATATTCAGAGAGGTGGGGCCGCGGCGGGGGGTCGGCAGCGCCGCGCCGCCGTCGCCGCCCTCGCGGACCGCGGACGGCTACCGTGGCACACGACGAGACTCACTGTCACGCCGGGCATACAAGGGTCTACGACGAAACTACAGCGGCCAACTACACTGCTGTCCCACAAACTCTGTAGCTTTGTTACGCAGTTGCACTGCAGAGTAGAGGCGGAGAACTATGCGCGGTTTGTGTGAATTATCGAGAACTTTTGTCTGTAGCGGGACTGTAGTTTTCTATTTGAGACGTGATCCGTAGTTCCGCGGTGTAGTTCACGCTGGATGTCCCAGTGGCCGCGCCCCCGCGGGGGCTTTTCCTCCTCCGGACCCGCCGCCGCCGCCGCCGTGGCCTGTCCATTAGGCACACAGCCTGTCTCTCTCGCACCGCCCGCCCTGATTGGCTGCGTGGCGTCACGTGACCGCATAATGGCGACAGGGAACACCAATTAAAACACTTTAACCTCTTCTCGGCGGGCCCCGCGCGGCCGTCCGCCCCCGCAGCAGCAGCAGCAGCAGCAGCAGGGAGGCCCCGCCGGGAGCCGCGAGAGGAGAGAGCGGAGAGCGAAAGAAAATACTCTGGAGGCGAAGAGGCGCGCGTGCCGCGCAAGAAAGTAGACACCTTATTTTTATTTCGCTCTCTCAGTTTCGATTTATTTTCTTACTTTCGGCGGCGGCATTCCCGTTCGGTGCATCCCCCCCCCCCCCCCGCCCGCTGTCTATACACGCTTTGCTGCACCCCCTTGATCTTTCAGACCCACAGCAGCGCTCTCTGCCGCGGGGAGGTGGGGGCCGTAACCCCCTGAAACCTACTCGCTTTGCTCTGTGAGGTATGATGAACGCTTGCTAGACGGAGAACGGCATCGTCAAAGCTCTCTCTCTCTCTTCTCTCTCTCTCTCACTCACTCTCTCTTTATCTCTGTCTCTCTATCCTATTCCCCTCTCTCTCTCTCTCTCTTTGTCTTCACGGGCCTTTTCAAATGGCGATCGCTTCCACATTAGGCAAGCAGAGTGGTTATAGAACTCATCCCTGTCCGTCGTGGCGCATACAAGTGATATAAACATGACAATAAATGCCAAGTAGGGTGCGCTTGAGAAAGAAAGCCATTGAGAGAGAGAGAGAGAGTGAGAGACAATGTGAGTGTGATGGAGAGGGAGAGAGACGCCGGCAATGAGAGGGGGCAGGAGAGGGGGCGGCAGGGAAGCTCAAGTGTTTGAGTGGCTATTATTTATTTGCGATTAAAAAGTCCGGCATATTCGCTCGCGTGCATTCCATGTGTGCAACCTGCACTTGCTCAGAGGGGAGGAAGAGACAGAGAGAGAGGGAGGGGGAGGAGAGAGAGAGAGGGAGAGAGAGAAGGGGACAAGAGTAAAAGAGAAATAGAGAGAGGGGAAACAATAAAATTGAGCGCTCATGCACTTGTACAAAGCAGGTTCAATATTGTCATTGCACGAGGGGGGAAATATGATTCCGAGATATGCACAGAGGCTAAAGACAAGGAAGAGAGAGAGAGACACAGAGAGAGAGACAGAGAGACAGAGAGAGAGAGAGAGAGAGAGGAAGAACCAACTAAATGAGGAGATAGCAGAACAAAATGACAAATAATGACGCGATTCAGCGATACATGCCGGTCGCAGTTTGTAATGCAAAAGTCAGTTTTGGTGGCTCGCTTAACAGTGTAAGAAACATAATTTTATTGCTTGTTACATCTGAGAAATGAGTTAGAACGGTGCCTCACCTGGGCGTGCCGCGGGCGGCGCCGAGCCTCGGGCCGAGCAGTGACCCACCCGCAACCCTGCGCGGGCCTCCGCGCCTCTCACTCCGACTCGCCCTTCCTTTTCTTCAGACAGACAACAAGACCTCTCCCAGACACACACACACACATGCACACACACATGCACACACGCACACACGCTCACACAGGCAGAGGCACACAACGTGGCGCCCAAAGCCGGCGGCCCGCCCCACCCCCGCCGGCTGACGCGCCGCCCACCCCCGGCGCGCCTCTCACCCCCGCCCACCCTCTCCCACCCCCGCCCACCCTCTCCCACCCCCACCCACCCTCTCCCACCCCCGCCCACCCCCAACCACCCCCGCCCGCGCCCTCCCCTCCCGCCCTCTGTGGCCGTGGAGCAGAGGGAGCTGGTTTAATATCAGCGGAGCCCTACTCATCTATCAGATCCCAAACAGACTGGAGTTTTATTAAAACCCGAGACGAGGACGGAGCGCTGCGCGCCCGGCACGGGAGCGAGAGAGACGCCGCTACAGCGGAGGAACAGAGATAGAGAGGATGGCAGCGGTCCCGGCTGCCGAGGGGAGGGAGAGAGCCAGTGAGAGAGAGAGAGAGAGAGAGAGAGAGAGAGAGAGAGAAAGAAGAGAGCACAGGAGAGAGAGAGAGAGAGAGAGAGAGAGAAAGAGAGAGAGAGGCCGGTAGTTGTGCCCAGCCAGGCAGAGGGTGCAGACAGGGGCCAAAAGAGGAAGAAACAGAGAAAAAGTCTGGGTGAGAGAGAGAAAGAGGCAGCAAGTGCGAGGGGTAGAGCGAAGAGAGAGAGAGAAAGAAAGAGACGGGGGGGGGCTAAAGGTCGAAGCCGTCGGAGAGAGTTCCAGTGGTGACACACACACACACACACACACACACACACACACACACACACACACACACACACACACACATACGCGCCATCTCTGTGACTCTCTCCTTCTGCTTTTTCCGCTTCCCACGTAACTATCCTGGCTTGTGCCCCTTTCCTTCTGTATTTCTATTTACCGTCGTTATAGGAACTCGGAGCCGCGCTGCTGTATGTAACCCAGTGTAATGCGTCTACCGTAAGTGTGTCACGGAGAGCTACACACTGCACTAGAATACGGCCTACACTTGTGTTTTTGTTTCGTTATTTTTTTTTGGGGGGGGAGGTGATACGGTTACGTTCGCGTTCTAAATTTGAGGCACTCTCTGCTGTGTTGTCATCCAGGCCGCAAGAGAAGCAGGGCTCCCCAGCCGCACACTGCCACCTATCACTGGGACGTCCCCCCTTCACTCTCTCTCTCTCTCTCTCTCTCTCTCTCTCTCTCTCTCTCTCTCTCTCTCTCTCTCTTTCTCTCTCACACACACACACACGCACACTCGCGAGAGTCATTGCTGTAAACAACCTGGCCGGCCAAAATGAGCAGGCAGGGCGGAGAAGGACGCTCTGCTCCGCTGGAGCGCTGCTCGAGGGGTTGTGGTCCTGGAGTCAACGGGGGATGGGGGGGGGGGGACTGCGGGGGGGGGGGGGTCCGCGGGGGTCCGGCGGGCTCATGACATCACGTGACGACACACGGGCGCCGGGGCAATCGTGTTGTTGTGATAAAGAGTTGGGCAGCGGCCGCGGCCAGGCGAGTGAGGGCAGCCGTGTGGAGTCGCTACCCTGTGCCGCTGTCCAGGCGAGTGAGGGCAGCCGTGTGGAGTCGTTACCCTGTGCCGCTGTCCAGGCGAGTGAGGGCAGCCGGGTGGAGTCGCTACACTGTGCCGCTGTCTAGGCGAGTGAGGGCAGCCGTGTGGAGACGCTACCCTGTGCCGCTGTCCAGGCGAGCGTCGGCGCGCAGCTCCTCCTCGTCCCCAGACGGGGCGTAGGGCGGCGCGCGGCACCCGGGGGCTTGCGGATATTCTCCGAGGGTGACGCATGTATAAGCGAACGAGTCCATATTTTTAATAATGTGTGCACGCGCGCGTGGGCGTGTGTGTGTGTGTGTGTGTGCACGCGTGCCGCGGAGTCTGTAGCCATCCTCCTCCCTCCAGGACGCGGCTCTATGTGTGTGTCTCTCTCTTCTGCCTGCGCCCGTCGACGCGTATGCGGACTGGCAGCTCCGCGTCCGCCCCGCGGCACTGTCACTCGCGACTCCCTGTGGAGTGGGAGAGAGAGAGAGAGAGGGGAAACAGAGGGAGAGAGAAGGTGACACAGCAGCCAGTGCGACGCAGAGTGAATAAAAGACTTTTTACAGTTTTGCGCAGTCTAGATTCAACTATTTAAAAATGACATTTTAGTAAGCTTACTGAAATTAAATTTCCATATGTTGAAAACTAAATCTGTAATGTATTTCGCGCGGGTTTCAAGCGCATTTGCAGCGCGGACTCGGGTCGCCGGGTGTCGGGGAGGCGTCACCACGGAATGGAGCCGTGGAGTCCAAGGACGCGCGAAGCGGCCGGCTCGGGGCCAGATCCGAGGCCGGGCCGCGTCAGATCTGGGCAGGGCCAGGCGGGGCGGGGCCGGGCGGGGCCGGGCAGTGGGCCGCCGCGGCGGCGACCAAACCCCGGAGGGACGCAATTTGTAAATAGCGCTGGCACACGCTGCGCTGGGGGCGGCGCTGCGCCGGCGACATTCAACAACGTTTTTCTCACCCCCGCAAATGTCCCAGTGGGACCGCGAGGCCGTGGCCGCAGACGTGCCGCCGGCGTCCCTCCCCCACGGCCGTGCCCTCTCGCACCCCCACCGCCCCGCTGCCGTCGGCGTGCTCGGGGGGACGTCGTCGGGGGTGGGGGACTCCAGGTGGGCGTTGACGCGGGTCGCGGCCCCCCGGTGCTGCTCCACCGTGTCCGTCAACGCCGCCATCCACCACGGCAGACGATTTGCCATTTTTGAACAGTAGAGGGGAGAGGTTTCGTTTGGACTCCAAACACTGGAGCGTCCGGAGCACACATTAACCGATGTTTAAATCTGGCATTTGGGAGGCACAATACATTTGTCTTGAGCCTCCGCCGTAGCATCGTGCCCTGGTGCCGCCCCCCTTTCCCCCAGCAGCCCTGCCTGCCTGCCAATAATCCGACGGCTGCCAAGAGGCACGCGGCGCACTATTTACCCCGCGGGGCACGGAGCGCACTGTATACCAGCACGTCGCGGCGGGGGCGGGCCGCGCGTGGGAACCGTAACCAGCTAGTTACTCTGCCTGTCCTTGTTTTCATACCCGTCTGTCAGTGCGCTGGCTGGCCGAGGCCGCCGTGTCTCTGTTTGCTCCCTCACTCCCTCCCCCTCCCCCTCCCTCCCCCTCCGGCCACACGGTGCAAGTCAAAGAGGCTGCGGGAGGGTGGGCCTCGCAGTCTGTCGGCCGGCCGCCGCGCCTCCCCGCCAGATCGCATCCCCCCCACCTCTCCCCTGCTGGCGATCACATATCAACAAGGTGGGTTTTATTCGATTGTAGCGATTTAGTGACTGATATGTGTGTGTGAGCGTGTGTGTGTGCGCGCCCTGGGGCGGCCGGCGGCGGCGGGAAGGGGTGCCGTTGGGGTGCGGCCGTTTCCCACACACGATGCGTACCGCTCACTAATCGCTCTGCGTGCAGCCTGCAGCGCGCAGACAGTCTTCGTCAGTCAATCATTTCATATTCGCACGGATGATACAGGGTGGTCCGGACCAGATGACCGGGAGGATACAAGCCGTATCCGGGAACGTCCTCCTGCACTTCCGCGCACCGGTTCTCCCCGGAGTTCCCTATTCCATTGCGCGGGAAGGCGATACTACTTTGAAAGTCGGCGGGCGCACGTAAAGGCTTCGCCGTTGACGTCACGGCGTCGCGCAGCCCCTGACAACGCCGCCGCCGCCCGCCCCAACCTGCTGCTGCCGCAGTGAGTGACTCTCTCCCCGGCCGAACACAAAGGCAGAAGGCGGTGTTCGCGCGTGGCGGGCGCGTGGCGGGCGCGTGGCGGGCGCGTGGCGGGGAGCGTGGCGGGGAGCGTGGCGGCGCGTGGCGGCGCACGCCTGCCACGCGACACGGCGGCCGCGCGCTCGGCACGTGCCCCCGGCCGCCCCCCGAGCCTCCCCGCGGGCTAATGAATTTGTTTGCGGGTTGCCGACGACGCCGAGACCACCGCGGCCGGAGGTCCCTCGCCTCGGCAGTTACCGCGCTGGATGGCGGCCGCGGCGGCCGCGGGGTACCTGAGTGTGGAGATTCACAGAAACTCGCTGCCAACTCGCGGAGGTAAATTAATGATAATGATAGAAGTGTTTTCCGCGACGCTCCGTGACAGAACGAGAAACACACGCTTTTCTATCGACTCTAACCCCCGTGGAAAAATTATTACTACAGTTCGTCACAACGAATTCTTTTGTTAATTTAGCAGCCGCCACAAACTTTTGTTTTGACAACTGGGATTTAGTTGGAAAAACAAAACGCCGGTTGAACCTGTGAAAAGCTTTGAAATTGGCAAATTGTATAATAAATTTTTGCTGACTCGAAGAAATCGTTGACCCAACCAAATCTCAGTTCTCGATGCGAACCAAATTTGGAACCGGGTTAAAAATGAACCAGCGCGAGTTCATCTAATAGTTTTACAAATAGACGTAACATGCGCTAGCCTTACCCTACCAACCAAATCGCTGCTACCGATTCACTCAAAAAAAGCGGCGTCCAGACTATAACGTCGCCTGCAACGCGTCTGCAACGCGTGCGGCTGCCAGTACTGGTGTGACGTCACAGCGGCGGCCCGCTGGCCGCTCCCCGCGGCGCCTCGACGTGAGCCGGATCAGCACGTCAAAGACATTTAATATTCATGGCACGTGCGGCCCCCCGCAGAGACGCTGTATATATTGCATCTCGCGGAATTAACCGAGCAGTCGATGATATAAATATTGAAATAAATATGGTCCGCGTCTTGCGCGCGCGCGGCGGCGCGTGGCGGCTGGTCGCGTGGCGGCGCGTGCCGCGCGGGGGAGGAGCGGCAGGCCGGAGGCATTTGAAGCTATCGCTTGTGCCGGTCCCTGTTGATTCATCATATGGCCGCCGGGGAGGTCTACCGGGCTGGGCATCGCTAGGAAGGAAGTGTGGGACCCACGGCGCGGAGCCACAAGTATTTCTGCGCCAAAAGTATCGGTTTTGTCATATTTCGATACGTATCACACAGGGAAAAAAGTGTAAAATCGGTTCTTGATCGAAAAGCTATTTTCTAAAGCACTGGTGCCCTTAATTTTTGGCACTTATGCAACAAGTCTGATTTTCATCGTTGCCCTCGAAGGCTTGGTCCACATAACGTCTTTTCCTTCGCGGGCCGCGAACGCCTTGAAGACTGTCGAGCCTTGCGGTCCGTTGGTGCTGCGGAGGTTTTGTCCCCCGTGATTGGCACTCCTGGCGGCGGCGGCGCGTGCGGCCTCCGGTGCCTCCGGTGCCTCCGGGTCCGGGCCTCCACCGCGCGCCTCGCGCTGTTTATTTACTTAATGCCTCGTCTCACTTGGTCGCCCGGAGGGACAATGCGTGGCAATTTCGCGCCGCCGCCTTTCCCAGCCGTGCCGCGGCGGCTCCCCCGCCGCCGCCGCCGCTATTTGCTCGATGCTCTGGACGTGAAACCGCTCGTGCAGCACCGCGGCGATGGCGCCCTCCGCTCTGACACGACGGCAGCGTCGATAGCGGGGGGAGGGGGGGGGGAGACTTCGGCGGCCTTTGAAGTCCTCCTGCCTTACCGCCGCCAAGAGGCCGCCGCCATAGGCCGCCGCCGCCCGGCCTGGTGGGCCGGGTGGGACGGGTGGGCAGCCGACTGGTGCTGCTTTGGTGTGCCCGCCGCCGCCGCCGCTACGCCCCTCGCCCGGCGTATGTGTGGAAATCGTTTGAAACGCGCGCGGCGGCGCACCGAACCGTTGCTGGGGTGCGACGGGGTGTGTGGGGTGGTGCGGCGGCCTGGCCGAGCTGGCAGGCCGCCGGCGGCCCGCCAGGGCTGGCAGCCCCAGTGGTGGCGCGGCGGTGGGCCCCGCAGGCCCCGCAGGCGCCACACAGGAGCCCGCAGGCTCCGCAGGCGACGGACTCCGCGGGTCCGCAGGCCGCAGGGGATGTTTCTATACGTACGGAGCGAGGGGGGCTGTTTGCCGGCAGCCTTCTGTGCTGCGAGGAAGGGGGTGCGGCGGCGGCTGTGGTGGCCGACGTGTGTGCTGCAGGGGAGAGAGTGAGAGAGGGAGAGAGGAGGGGGGGGGGGAGAGAGGGAGAGAGTCCTCGTGTGTTTGGCCACGGCACACCAATTGGGCCGGAGCTAAGACGGCAGCACAGCCGCCCGGACAGCACAGCACGCGGCGCCACCCACAAGCACGCACGCACGGCGCGCACACGCGCGGGCAGAAGAACACAGCCGAGGGCCATCACGCGCCGCCCGGACCCCCGCGCGCCTTATGACGTCAGCCCAGCCCGGCCACTTCCGCGGCGGCGACACGGCGGCGGCCGGGCGGCGGGGCAACCCGCGCCAACAAGAAGCAGGCCGTGAGGGAGGAGGGGAGGCCGGCGGCGTACGGGGGCCGGCGGCAGGACGAGAGGCTGACACTGCTGCTGCTGCTGCTGCTGCTGAGCTGCCGGCCGGGGAGCCGCGGGTGGTCTACGGCTCGCGGCGCAGCGTGGTCTCAAGTGCTTGACCGCCAGCTGGCGCCGCTCTCTCTCTCTCTCTCTCTCTCTCTCTCTCTCTCTCTCTTTCGCTCTCGGAGGCCGGTGGCGTCCTATCAGCCCGCCCAGCCGTGCCGTGCCCACGGCCGTGCCCCCCGTCAGTGTCAACACAGCTGGACGGCACTGCCTCTCCACCCCACTCTCTCTCTCTCTCTCTCTCTCTCTCTCTCTCTCTCTCTCTGTCCCTCTGTAGCCCACGGCCACCGCAAAAGGGGTTAAAGACAAATAAAAAACAAAAGAAAAGGAGGAGGGAGTGGTCGCGCGGGCAGGTGGCGTTTTCGAGACATTCTCGGCCGCCCGGCGCCGCCGGCCGCTCGCCTTGTGGCGGGAGGAGGCGGCGCGGCGGGCGCCCGGCAGGTAGGCCGCCGCGGCGCACGGGTGGCGGGCGGGCGTGCCCAGCCAGCCGGCGCCCGGCGCGCTCCGGTGCCGACCCGCCGCCGAGCCACCGCCACTCAACCCGCAGGCATGAAATTACGCCTCTGAGGAGCGTTCAGAATCGAGAGCGTACGGCGCTCTGAGGAACCGAATCGGCCTACAGCAAAGCCCCTTGGTCATACAAATTATAAAATGATTTCATATTTACGTTAAACGAGGGCGAATCAGTGCTGTTCGGGCTGAGGTCTTTTTCTCCTTTTTGTTGTACATCTCTACTACACAGCACGCGTGGAGGGTTGGCCGGCCGCAAGCCAGCGGGGGGCCGCGAGGGCCGCGAGGGCCGCGGGGGCCGCGGGGGCCGCCCGCGGAGGCGGCAGCGCGGACCTCAGCACACCAAGTGGCTGGCGGTCATGTGCGGGCCTCCGGGCCTGCCCGGTCAGCGCCGGCAGCGTGGCAGCTGGCCGATACCCTGCCGGACTCTGCTGATCCCTCTCGAGCCGCCCCCCGCGGCCTCCGGGATGCTCTTCTACACGATGATGACGATGATGATATGCGCGCCCACTCGTGCCCTCACGTGCTTTCTCGCTCTGGCTCTCGCTCTCACTCTCATTCTAGCGCTCTCTCTCTCTCTCTCTCTCGCTCACTCTTGCTCTTCCTCTTCCTCTCTCTCTTCCTCTGTCTCCCTCTTGCTCTTCCTCTCCCACTCTCTCCCTTTCTCTCCCTCCCTCTCTCCCTCCCTCCCTCTCTCTCTCTCCCTCTACGGTCTCACTCCCACCGCCTCGCTCCCTCCCCCCTCCTCCCCCGACGTGAGTTAGTTTCAATGAGTTGTTGCGCACCTTCACGGTTCGCCGACGCCAGACGAACACACAGAGGGGTGGGGGAGGGGACGGCGGGTGGCGCCCGCCCGCCGCCGGCGGGGGTTCCCTTTATCTTGCGCCTCCTCTGTCGGGAATCAGCCGAGCCGTCAAGTGGCAGATTGACTGTGTTCGCGGGGGGTCCCTCGCCGGTTCCCACGGCAGCGGCCGGCTCCGCTTGTGGCCCCGGCCGGCCCTGGCCCCGCTGCGGGGCGGCCAGGGCCGGCCGGGGCCGGCGGGGCCCTTAAGCTGTCCCGCAAAGAGTATCGCCCGGTCAGCCGTGAACGTGAACGCTGCACCACGATGCCAAGCAGCGCACCGCCAGCAGCCGGCTCCGCTACACTGCTGTCACACTGCTGTCACACTGCTGTCACACTGCTGTCACACTGCTGTCACACTGCTGTCACACTGCTGTCACACTGCTGTCACACTGCTGCCACACTGCTGTCACACTGCTGTCACACTGCTGTCACACTGTCACACTGCTGTCACACTGTCACACTGCTGTCACAGTCACGCTGTCGGGCCCAACTCCGTCACACCAAAGTCCGTCCGTGCATGACTTTCGATTCAGACATTGGCTATTATACTCGCCTTAACTGCGAGTCTGTGTCGCTTTTCGCATTAAAATTTATACAAATGAAAAAAAGGACTCCATCACTCTCGTACAGTATCTCACTCTTGGAAAAATGCTTGTTAAACATTATTACTTAAAAATTTCGGTTTCGGTAAGGTTTTTTTTGCAACATTTTTCTAAATGATCTCTTCTGATAATGTCGTACGAAGCCTATCTCTCCTACATGATGATCTCTGTGTGTCTCTGTCTTTCTCTCTCTCTCCTCCTCTCCCACACACACATACACATACAGAGGTACTCCTGTGCTCAGAGAGGTGTGCGTCATGCGTCCGTCGTATCCCCGTGCGATCCAAGTGATAAGTAGCCCCATACAAGTTGTGCGTGTGCGCGGGCGTTCGTCCGTGTGAGCAGCACGCGTCATCCGCGGGGGGAGGGGAGAGAAGAGAAGGGGGAGGGGAGGGGCCACATAATTCAACAGGTTCAAATCGCGGCCAGTGAGAGCGCGCGGCGGTGGCGGCCACAGCAGCAGCGGCGGCAGCGGCGGCAGCAGGCGAGGTGGAGTGGCCCCTCGGGGTTTGCCGCGGGCCGCCGGGGGCGTCGCTACGCTCCTCATCGCCCGCTGTCCCTGGGGGCGGCGGGGGCGGCGGGGGCGGCGGGGGCGGCGGGGGCGGCGGGGGCAGGTCCCGCGGGCTCGCTTACCACCGCCACCGCACAGACAACAACTGTCGTGCATTATTACGCCTATTATTATCATGATAATTCCTCATTTGACACAAAAAAATATGTCGATCATTTGTGATTTTCAAATGCAGTGGCATCAGTAGTAAAGCAATTATCGATTTCTCAAAAAAAAATGATAATTTAGGTTGAAGTGGAACTTTTTTTAAACTTTCTCTTTTACTTATTTTTTTTAACTGTTTTCGGGCAAAGTGTTCCAAAAACTAATTTTTACTGGTCAGGGCCAGCAGCGAGTACACAGCACTCACTGGAGTACGGCACGGTCCGTACAGTACAGTGGTCCCACGCCGCCGCGACTTCCTCGCGCGGGGCCCTCTGGTTCGGTGTCGCTGACAGGGCGGGTCCAGAGGGGGGGGGGGGGGGTGAGTGGCCCTTGGATACGAATCGAAATGAATTGGGTGAGTGGCTGGAACGGATGCGCAGACACTCGTGTCTCACACCGACGGGCACAAATAAAGAAAAAAAGAAGGGGAAAAAAAAGGTCGAGCGTCCCGGCTGGATTGGATAGGGGGACGGGGTGAGGTGGGGGTGATAGATAAGGCGATAGGAACCCGTCGCGGCGCGTGCCTCGGGCAGTTTGGGAACCGCTTGCTGTCGGAGAAAACCGTGTGGGAGTGTGGTACATCCGTCCCAATGCCAATTTCTTTTTTAATTTTTAATAGAGACTCTACTTTTACAGCGCCACAATAATGTGCTTGAGAATTTGACAGGGGTGACTGGAGAAAGACATGAGCGAAATAAGGCTGGACCGTGCCCTGCGGTGATGTATAGGGGGGGCAACCCCAGACCACATGCCCATACGCCCAGTCACTGTGTATACTTTTCATTCCGAGGCACACACAATCCTTGCTGCAGCAAGTTTCCCTCCTGTTTTTTTTTGCCCAATTTTTTTTTGTGCGAGTTTCGGCGGCGGAGGTGTTGGCGTTGGCCGCGTATCCCCCCCCCCCCCCTCCATCCCCCGCCCTTTTGCCGATACCACCTCCACCACCACCAACTTTCTTTGAAAAGTCTGCCTCGCGCCGTCAAAGTTGTGGGCCGCGGCAAAGACAGCAGGCCGTCTGCCGGCAACCCCCCCCCCCCCCCCGTCCCCTGGACCCGCCCCCGCAGCACGTTACTGTTACGTTATTTGTGCACATCATTATCACCCTGATCACGCTCGCTTATCACTCCTTATCAGGCCAGATTCCGCCCCGTTATCTCTAATTGCGCCGCCGTTTATTGGTGAGTTACACCGCCGCGCCAGGTGCGGGAGCGAGCGAGACAACAACAACAACTACTGAATAGCGATTGAAAATCAGGGGCCCTTCCGGCAACATTCTATTGGGCGCACGCCACGCGCGCGCGCCACGGGGCCGTTTTATCTTTGTTGTTTTTTCGTTGGCCCGGCCGGCCCCTCCTGTTCGCCCCGCCCTCTCTCTCTCTCTCTCTCTCTCTCTCTCTCTCTCTCTCTCTCTCCGCTATCCGGCGGTGCGTTTTAGCGTTATCGCTGTGTCAAAGGGGCCGACGGCAGCGACGGCTCACCCCCCGCAGCGCTGCCTGCGCCCCCGTGCTGCTGCTGCTGTTTGAACTGCCCCCTCTCTCTCTCTCTCTCTCTCTCTCTCTCTCTCTCTCTCTCTGACCAGACAAACAGTCCCACCACCGGCACGACGAGCTAGCACCAGCCACCAGCACACACACACACACACACACACACACACGTTGGCTTGGCCAAAAGACTTCACCCGCCGTGGACATATACCAGGGGGATCAAATCAAAATTCAGCAAAGGTTGACGGCGATGACCCGTCTGACCGCCTGACAGGTCATACCGAGACCTCACCCGGCTGCAGCCGCCCCACTGACAGGTCATAGAGGTCTCCCCTAGCCCTTCGCCGCTGACAGGTCACAGAGGTCTCCCTCCAGGGCCTCGCACACAGTCTGCTTGAGGTAGACTGCGAGCCCCCCCCCCCCCTCCTGCTGCTCTGTGGGTCTCGGTATCTCGGTGCCTGTGCCGTCAGCCGCCGCGGCGGGGCACCTTGGCACAGCCATACATTTCGCTGCAGGCAGCCCCCCCCCCCCCCAACCATCCCCCTCCCCCTGTGTCGCCGGTAGCACGGTAGCATCTCTCACGGTGTTGCCCCCATCGCTCCGAGAAGAGAAATGTACATCTAATTCCCCCCCCCCCCCCCACCTACCCCCTTCCCTTTTCGGTTTTAATTAAGTTTTGTCATTAATCAGAAGTGCAGAGGGAGGGTCGTAAGGAAGAGGGGGCTGAGGGGGCTGAAGTGGGGGGGGGGGCATCCCACCCGCACCCCCCCAGCAGTACCGGCAGCAGTACCGTCTTGTACACGTGCAGCGTCTCTCTCGCACTCCCTCCTCAGCCCCTGAACACACGCAGCTCCAGCTCCACCCCACGCCGGCGGCGTACCGTGTGTTTTATTTGCTCTGTCTGAGCCGACAACGGCTGCAGCAGCGTTGGAGCCCGACGAAAATGCGCGCGCCATTTTAAAAAACAAAGAACGGTGGACTCTATATCTCTCTCTCTCTCTTCCTCCTTTTCTCTCGCTGTCTCTGTCTCCCTCTCGCTATTATCAGGCCGCTCTGCAAATAGCAGGAAACGAGCGCAGCAGCAGCGCGCGCGGCCTTTTATTTGTGGATTGCGAAAAGTTAATTAATAATTTGGGCCCGCGGGAAAAGCCAAATGCACATGCAAAGTGTGCGTGTGCGTGCGTGAGCGTGTGTGTGTGTGTGTGAGCCTGCATTTGTGTGGGCAAGCCTATCATGACTCGCACCGGACGGGCCGACGGCAAGCGGCGGTGCCAACAAATGCACCCGATAAACACGCCCATAGGAGTTCCGGGACCGCACGGGGCGACATGCAATGCAGGTTCTCTCTCTCTCTCTCTCTCTCTCTCTCTCTCTCTCTCTCTCTCTCTCTCTCTCCCACACACACACACCTTCTGTCTCTCTCGCTCGCTGTCGATACTTAATTTTTATCGCGCACCGCGCGCCCTGCTCCAACCGTATGGTAATGGTCACCCATTACACGCCCCCAAACCCCTCCCCCCGCGGAGCCCCCCCCCCCCCCCCCCCGCCCCTCTGCGGGCCTCGCTTGCATCGCCTCTCGGGGACGCGGCTGGCCAGCCTGTTGGACGCTGGCCGCGCACTTGCGGCCTGTACTCCCTGTACCCCGGGGACCCTTAATGAGCCCATTAATAATGTGACAACAATCGTTGCCCCCCCCCCTTCCCCCTCCCCCTTCAACACCCGCTCACCTCTCACATCACCCCTCACACACTCTCTCTCTCTCACACACGATGTAGCACAGGGGCGCACACGCACGCACACACACGCACACACACGCTCGGTGTGGAGCGCCTCTGACGGCGGCGGCGCCGCGCTGGGCGCCTGCCAACGCCCGGGTAGGCCGGCCCGCAACGCACGCGTGCGCTCCGCAGCCGGCGTTGCCTACCCCGCAGGCGCCACAGGGGGACGAAAAATAAGATAACATAGGGTTTTATTTCTGTATTATTTATTCATTATTATTGAACATGGTTTTAAGTGGGCGGGTTGCCCTCGGTGTGTGTGTGTGTGGACTCGTTGGATCTTCGTAGTCGTCGTCGGCTAGTACGGACTGCCGCACTCTGTGTCGCTGACCTTAACCCAACCTGTGACACACACACACACACACGCAAATGAAATGAGTTGCACTAATAACTTAGCCCGACTGACTTAGCGGACCGCACGGTACTCACCTTCGCCCTTCTTGCAGTTCCGGACCGTGAGCTCGCAGTCGTTGCCGAAGGTCATGTAGCGGCCGTTGAGGACGGCGCACACGGGCGCGAACTGCGCCGTGCACACGTCTGGGCACCGGTAGCCCTGGTCGTGCTGCACCGCCGCCGCCTGCACCGCCGCCTGCTGCTGCTCCTGCACCGCGGCCTCCTCGGGGGCCGCCGCCGACGCGGCTGGAGAAGAGCAACACGTTATAAATTGTGTTACAAGTTCGAAACTTACTCTGGGTTCCGGAGAATGTGTCTTCAGTGTGAGCTAAACCATTAAACTACAGTTAGACTGTAGTTTTTTGGTACAGAAAACTACAGTCCCACTGGAGAAAAAAAAACAGAAAAAGCAGACAGACTATACTCTTTTTTGCGTTAGTGCAACTGCAATGAAACTACAGTTTGTGTAAACTTCGGTTTGCGGGCACTGTAGTTTCAACGTTAGATCCTTATGTTGCCCAGGGAGGATTTAATGGTCGGCTTATACTGACCGAACGCGATCGCGGCACAGAAGACGAGGGCGGTGGAGACGGACTTCATGTTGTTGTGGTTTATGTCGTCTGCTGCTGCTGGTGTCGTCTGCTCGGTAGTGCGTCCGTGACTGCGAGGGAGCCCGGCCGAGGGCTTCCTGATATACCCTGCCGTGTGTCGCGGCTGCGTTCGCGGCGTCGAGCCTCCGGCGGCGGCGGTCTGCGGCCTGGCCGTTTCCGGAGGCGGCCGCTCGTTACAGGTCGGGCCGCCGCCGCCGCCGCCGTGACGCACCCGGGACTCCCCGTCCGATAGTGTCACCTCCCCGCCGATCGCCGAAAGAGTTATGAAGACGGCATCCGGCCAGAGAAACTCTGCCACACGCAATGCGAAACACCTTATTCGCAGTCCGGGGGACTGTGCGTGCCGCCGGCGTCCGAGCTCATTATTGGCACCCACGTTGTGCGAGAAAGGAAGTAAATTAAGGAACGCGTGGTGATGCAGGATCGAGTTCTCTTCTCTCTATTTCGGGGTAGAAGACTTTCCACGGAAATGGAGCAGACAATTTTTATAATAGAGAAAGATTTTTCTTTTAATCACAGCATAGAACAATAAAGCCTGATTTTAAAAAAAATAATATTCTTAGAAAGCACCAGAAATATATATTTTTAAAAACAACAGAAATGAAACATTGGTGAACATCTTGTAAGATCTGATGACAGGTTCAGTCGTCGTCCTCCTCCAGCTCCAGCTCGTCGTCGCCCTGCTGGAAGAAGGGGTCGTCCGGACACTCGCCGTCCGCGATGAACATGTTCCCTGCGAGGAAAGTCATCATTAATGACCGATCTGATGATGACGCTGAGAAGACTCCATCGGGACTCACGGGTGCGCTCCTTGCAGTTGAGGTAGCCCAGCATGCACCGGCTGGCGTAGGTCCTGTTCCTGCCGTACGCGTCCTGCGCGCACACGGGCTCCAGCCTCTTGTCGCACGCCTGCTTGCACTGCACGGGGCCGTCGCGGGGCGCGGGCCGGTCGGCCAGGATCACTGCAACACACACACACACACACACACACACACACGGTGTCACGATCGTTGACCAATTTCCAAATTTTTGATGCCATAATTAGCCTCAGCTTGATCCTGGGATTCCAAAAATGGGGTCACATGACCTGTTCTGATGAAAGGAAAATGCGGAAGATGCGTGAGTTTGAGGTAGCCAAAGATAAGGCCCGCCATCAACATCATAATCTCTTATCAGAAAAGGTCATGCGACCCCGTTTTTGGAATCCTGGGACCAAGCCGAGGCCAACTCTGGGCTCGAATCATAAATTTTAGGTCAAGTTTAATCAGCCGAAACTGGGCGATGTTTGTGTCCCTCTCGCTCTCGGTGCTTCGGCCGCGGGGATACTCACCGGCCACCACGCCGCACAGGACGACCAACGCGGGGACAAAGCAGGCCTTCATGGTGCGGACGCGCGACCGACACGGGAAAAGTGCTAATTAGCGACTGGACGAGCGGACGGCAGTCGCGGCCCGTTATATAGTGGCGAGGCGCCGGGGGCGGCGCGGGGGCGGCGCGGGGGCGGCACTGCAGCCACGCTATCGCAAGGCGACGCCTCGCACAGGCCGGCCGCGCCAGCCGCTCACACCTCCCGCAGCGTCCTCCCTCTACCGCCGCCGCCATGAGCGTCAGACTCCGCGACGGTATTTTGCTCCCCATGAGATGGGCACGCCGCCGCCGGCCCGGAGAGGAGGAGTGGCAGCTCTGGGAGTAGGAGTAGTGCAGGCAGTGCAGCGACCTCCACTCGCCGCCAGTGTTTTCAGCAGAGCAGCGCGCGCGGCGTCGCGCCGGAAGGCGCATGTCTGCGAGAGGACGCCGGCGACAAGCGCTATCTCCGGCGGCGGCGGCGGCCGCGGCGTGGAAACCCCCCGGGCCGCGCGCACCGCCCGCCAAACAGCCAGCGGCGACGGTCAGTCACGCTATAAAGTGCGGGCCCGACGCGGCGACGCCCGAAATCCCGTCGCCACCGCCTTCCACTCGCACCATGTCGACGACACGGCGCCCCGCGGCCCTCCTCGTCATCCTGGCGGCCTCGCTAAGTCAGTCAACATTTTTGAGTGTTTTAATGTACTTCAGATATTTTAACAGATTGTTCTGTCTGTAGGTTCGAAAAAAAATTTGTGTGTTTTGAGTGTATTTTAGCGTGTTTGAAAAAAAGTCGCACTTCCGTTTTGACCGGTTTTCTGGAGTACTCCATTCTTAATCGCTGTTCCCCGTTTTGAAGCCCTTCGGAATTGCCTGTTTCCTTGACGTTGTCCTCGCCGACTCGCTAACTTCCGCTTCCCTCCGGACCGAAATAACCTACTCTCCTACCCCCGCAGCGGTGGCCACGTGCGGTGACCAGCCCAGCTGCCCGCAGGTCTGCTCCTTCCTCTTCGACCCGCTGTGCGCCGCCGAATACCGGGTATTCGCCACCGAGTGCGACATGCATCGGTACAACTGCGACAACGGACAAAGTAAGTTGTTTTTTTTTTTTTACACGCCCTGGTTTTATTCCTTGGCATTATTTCCCTTTCTCTTTATTTTCCATCAGACTTCCAGTTCGTGAAGAACGGGCCTTGCACGACGCTGGGGCCGCCATGAAGACCTAGAAGCGTGGCAAATGTCTGTATACCTTTATCACGAACAAAAGTAAAAAAAAAAACTGTCCGAGGAAAAAGGAGTTAGTGTGGCGAGTCCTGGCGACCCCCCGTGCGGTGCGGCGCCCACACAGCAGACGACACGCCATAAACATGATCCGGTCAGCGGCAATAGCGAAAGAGAGGACGAAATAATAAAAAAATGACGTCAAGGAGGGTCTGCGACAAATATCGGAATGGCGCGTCGTAGAACATATGAAGGCTTGATCATCGGCGGCGGCGGGCCCTCGGCGGCCCCGCGGCGGCCCCTCGGCGGGGACACGGGGCCGCCGCGGCGGGAGGTTGGCGGGAGCGGACGGGAAACAATATCAATTCCCCTGGCCGATTTCAGAGCTACGACGACGACGACGGCCACTTTGAGGGTGGCCGTCGGGGCGGAAACATAAACAGGGCGCGGCCGGCCGTTGTGCGCCGCCGTGCTGGTGGCCGCCGCCGCTGCGCTGGGAATCTCAACGCGGGGGGGCCACCGCGCACGCGTCACTCACTCCAAAAGCCTTTCGCAAACGTTTTACGCGGCCCGAAAGTAAACAAACAGACGTATGACAACATAAGCAAAAACCGTGTGTGTGTGTGTGAGAGAGAGAGAGAGAGAGAGAGCGAGTGAGTGTGTGAGTGTGTGTGTGTGTGTGTGTGTGTGTGTGTGCGTGTGTGTGTGAGGGTGCAGGGGTGGGACCCGCAGGGTTGGTGGTGGTGGTGAGTGAATCTCTTGCCGTCGCTAAGCCCCCCCGGTGGCGGCGCGCGGAGGGGGAGGAGGAGGCGGGGAGGGGTGGGGGTAGCGATCTGAGGATCGCTGGCCGTAATCCCCGCCTTGGGCCAAACGACGTGGGAGGGGGCGGGGGTCGGCCACCCCACGCTCGATGAGTTGTGTGTGGTAAGCTGCATAAGTCGGGCAGCGCCGGAGAGCGGCGGCGCCCGGCCGTCCACCGCGCCCATTTAGCAGCCATCTCCCGCGCCGCCTCCGGAGCAAGACATGCAGCCGCCACGCGCCGCCACGCGCAGCCACGCGCCGCCACGCCCCCCTGGCGGAAGACGAAAATAAATAATTTAATGCAGGACTGTATGACTCGGCCCGAAAGCAGACATACTATACACTGTCTTGCCTCAGAAAGAGCCGGATAAAAACTTATAACGGTGCCTACAGGTGGTGTAGCCTACGGCAACGCGGGCGCAGTCGCGCAGGCGGGAGGTGGGCATCGCACACACGCCTTGTATAACGTGTCCGCCTGCTAAATTTTCGCCTTGTTTTATCTTGGCGAGCGCGGCGTTCCCGCTTTTCGCCGCGCCGGAAGCCGGGCAGGAGTCTCACGCCCGACACATACACACGCGCATGACTCTAACTGCCGGTGATTGTATGAGCAAGACTCTCTGTCTCTCTCTCTCTGTCTCTGTCTCTGTCTGCCTCTCTCTGCCACCGCGGAACGACGGCCGCGCCGCGCCTCACCGCGCCCTCCCCTCCCCTCTGCTGGGAATCATCCCCCACCCCACCCCCTCACCTAATCCCCGGCGTGAGGCCGTCCGACTTAACTGCTACTATATTGTTATCCCATTGTAGCTCCCCCTCTGCATTTAAATACCCGTGTAGCTCAGACGTGAGAACGCGAGGGAGGGGCTGCACCGCCGCTGCACCGCCGCTGCACCGCCGCTACACCGCCGCTACACCGCCGCGGCGGCGCACTCCATACGTCATCCAGCGCCAGTGGATTACAACCAGCCGCCCATCAGTTTGACACTGTCAGGCGAAAAAAATTAATTGATCACTGGAATGTTACCAGATCGTCATCGTAGGCAACAGTGCGATGTCCTTAAGACCTTATGACCAAGAGTTTAAGACGACACCTTAAGATAAGGCCTTACGACAAGACCTTATTAAGACAAGGCTTTCAGACATACGACCTTAAGACAGGGCCTTAAGACAAAACCTTAAGACAAGGCCTTAGGAAAAGACCTACATACGACCTTGTGACAAGGCCTTAAGACAAAGACCTGAAGAAAAGCGCGGGGCGATTGTGGCGTCTTCTTTCGGCCGTGTGCTTGTCATCCCGCGAGTCTCTCTCTCTCTCTCTCTCTCTCTCTCTCTCTCTCTCTCTCTCGCTCCGCTAGCGCTGCGCTGCGCTGCCGCTCCGCATTTCCTTGTCGCGGCGCCGTGCTGAACAACACAGAAGGCAAGGCAGGCGGCGCCGCCCGCCGTTATGAGAGCAGAGAGATCCGGGCGGAGGATGGCAAGGCGGAACAGCGACGAACGCCTGTGTGTGCGGCGCCGCCCAGCGCCGCCCAGCGCCGCCTTGCGCAGCGCTGTGCCTGCTTCCCTGCAAATAAGATGGATCTGTGAGAGACGTGCAGCGGCGGCGGCGGCGGCAGCAATGCCACGCGGAAGTTTCCTTTGAGAGCCCCCTCCCAAAAGACGGGGCGCAGACACACACAATGCTAGTCGGGCCGCCGCTGGGGGGCTGCGCTGCCGCTCCTCCCGCTGCTGCCGCTGCTGCCGCTCAGCTTCAATATACTTCGCGCAGCAGAAAATAAAAATAAATAAGGCGCGCTGCTTGCTGGCGCCGCTGAAAAACACGATATTTTATTAACGTTTTGCGCGCGCCGGCGGCGGCGGCGGCGTCATCTCCAAGCGGCTGCTGTTGCTGCCTGGCGGCCTGTCGCACCGCGTCACAGCCGCGTCGAGCCCGTCACCGGTGACCTGGTACGTGTCGTGGCTCGAACCTCTGTCCTGCCGGTCACCAACAGGTCCGCTAAGCCACGCGGCCACCGCGCCTCCTCCTCCCCCTCCCCGCCGCAACGCCAGCAGTCTCCCGCTCGTCGTGCTCCACTCCCGAAATTCATTGTGCATCTGCCGCCGCGCGCCGCACAGCAGCCGTGTATTCATGAGAGAGTGCGGCGCCCGCAGCTCGTTTCCTCTTTTACATTAATGTTTTGCAAATATTTAGTATGCATCACGGTGTGCGTGTGTGTGTGTGTGTGTTTCTCTCGTCACACACACACGGACAACGCCATCGCGAGAAGACAGAGGGCGTAATTTGAATTAATTTCAAGGTCATTAGAAATATTTAAAAATCAAAATTAAAACGATTAATAGAGAAAGTTTATTTCCCGACTATTTTTTTCGGGGAATGAACGAGGTCATGGTCTTCTTGCAACTCTTTTCTCTCCCTTGCTCTCTCACTCTCTATCGCGGCGAGCCCGCCCCGTCGTTTTGTGCGGTGATTCGGATCATCCTCGTCCGTCCGCTCGCTTCTCTCTCTCTCTCTCTGTCTCTCTCCCTCCCTCCCTCTCTCTCTCTCTCTCTCGCTCTCTCGCTCTCTCGCTCTCTCGCTCTGCGGGACCTTTTTCCCGAGAGTAAGTGGAGCAAATCGGGCGCGACGCGACGCGTGGCCAATCGTGGGGAAGGGGTTGGGGGCACAAAGGGTTGAGGGGGTGCGTGAGGTACGGCGCCGCGCACATCACACGTCGTCCCTCCCCCCCCCCCCCCCCCCCACCATACCCGCCCGGCTCTGCCGGAGGATCTCTGGAGCTCTCTCCGCTCGTGCAATACTGCTGTGCTTGCAAGCGAGTCAATATTGAAAAGTCTCCTGAGGGCTCTCTCTCTCTCTCTCTCTCTCTCTCGTATCATCTTCTGCGCCTCCGTCTCTCTCTCTCTCTCTCTCTCTCTCTCTCTCTCTCTCTCTCAGTCGTGCGCGTGTGCCGCCGCCCGGGCCTTCCTTCCCATCGTCCTCGTGGAGATGTAAGTATCCAAGAGGACGAGGACGACGACGACGGTGCTCGGCGAAGTCTCGCGAAGCGTGAGAGAGACAGAGAGAGAGAGTGAGAGAGAGAGAGACTGCGAGAGAGAGAGAGAGAGACTGCGAGAGAGAGAGAGAGAGACTGCGAGAGAGAGAGAGACTGCGAGAGAGAGAGAGAGAGAGAGAGAGAGAGAGAGGCACAGAGGCGAGGATGCGAAGAGCAATGTGACTTGGCCCTGCCGGTGTTCTTCTGAGGGGTCCCAACCACCACACCACCACGTCCGTGCGTGCGCGCACATAGGCCCCCATGCTCGCTCTGCAAACACACAAACACACACACACACACATGCACACACAAAGCGCTGCTTCGGTACACAGAAAGACACATTCGGTACCGGAAAAGACTATCGAGCCCGCCCGCGCTTTTGCATTGGGGTTGGAGAGGTGAGGAGGAAGGAGGGAGGAGGGAGGAGGGAGGAGGGAGGAGGGAGGAGGGAGGGGGATGCCGGAAGGAAGCGATGTGCCGCACACTACATCCACCACCATTCCTCGCGTGCGGGCGGCGCGTGGCGGCGCGTGTCGGTGCGTGGAGGCGCGTGGCCCTCGCGCCCACAGGGGCTGCCCCGCTCTTTTGTGGCCCAGCGGCCCGCCAAATTATGTCGGATAATCAGGCGGCGGTAGAAAGGGAGAGAAAGGTCCGTGGCCCCCCCGGCGTCCCGGAGGGCCGGAGGGCCAGAGGGCCGGGTCCGGTGGTGGTGGTGGTCATTTTCTGCCTGGTCATTCGAGGACAAAAAGCGCCGAGTGTCCGGCAAATTGTGGAACGTACAGCACCTCTCTCTCTCTCTCTCAAACACACACACACACACGCCCTGTTGCTCCTCCAACGCATGATAATCTAGCACCGGTTACCCCCACTCTCCACCCCCACCCGGGGCACACACACACACGCGTTACCCATCACACACACGCAAAGGGTTATAATAATCATTTTAAAAATGCTCTCGCTGGTATATTTTCGGTGCAATTCGTTGGAAATTGAACGTGTTCTCAGGTTTCGTGGTGCTGCAGCCGTGACGGCGTGACGCGTGTGACTTGCTGCTGGAACGGCGGCGTGCGCCCGCGCGGCGGGAGGCGGCGGGAGGCGGCGGGAGGCGGCGGGAGGCGCGAGGGGGTCCGCGACGGCGACGATCAGGACGTCCCCGAACAGGGCGATGAGGGCGGAATGATTGCCGGGCGACAGTAACCGTCTGCCCGCGCGGGCGGCGGCTGCGGCGGCTGCGGAGCGGAGGGAGAGGAAGGGGAGGGGAGCGGAGAGGAGGGGAGGGGAGCGGAGCGGGGGGCGACCCCGCTGAGGTCGCGGCGGCGGTGTCGATCGTCGCAAAGGGGAAATGTCCCACTTTGGGCAGTGGGCGCGTGGCCGGCACGTGCGCGGCGCGTGGCAGGGAGGCGGGGGAGGCGGGGGGAGGCGGGAGGGAGGGGGAGGGGGAGACACGCGTGCGCGGACGCCGGCGGTGGCGCGGGAGGCCGGATGCAGCGGGTGTGAAAATAAAGAGTTTCGCTGAAAGCTGTGGATGCGCCGCGGCGGCGCCCGTCGTGGGGTGTCTGTTCGTCGGCGGAATGCTCGCCATGGGGGAGTGTGGAACCAGGTCGGCAATGCGCCGTGAGGAGCGGCCGCCATGGACACTCGCGACAAAGGTTTCTGTGACAATGTGAGTGAGGACACTGCCAACAATATCTCTTAAAATGAGAGGACGATACTCCCAACAATATTTGTAAAATTGCGCGTAGACACTCGCAACGAGTTTTTTTTTTTAAAGAAACGTAAGTGAGGACAACACTAACAAAACCTGAAATGTTGTATCTTTACATCAATTACATGACGATGTTAAAATGGACACCCGTTTACTGTAATTGATTATGTGTAGATTCTCCTCAGTAGTCAATTTCGATAATTATTTTTGTGACAGTCGATTTGGAGGTGCTGGGGACAGGAGCAGGTCTGGGACAGCAGCAGGTTCTGTCAGCCGCGCGGGGAGGGTTTTGCGAGGGCTCTGAGATCCGTAGCCAAACCGGGAGAAACAAGAAGAAGAGGCAAACAAGCTGCAGCAGCCGAGTGCCTGACAGGAGACCGGAGAGAGAGAGAGACAGAGAGAGAGAGCCAGAGAGGACACCCCTTCCCTCCCGCAGCCAGGGCACCCGGAGCAGCGTGAAACGGGCGTGAAGACGCGGCCGCGTCCGGAAACAGCTCTCTCCAGACGGCCATGTAGTACGTGATCGATGGGGCCGGCGGGGCGGCGGCGGCGGAACTCTGACGCAGCCGCTGCTGCCGCTGCTGCCGCTGCAGCCGCGGGCCGTGTACGTCACGGCTGTCCGTCACCGCGCCGTGTCACGGTCCTCCCTCTCGCTCGCACCTCCCCGCGTCGGAAGGGAGGGAAGGGAGCGAGACGGAGATGGAGAGAGAGCATAGGTGATGTCGTCGCTCGTCCGTCAAGCCGCGGGTGACATGGCCGCAGCAGCGCGCTAAAAAGGCCGCGTGTGCGAGAGAGAACACTGCCGCGATTTTAGTTTTTTTCTCTCTCTCTCGTACAGTCGTCGAGTGGTGCGGAAATCACACATTTCGACTTCTGTCACGCTTCGCGGGACGGTGTAGTAGAAGTTCGCAGGCTTTCAGGTGGAGGGTTTTTTTTTTCAGTGCATGTGAGTGAAGCGCTGTCATGTCAAGGGTGTGTGATGCTGACGGGGGCGGCGGCCCGTCCCCCTAGACTCTGTGACGTCACCAGAGGGTAATCAACCCCAATGATGAGCGTGGAGAACAAAGTTAAAAAGAAGAGTTTGCGAATTTAGTGTGAAACGTCATAAAGGAAATAGGTGAAATGCAAAGGGACACTGCTGCCGGCCGACAGGCGTGTTGTCGCTGGCATCTACACTTGCTTGCATCTCCCCTCTCCTCCCCCGTCAACCACCACACCAGCCAATACCCCCCACCCTTCCGCCACCTCCCGGCCCCCACGGCCCGGCCGGGTCCTGTGGTGCGGTGAGAGCCACCGCACCAGCGTCCTAGAGCAGGTCTGAGGCTGGCCTAAGGCGGGCCTAAGGCTGGCCTAAGGCAGGCCCAAGGCAGGCCCAAGGCAGGCCGGGCGCGGCGCACGCTTAAGCCGCGGACTGCGGTCGGCCTAATCCAGACTTACGGCGGGTTTTGCGCACGGGCCGCGGCGCGCGGCGGGCCAGATCTGGCTTTGGGGCTCGGCTAAGCCCCGCGCCGCCTGATCTGCACAACGCAAATTAACTCTCCTCGCCCCCCCTTTCCCTCCCCTTTCCCTCACCTCTCTCTCTATCTCTCTCTTTCTCTCCCTCTCTCATTCATTGTCACTCCTGGCTCCCGCACACACATTGTCACATTATCATTGCCTCAACCAAAATAGTTAAAAGCAGCGTTTCGTAAAGATGCGTGGGCATCTGGATTTTTAAATAATATATACTTTTTCAATTTTCGATAATCAATTTTAAATTAATGAAATGTCCCTCCCTCGAGAGATTCTTCCTCTTTTTTCGTTTCCTTTTTTTGTCTCCAACACTCGTGGTCATTATTAAAGAGGGCTAATTATTATAGAAAAATGCAAGAAGCGAACGAAATGGGGTTGGGGCCGGCCTCGCGGAATCTGCGTCTTGAAATTCCAATCAAAGGGTCAAGGGATGAGCAGAAGGGGCCGGGGCCCTCCGGCCCTCGCCCTCCTCGGCGCAGCCAGGCGCAGCCCGCGTCCAGCCTCCGGCTGTTCTCCAAATCTCTCAATCGTAATATATACTGGAGTGTCTTAAAATTGCAATTAGAAATGCGATCGGCTGTAGACAGGAGTAAGAGGTTTTTTTTCTCATCCAGTCTTCCGGCCGGTTCGGTCCCTTTCTTTGTTCGGTTTTGAAAGAGAAAAATATCGTGGCGTTCATTATGTACTGTAGTTTGTATTGGTGAGCGATAGCAGTAACGAGCGGGGCACTGTGGGAAAAAATATGTAGCTTCAAAAGTTTACTATTGTAAAATTTTGTGTTTAAGGTTTTTATTTTAATTGCTGAAGGAGGGAGTATCGTAGCCAAATAGCGGAGGTTGCCGTGCGGGACAAGCGAGGACCGGCGGCAGCAGCCAGGATGTCGTCGCCGCATCCCCGGCGCCCCGGCGGCGCCCCGGCGGCGACGGCGTGCTGGCCACGTCCCGCGGCAGCGCCGGGCGGCGCCCCCACCACGGCCCGCCGCCACCAATGGCGTCGCGGGGCGGGGCGAGTGGCGCCACACCCCCGGGGAGGGGTGGTGGGGGCAGGGACCTAGCTGCCCGCGGGGGGCCAAAGGCCTGCGCTCCGCAGCTCCGCAGCGCGCGGCGCCCCCCCCCGGCCGCCTCGCCAGCCGCCTCCAGCAGCCTCCAGCCGGCTCCAGCCGGCTCCAGCCGGGCTGTCCTGTCGGTCCAGCGAGCATGACAGACACGGCGGCTGTGCCTGAGGCCACCACCGCCAGACCACTGCCAGGCCTGGCTCGGCCGGCCGTCGCCAGAGAGACTGACGAAGCCCCCCGCGGACCCCCGGCCGCCGGCCCCCCGCCGGCCCCCCGCCGGACAGGACATCGCCGCCGCTATTGCGGGGGACGGTGGCGCGCCAGCGGAGGCCGTGATCCGGCCGTGGACGTGCCGGTCCTGCCGCTGGAGGCAGCCGCGGAGCATGCGGGCCTCCAGCCCTCCGAGCGGCGGCGTACCTTTTAAAAAAAATTGGAGCTCTTGAGTTCTGGAGGGCTTCTGTATCGTAGGCAAGCAAAAAATTACAAAACCGCTGAAAAAAATTGATAGACTCCTGCCTTATTCGGCCCAGCCCCGTAAGACAAGGACGACAACTTCCCCCGCCGGCCCCACAACTGTGCCGTGCCACACGCCCCTTCATTTCCCTCATTTTGCTTTTCTCCTCTTCCTCCTCCTCCTCCTCCTTCGCCGATGATTCTCGTTCTCTGTCCATCTCGTGTCCGCCCCGCAGTGTCACCGCCCTCCTTGTCTAGTGCGGCCCGCCGAGCTCGGACGCGGCGCGCATACTGCACGCGGGTGCGAGAGGGACGGCTATACGACACAGTCGTCGCGTTTTTGTCGCACGCTCCTCCCCCTCTGCGAGGCCGTCCGCCTCCCCTCCGCGCCGCCGGCCCCGCGGCCCCGCCGGCTCCACCCTCCCCGCCGTGCCGCCGTCGGGGGGTTGTTCGGGTCGGGTCGGGTCGGAGCCGTCAGTGCAGCGGTGGCAGCCGAGCGGAGTGGAGCGCGTGCCGTGCGTCCCGACCCTCCGCGCCGCCCGCAGACGTCGACGACGAGGCCGCCGATCGCCGTCCGCGACAGGAGCACCCCGGCGGACCCGGCACGTCCCCGTCATGGCAGCGGCCATGTGACGTCGCGTGCGCGGCTAAGCCGACGGAAGGCCGGCGACAGCCGAGGAGAGGAGGGTGCGACGCGGCGCGGGGCGCGCGCAACAGGCCAGCGGGCGCGGCAGCAGGGCGCAGCAGGGAGCAGCACATGAGGCCCCCCGGCCTGCTCCAGCACCTGAGGACGCGAGTGTGAACGCGGTGCGCGTGCGTGTGTGAGTGTGTGTGCGTTCGACGGGGTCCTGGGGACGTCTCCAAGGTGGTCGCGTGTCCGTCGCCGACGGGCTCCTCGCCGGCACCACGGGCCCCCTCCAGCCCATCACGCCGGCCCAGGCGGCTACGGCCTGTCCGCCGGCGACGCTCCCGGGCCGCGGCGGCGCCGGGCGGAAGCGGCGCGGCGACCTCACCGCCGCCACCGCCGTCACCGCCGCCATGTACATGAAGAAGGAGGTGGTGGAGGAGTGCGGCTCCCCCGTCGACCGCAAGGGCCCGCTCCTGGACTTCCCCGGCGGGCCCAACGACTCCAACAACAACAACAACAATAACAACAGCAACAACAACGGCGGCAGCTACGGCGCGCACGGCGACGGGAGGACAGGTGAGTGGACGGCCGTCGTCGTCGCCGCCCTGGCTGACGGCGTGGCGGGTGTGAGGGCGGGGGCGCCGCCCGGCGCCGCGAGCCCCGTGCGTTCAAGTCCTCCACGCCGCCGAGGCCGCTCCGTGCGTCGCGGGGGGTCGGGCAGGGCGGGGCCAGAGGCCCGGCGACCCGCAAGCCGCGCGTGTCTTAACGTTAAGGGCGCGGGGACTGGGGTCCGCCGCGCCGCGCGACTCGCGGCGCCTGTCCGGCCGGCGCCTGTAATACCAGAGTCAACACGGCCGCGGCCCGCGCGTCGGCGGGCGCGACGTCACGCCGGTAAAGCCGGCACGCGATACGATAAGGTGGGCAGCAGGCAGCCGGGGGCCGAGGGGGCCGAGGGGGCGTGGCGAGGCGGGGCCGAGGCCGCCCTCCCGGCGCACGCCGCGGGGCGCTGCTGCTTCAGAGTGGCCGCTGTCATCACGACATATCACCCCGGGGAAAAAATTAACGAAAGAAAAAAATGTTGGACCGGCCTAGATTTGTTCAGTTTAGTTTTAAACTTGTTCGCTCGCTGGCACGGCACGGTCGGCGACGGCCCCGCGCCCCGCCGCCGCTCCCGGCACGCACGCCGCCCGCCTTGTATAATTCTTGCCATATTCATGGCACATCGCACCGCCGCCACCGCCGACTTGTGAAAGTTTCGCCGACACCAGTTAGTTGTCGGAACTGAAGATGATGCCGGCAAACTTGCGCCTCGCTGAGTCCGGGGGTCCGTGGCCGTGGCGGGGCCGGGGGTCAGGGAACAGAGCACAGCAGGGCTGTGAAGGAATCCAGCCGCCGGGGCGGGCCGGCCGAGGGGAGATGCGATAGAGGGATGCCTTGAGAGGAGGATGTTGCAAAGGATAAGTTACATTATCAGACAAAGTTTAGACATACACACACACACACACACATGGTGTTTACACATGGAGAGTCCCGTGCACACCGCAGCGCAGGGCCAGGGCGGAGTAGAGAGTATATACTCCGCGTGTCTGCCAGAGAGGGGAGGGCGAATAATGCATCGCCGCGTGTCACACCTGCACGTGTGTGTGCGCGTGTGTGTGTGCGCGCGCACTCGGAGAGAAACTTTTTCCATGCCGGAAACCACGATGCTGGAGATTTCCTCGGATTTTGTAGCCACGTCCCGCCGCATTTCATCGGTGTGTGTGTGTGTGTGTGTGCGTGCGTGTGTGTACAAATGCGTTAACAGCTGCACAATAACATACCTTCCTGCTGATTCTAACGCCTTCGCGGCTGTGAATCGACTGCTTAAATTTCCCACCTCGGTTTCGGCGTGTGTGTATGTGTGTTTGTGCGTGTGTGTAACGTGTGTGTGTGCGTGCGTGTGTGTGTGGATGGAAGGAAGTTTGTGGGGTCAGCAGAGTCGAGAAGTTGTGTGCCCTGCGTCGTCGTCCTCGTCCCCGGCGGCGGCAGCAGCAGCAGCAGCACAGCACAGCACGCATACGCACTGCATACTGATCCTCCCTCAACTTTTCCTATTATGAAAGTTGCAGCGGTGGCGGCGGTGGTGGCGGCGGCAGTGCGGTGTGGGAGGCATATAGGAGGAGAGCCAGCGGGCTGCTGCTGGTCGGACACATCGAGGGCAAGGAGGAGGAGGAGGAGGAGGAGAGGATGGGGGCAGAGGAGGAGGATAGAGAGCGGAGGGGGGGAGGATAGAAAATCCCTTTGGCGGCTGTGTGTATACCTCAGCGAGCGGCTCGGATGGATATTGGCCGCTGCAACACTTTTTGACGGTGGCGTGAAGCCGCGGGGGGTCCGCCGCTGCACGACGCGCTCTTTGTGTCGCCTGGCTCCGGGAGCCTTTATCATTCATCCCCGGAGCGGCGCTGGAGCGGCGCTGGAGCGGCGCTGGAGCCGACCGGAGGCCCCGGACCGTGCCGTGGGGACGGCGGAGGGCGCCGGGCCGCTCGTCACATAGCTCGCTTCTTCTTTTCTTCCGTTCCTTTCACAGAGGCGGCCGTACCTCTCCCCTCGCCCCATCCCCCCCCCCCTCTCTCTCTCTCTCTCTCTCTCTCTCTCTCTCTCTCTTTCTCTCTCTCTCTCTCTGTCCCTCTCTCGGTCTGTGTGTCACCTTGTTCGCCGTTCCCTGCTCCTGCTGCTTTCATGTTAATCTGCTTCCCACTCCGAAGTCTTCCTCTCCGACAGGCGCAGCAAGTCCGCTTGGAGGAGAAAAAAATAAAAAAAGTGACAAGAACCCGAAGGGCGAATCACTCGACTAAAATGAGTACACAGATGTAGAGATTTTTTGGGACGTTCCCGGACTGCGGCCCCTATTTGTTATAATTTTGAACTTTTGAACGGCTGGTTTTGGCCTTCTGGCAGCCCATTAACATGCCTAATCTGATCCAGAAGTCCAACCGTATGTGAAATTGTGCATTTCTGTGACTTTTGGAAAACGATTTCTGAAAATTTGTACCCACGATTTAAGAAGTGGCCACCCCGTCGCACGAATCCCCACCCCACCCTTCTCATGCAAAAAAAAAAAAAAACTTTTTTCCAGAAAAATATGGAAAAGGGAAGGTGGAGGGGGCGGGTCACTGCTGCCCTGATGGTATGACCCTGGATGAGCGTGAGGGGGCGCCACGTGACGCTGACACGGCACGGGCGCGGAGAAGTTAGAGAGAGAGCCAAAGAAATTGGAGAGAGAGAGAGAGAGAGAGAGAGAGAGAGAGAGAGAGAGAGAGAGAGAGAGAGAGAGAGAGAGAGTCTGAAGGCGTCACGAAGATAGGCAAAACGGGTGGAGGGGGTGCGGGAGGGATGGGGGGGGGGCATTGGGGAGATTCCGGGCGAGGAGACATGCTGGCACGAAGGGCGCCGTTGTCGGGCCCCGGCGGCGCGGCGGCGGCAGCGGGAACCACGGCGGTATGTGAGGTGGCGGGAGCGAGCAAGAGGGCGATAGGTGCAGAAACGTTCCCTCTCTCTCTCTCTCTCTTTCTCGCACGCACTCTCGCTCGCTCTTCTCGCTCTGCAACCGGCGGGGGATGTCGGCGCCAATTCATATTTCACGCGAGCAGACAGCGCCTTGTTACCCTGTTTGCAGCATGCCGCGTCTACGCGTCCCCCTTCTTTTATCTCGTCTTCTCTCTCTCTCTCTCTCTCTCTCTCTCTCTCTCTCTCTCTCTCTCTCTCTCTGCGCCTACTTCCGCACCTTCCGTCTCTCTTCCTCCCCCCTGTTACAGCCTACCCCGAGTCGGATCGAGGCGCCTGCGGAGTCGAGGGTAGGCACCCCGGTGAGCGCGCGCGCGTGCGCTCGCCCCGGCTGCCTACCTGCCGCGGCGCTATCGCGTGCCGTGCGACGCCCGCTTATCACCCACCGCCGCGGCCCGTAGAATGAAAACTATTTCCCACGCAAGACTGAAAAAAAGGAAAAAATACTTTTTTAGCCTTTTTTTAAAACTCGCCGGCTTTCTTGCCTGCTGCCTGCTCGGGCTTCCTGCTCGCCTTGAGGGATGAACGGGGTGGGGGCGTTTTGTGAATGCGCAGCGGGAGATACCCCCTCCCCCCGACATTTCTCTCTCTCCCTCTCTCTCTCTCTCTCTCTCTCTCTCTCTCTCTGTCCCTCTCGCCCTCTCTCCCTATCTCCCTCCCACCCGACCAAACACACCACAACGTGCCTGGCAAGACGATGTGGGGGTGAAGACGCCGCACCGAAGGAGGAGGAAAGTCGCCGCGGGATATCTACCGTGTTAAAATTTTTGACGCTCTCCTTCGGGCGTCATCAGGAGGGGTAAAAATAATTACCTGACCGAGTCACGCGGTACTGACTATACCGATTATTTTCACTATTTTCACGTCATTTAGTCGATGTTTTATCTCTCTGTCTCACTCCCACTCCGGCGACACGGCCGCTTGCTCGCGGATCACCGTGTTGCTGTCGGCAGGGTACGATAGCGCCGCTTGTGGGACCGGCCGGGGCGGAGCGAGAGACGTGACGGGGACGCTAGAGCGGGAGGGCAAGCGAGCGAGAGGGAGAGAGAGGAAGAGAGAGAGAGAGAGAGAGAGAGAGAGAGAGAGAGCACAGGGGTGGGCGGTGAGGTGGTGGGGGTGGCAGCGTGCCTGGGGGTGGGTCGGCGGGCCGCCAAGGAGCTCGCTCGCGTCGCCTGCGCCCCTCCACGCCGCCACTGCCGCCGCCGCCGCCACCACCGCCCCGCCCCGCACGCCTACACCAGCAGCGCTGGGGCTGCGCCTAGGCAGCGCCGCTGTGGCCGCCGCGGGGCCGCACCGGGGGCAGCGGGGGCCGCACAGCGGGCCGCACAGTGGGCCCCGCGCACCGCCGCCGGCAGCCAGGTGCCGCCCGGAAGCCGCCGGCCTGAGCATCAGCTCGGCCCGCTGCAGCTCTGCCCGGCCTTTTTATCCCTCTCAACAGTGCACCGATCCGTGAGAGTACCGATCGCTTCTGCTGCAAGGTCTCTGCCTCCGATCAGAGATTTTCTCTCTCCCCCCCCCCCCCCCCCCCCTCCCTCTCTCTCTCTCTCTCTCTCTCTCTCTCTCTCTCTCTCTCTCTCTCTCTCTCTCTCTCTCTCTCCAACACACGCACTGCCCTGTCCTGGTCCGCCGCGACGTGCCCAGGGTGTCCCCCCCGGCGGCTGCGGCACCCAAGGTGACCTCACTCACGTCCCAAGGAGCCCAGCGCGGGGTCCGCAGGCCGGGAGGGCCGAAGGGCCGAGCCCCGAGCCTGGCGGGGTGCACCGCCAAAGAATGGTGGCAAACATGCAGCACCCTTCCGCCCCCCCCCCCATCTCCCTGTCTCTCTCTCTCTCTCTCTCTCTCTCTCATTCTCTTTCAAACACTCGCTGCTCAAGGTAGACCGGCACCCGGCACTCATATCGCGTGCGTTTCGCCCCGCGAACGCGCTGCCGTCGACGAGCCGACGAGGACGGCGGCGTCCTTCGGGGGATGAAAAATTCATTAGGGTTGAGGGGCTAATCGTCGGGGTGTGTCGGGCTCGCTGCCTCCCTGACTGATGGTCTGCCGACGGCTCCGGGGGGTGGCGGGGGCGGCAGATAAGAAGGCCACGGCCGCCGCCGGCTCCTCCGCCCTCCTCCGGCCGGCCGGCTCCGGTGCGACGGCCATTAAGAACGATGGCGGCAGCTTTGTTTGAGGGGGCGGTGATTTATTCCGGGTGAGGCGCTGTGCTGACCGGAGCTCCGGGACAGCGGCGGCGGCGGCGGCGGCCGGGAGCGCCGGCAGGTTAGGCAGCACGGCGGCCCGCGCGGTGCGGCTGCCGGCCGGGCTGCCTACCCTGGCCGCCACAGGCGCACACGATCCCCCGCCGGGCCGGCGGCGTGCTGCTGCGCCCCGCAACGGAGACACGGACGCCTCTCGTTATAAACCGATTTGCCCTGAACGCTTTACGGCGCTCTCGGACGCCATCGCCGTCGGCCGCCGTTTGGGTGCGATAAATTTGGGTGTTGCCGGCGCGCGCACCCCAGCGGGACAAGCAGTGTTTGTGTGGCGCTGCCAAGGGGGCCCCGCGGAGCACCCCCCGCCCCTCCCTCATAATATAATGAAAGGGCGTTGAAAATGTTTCCGTCTGGGAGGAGGAGCGGGTGGAGTGGGAAACAGTACATCAGGCGGGGCAGCAGCGGCGGGGCCGGGCGGAGATGCGGCGCCACCGCCGCCACCGCCACCGCCACCGCCGCCACCGCCACCGCCGCCGCAGAAACTTCACAAAAGTTGCCATGCCAAGAGATCGGTGAACTTTCTTCTTATTCTTCTTCCGCACCCTTTGACAAAATCAGAGGCATTTTATTAACCGGGTCCTCCTGGCGTTGTCAGGCCGCAGAACTCTCCTCCGCTCGCCTCGCCTGCACAAATTTATTTCTCATCCTCCTCCGTTCTGCCTGCGGGGTCGGCGACCACCCATACAGCCGAGGCTGTCGACACGTCTCTCTCACTCTCTCTGACGGCGAGGTGCTCGGGTCGACGGCGTCCTCTGGGGAGCGCTAACGGCGGCGCCCTCCTCCTCGCCCTTGTCTTCGGAGTCCGTTCCCATTCCCCCCGCATTCCCCGGGGTTTCAAAGAGTACGGAGCTAGAGGCATGATCGTGTCGGTCTAAATTTTACTTGTACCAGAATTTCCTTTTGTTCATTCGAAAAAGTTTGGATTGGAAATCAGTGAAAAATGTTCCATGAAACTCTTGATATGTACGGACTTCGATGAGGGAAGAGTTTTCGGCACCGTAAAAATCTAAAGATGGCGGCGAGGAGGCGGCAGCTTGGCGGGCGGCGTCGCTGGAGGTACGGGGCGTCTCGGACCGGGCGGGGCGGGGCGGGGCGAGGCGAGGCGTGGCGGAGCGAGGCGGCGAGGCGGGCACCATCCTGCCGCTCGCTTCACCCTATTGATCTTGCGTCTCCAGCCTGTCGGAAAGGAAAAGAAGTAGAAAGGAAGCACGGGAGGGAGAGAGGGAGAGCGAGAGAGAGAGAGAGAGAGAGAGAGAGAGAGAGAGAGAGAGAGAGAGAGAGAGAGAGAGAGAGAGAGAGAGAGGAGCTACCCTGGTAAATAGATGGGGAAAATGGCAAGAACTGGGGGCGTTAGGGGTGCGGGAGAGAGAGAAAGGGGGCGGAAGGGGGAGATTCGCCCCGTTGCCTAAATAATGAAGAGGGCAGGGCGCGGACAGTCGGAGCGCCGGCTTCTGGCTGGGTACGGATTGGGGGGCGGGGGGGGGGGCGGAGGAATCGCGAGGAAATCGAAAGCCAGAAAACAGTCGAACCCAAGGCGGCGACGACGGCGACGCAAATGTTGCGAGAATCGTCTCCACCTTTATTTCCTATCCGGGGCCCTCTCTCTCCCTCTGTCTCTCTCTGTGTCTCTGTCTCGCTCTCCCTCTGTGTTTCACCCGCACTTACTCCCCCGCCCCCAGGTGTAGTGGGGTTATCACTTAGGCGCGCGCCCGCAGCGGATAATACGCCAGGCTTACAACATGGTAAATATGAGATAAGTGGGGCGATAGCGGCTGGGAGGGGTTGTGCCGCGCTGCGAGCGCTGCGAGCGCCGCGGCGTGACGGCCAGCAGTCGTGACACAGCGTGACGGCGGACTGCGGGGGGAGTGTTTGCGCGGTGATGTGACCTCCGTTTCACCGCCTGCCTGTTGTTGTTGTTCCAGAGAACGGGTCCTCGGGAGCTGGCGGCGGCGGCGGCGGCGGCCCCCAGGGTCCGCAGCGGGCGCTGGCCGCGCTGGCGCAGCCCATGGCGCAGGGCGGCGGCGGCGGCGGCGCGGCGGCAGCGCTCTGCGAGGGCTGCGGCCGCCGCATCCACGACCGCTTCCTCATGAGGGTGGGCGCCGGCTCCTGGCACGAGTCCTGCCTGGCCTGCCTCGTGTGTGGCGCCGCCCTGCACCACTCCTGCTACTGCCGCGACGGCAAGCTCTACTGCAAGCAGGACTACGACCGGTAGGTGTCGAGGGGTACTCCTACCCCTATGCGGGCACTACCCCCTGCTCTGCACTCCTACCCATTAGCGGGCAGCCGCTACCCATGCTCCACCCTCCTGCCCCTCTGCGGGCACTACCCCCTGCTCTGCACTCCTACCCATTGGCGGGCAGCCGCTACCCATGCTCCACCCTCCTGCCCCTCTGCGGGCACTACCCCCTGCTCTGCACTCCTACCCATTGGCGGGCAGCCGCTACCCATGCTCCACCCTCCTACCCCTATGCGGGCACTACCCCCTGCTCTGCACTCCTACCCATTGGCGGGCAGCCGCTACCCATGCTCCACCCTCCTACCCCTATGCGGGCACTACCCCCTGCTCTGCACTCCTACCCATTGGCGGGCAGCCGCTACCCATGCTCCACCCTCCTACCCCTATGCGAGCACGGGCTCTACCCTCTGGTCCACCCTCCTACCCCTACAGGGGCGCACGCACTACCCACTGGTCCACCCCTCCTACCCCTAGGCCGGTTACGATCGAACCGCGGCCCCCAATTTCCTGCGGGTTTCCTCGGGCCCCGCTTGGCTCCAGCTCCAGGCCCGGCTCCAGCAGGGTTGGCCCCAGACCTTCAGACACGCGGTGCGCCCCCAGCTAGTTACACTCCGCGATGGTCCTGGAGAGGGAGAGGGAGTGGACGGGGGGGGGGGGGGGGGGCGCTGGGGCCAGACGGCAGGCAAGCCAAATAAGTAATTTCGAGTCCACACACCACCCGGGCGGCTCCCGCCGGGACGGCCGAAGGCACCGAAGGCGTCCCCAACCCCTTTGCCCCCTCCCTTCCCACCCCTCCCCTCCCACGGCCTTTGACAAATTCCTCCGCAACGTGCTGGCTGCCGCCACCGCCGCCGTGCCATGCTTCTGATGCCGCTCTGCCTCCTCTGCCCGGGGAAATAATAATAAAAAAAACAAGAATAATTTAAAGGGAAGAAACTAGAGGGGAAAGGCGCGGCAGGGCGAAGACGTAAAAGGGGGGGAAAAAGGGAAAGCGAGAGGGCGGCGGTGCAGCTTGGCGATGATGGGGGCGATATTTACAAGGCGGTCATCGCCGCATTTCCAATGAGGCTGCAGCAGCTTAGCGGGGCTAAGCAGAGCTAAGGCGTCCCGCTTGAATCACCGCCTTACAAATAAGTGCCGCAAAACTGATCGGCCCCCGGCCTTTCTGTCCGCAGGATGTTCGCGGCCAAGTGCGCGCGCTGCATGGAGCGGGTGCTGCCGCACGAGCTGGTGATGCGCGCGCAGCACGCCGTCTTCCACCTGCACTGCTTCTCGTGCGTGGCGTGCCTGCAGCCGCTGCAGAAGGGCGAGCAGTTCGTGCTGCGCGCCAACCAGCTCTTCTGCCGGCCCGACTTCGAGAAGGAGATGTACCTGCTGCAGCAGGCCAGCCCCAGCGGTGAGTGTGCGCCCCTGGCGGCGGCCGCCTACGGTGAGGACTCTCGTCGACGTCGTGCTTGTTGTCGTTGGACTGGAACGGCGAGGCTGACGGCGTGCCCATTCTCTCCCCTCCGCAGACGAGGACCTCCTGGACGAGAACTCCCGACCGCGGGACGGCCGCCGCGGACCCAAGCGGCCGCGGACCATCCTGACGTCCGCGCAGAGGAGGCAGTTCAAGGCCTCGTTCGAGGTCAGCCCGAAGCCCTGCAGGAAGGTGAGTCCACGCAGCCGGGGCGTAGCGGGAAATGATCGATAAGTTTGAATTTGCGAGTTTCGAAACTGTTTTTTCTTCTTCTCCGTCCTGGCAGGTTCGGGAGGCGCTGGCCAAGGACACGGGCCTCTCGGTGCGGGTGGTGCAGGTGTGGTTCCAGAACCAGCGCGCCAAAATGAAGAAGATCCAGCGCAAGGCCAAGCAGGACGGCGGCGACAAGGGGGGCGACAAGGACGACGCCAAGGCCGAGAAGGGCATCAAGCAGGAGCCCCAGGGAGACCACAGTGAGTAGCGGAGCGCGGAGCGGCGCAGGCAGCAGGCCAGGCCTGGGCCAGGCTACAGTCCCCGGCCCCGAAAGTTAGTTCCGCCCGGCGTCGCCACTCCCGGGCAGAGGGCGCCACCTCCTTGGATATATGGTAGGGGCGCCGTCGTCGCCGTGCCGGGGGAGGGCTGTGGTGGGGGTGGGGTGGGTGGGGTGGGTGGGCCGGGCGGGGCCGATCGGGGCGGGACGTTCCCCCGCGGCCGCACACCGCGAGCTCGGCTGGCGGCAGCGGGCACTAGCTGGCACCTCACGGCGCCGCGCTGCCGCGCTGCTCAGCCGCCGCCCCTCACAGAGGCGGGGTAGGCAGACCCGCTCGGCGCCGCCGCCGTGCCCGCTGCCTGCCGGTACACAGCGAGGCAGGGCAGCGAGAGCTCGATAAAGGGTAATGCCGAGTCCGAAGCGGTTTGGAGCTTCGACGACGGAGAGATCAGAACCGCCGCCATTACGCCCATAAGGCCACCGCCATGCCGACGACGAGTATGCTAATGCTGGTGCCGTTGTCTGTGTGTTTGGCAGGTCAGTTCGGTCGGCTCCCGGACGGGCTCCCGGGCCCCGGGCTCGGCCACGGCCCCGGCCCCGGCCACAGCCCGTACGCGCACACGGCGCAGCCCCTCAACCCCAACATGCCCTACTCGCCCGACGGTCAGTTGGCCCGGCCCAGAGCTAGCAGAGCGTCTGCTGCCCCACCGAGGCCCCGCACACGACGGCAGGACTCTAACGCGGACTGTTTGACTTGCAGACGCCTACCCCGGCCACAGCGGCGAGAGCTTCTGCAGCTCCGACATCTCCCTGGACGACAGCGCCAACTTCGAGCCGCTGGACGAGGCCGGCTCGGACACGCTGTCCCTGCACAACCTGGAGATGGCGCCGTCGCACCCGCCGTCGCACCACCCGCACCCACACCCGCACCCGCACCCGCACCCACACGGCCACCCGGGCGGCGGCGTGCAGGTCAACCCCATCGACAAGCTGTACCTCATGCAGAACTCGTACTTCAACACGGAGCAATGAGCCGAGGCCGCCGCCGCGGCCGCGGCCGCCGCGTCGGCTCCGCCAGCACCAGGATGGCGGGGCGTCGGCGTCGGCGGCCCCGACGGCTTCCGGCGGCAGCTGCGGTGCGGGATGGCGGCCGGCGCCGACGCCGGCTTCGGTGGCCTGCTCATGGACGGCATGGACGTCAGCGGGGGTCTCCGGCGGCAGCTCTGAGCCGGTGCGGTTCCCCGAGAGCCCCCCCCCCAATCCCCCCTCGCAGTGAGAGTGGCCCTGAATGACCCGGGGCTGGCCGACTCACCACAGGACGTTTGTAGCGCCACGGTGGTGGTTGCCAGCGCTCTTCGGTCGGCAGGGCCACGATTCAAGGAAGCTCCTCGCTCTCGTTCAAGCAGAGAGAAGGCCAAGACAATTTTGATTTAGTTACCATTTTCTCAAGACTTGCCGCACAAGTATTTTTAACGTGCAACGTGATTCCATGTCGTGAATGGAATCGCCAGCATATCTGTGGACTTTGACGATGTTGAATGCGTGTAGAGTGACTAAGAGTCTTTGTGTGACAGGTGGCATCTTTCATCTTTCTCGTTTTTTTTTTTGTTGTTGATTTTTTTTGTTATTGTTTTTGTCAAGCAAGAATTTTTTTATTTAGATAAATCAATGTGCCATACTTTCCCATGCAAGGTCAATATGGGGGAAGACCGTCCATTTTGGCTACATTCCCTGCATTACAGTGGGCGTGCTTTTTGAGTGACAAGATTTATGGTGGCCATGACTATGACAGACAGTGCTTCCCCGAATATTGACCCCTACTGGCGACCGCATTCTCAAAATAGCCTCTTTGCACAATGCAATAATTCTCTTTACAAATCAACTGAGGCATGGAAATATGAATAAGGAACCTATTATAGAATTGCCATAACTTACTTTTCCGTCTAACAGTGTCTACCAGTTAGATTTCCTCAAGCATAGTCAAATTCATTCTCTTTCTAGTCTTCTGTACCAGTATTAATATATTTGAGTGATATTGTCGTAAAGGGTAACAACACTGTGTTGTGTGTTTATTTTTGTTGTACAATTCATATATAGATACAATGTTATTAAAAAAAGAAATTTCTCCCGAGTTTTCTTACTTCATTCATCGGGTAAACCCTCAAGCCCGGGATGGGGAAGTCCGGTCAAGTCCCCGGGGTTCCCCGGAGCCGAGAGGCCACTGGGAGCCGTGTCGTGGATGCATAAGGTGGCCGAACACTACTTTATTTTATTTTTTTTACGCCAGCCAACACCCCTTACCCCTGGTAGGAGGATCCTTGGGGTTCACGACCCCTCCCGTCCCCTTCAGCGGGCGACGAAACAGCACAGACACATGATGGTCCGATCTTACAGGATCAGCGGCGAGCAATGCGCGCACCGGAAAGCAGTGGCGCCATCTAGCGGCGCACTGACCGCGACTCTTCAAAATCGGAAAATGCGAAAAACACGTCCACGCCGGGAGGGTAGGCGTGCTGCCTGACTTGCACCACACGTTAAGACCTTTTGTGTAGAAACCACGGGTGTTTTCGAGTAACCAAGGGTGGTTATGTACTAATTAGGACCTCCCCTATCTCCTGAATCAGTTTCATTAAATCCCGGAGAACAAAATTTTGGGGGGCAAAAATATGGTAAGGCTATAGGCTTTGCACGTTTTCTGATTTGGGTCAGAAAATAATATTTCGATTTCTCATGCGGAATGTGTCTAAACTGACCCCTAGACGTCGTTCCGTCATGAAATATGTGCCGCATAGCCCTCATGACTCTCAAAAATGCGAAAAATAAAACACGTCCACGCCGGGAGGGTAGGCAGCACAACTTGCACCACACGATAAGCCCCTTTGCTGGTTATATAGTCGCTTCCAGTTCAGCTGCGCTTTCGGTTGCGTTTCTGTGGCCATATCTTTGTTGCCACAAACTGGGACGTGTTTTTGACCCTCCCTGCAAACGCTTCCCTTCTCCCCCTTTCTCCTACCCTTTCCCCGGCTCCCTCCCTTACTCCTGCCCAGGTGGCAATATTTAAAGAATAAAGGTTGAATGAAAAACAAGATAATTGGTAATCTGAGGTATTTAATGATCTGCCAACATGACAATGCTTAAATAAAAGAATAATTCTCAGTCAGTCGGTTACAAATTTACACAGGGCCAGTGTGCTTAAGAGAAACAGCATGTTAGGCAAACACAAAAGCATCTCTTTCATACAAATTTAGAAAATAAAATGCTAGTGATGATTCTCAGACAGAAAGTAACCACACATCATCTGCAATTGTAACAAAAGAATCTTATAATCATAAGAAAAATTAAACAAATCTATAATTGGACAAAAAAAAGTTCACACATTTCAATGCAAGCAGGTAAGTTATATTTAACTTGTACATGACTTCCAGTTGATGGCCTTTCATTTAAACCACCAGCCTTTAACTAAATTAAGACACCATTGAAAATTAAGAGTAACATATGAAATAAAATGCATTTTATCGAGTAGGCACAGCAGCTTCTTTCCGGGCAGCATCTTGTAAGAGTTGAGTATCAACTTCATCAGCAGGTAACTGGACATATCGTACAACAGAACCTCGGATGAAGCAATTCTTGACAGACAGCTGTAAGGTAAAATTTGTTTCCATCAGATTCACAAATATTAAGAAGCAAAGATAGTGAGTACATGCATTTGCAGTTACACGAAAAATGCATACCATGTGAGGGTATTTATCAGGATCTGTGACACTGATATCTGTCAGCTTGATATTTAAATACTGATCAACCGAATGTAATGTTCCACATATACTGTAAAGAAGAAATTTCAAAGTTAAAAATGAAGGGATGGTTGACCAGCAATTGAAATGCAGAGGTGGGAAAAGAAAAGACTTACCTTAAATCATTCTTGAGCTCGACAACAACATCTTTCCCCACAAGGGATTTAAAGAAGGAGTAAAACAGCTGAAAATGAAAGATCACAATGTAAGAAATAGGCTGAAAATCGTCAGTATACAGTGATGATACTCATGCATGAATGTCTTTCGCATAAGCAGTGTACAATTATTATTATTTCTAAGTATCAAAATAAGAAGAGCTTGAGTAAAATTACATATTATTAATGAAAATAAAGAACACCGGTAAGACAACAATCTACCGCCAAATACTCCAATAGAGAGTAAGAACCTTACTGAGGTGTACTTCTTGTTACCACATGCAAAAACTAAAGGTTATTTACCATTTTTCACTATTTGTGGCCAACAACAGAATAAACTGAAGATTGACAGTACGGATTAGTGTTGTCGTGAAAATATAACCTCTCCACAACGTTCGCTTTCGCTTCTCCAGAACCCTTCCCTCCTACTCCTCCCTCCCTCCTTCCCTAGCCATCGCTCATGTCCCTTCACTTGAAGTAGCCATGTCATTTGCTGCGCCTACCTACGAATGTATTTTTCCTGAGAAGCAATAATCGTCTATTCCCTCACGTCGATGAAAATACATTCTACTGCAACCTCTTTATTGTATTAGAAAGCGTTCTTCTCAAAACTTTCATACTGAGCAGTTGGCTACAATGAAAGTGACTGGAGAACGTTCCCCTCGTACTACCAGGCTCTGAGTTTAATTTTCGTATTCAAAATATCGAAAGCGCCAAATCCCGCCGGCCGGCCAGAGGTTTCGGGCTCTTCGGGACAGCAACATGTCCGTTTGACGTTTTTCTGCCGGCAAACAACCCTCGGCCAGATCATGGTAAGTTGAGCGAAGCCTACGCTGTCGCTTTTGCCTGTGGTTTATCTGCGTGTTGCACTGTTCGCAACTAGCGCTTCGCTGAAGTCTGGCTAAGCTTTAGGCTCTCCTGCGTGCAGGCGCATTGTCGTGTTTAACCCCGATAGCCTCCCCTCTCTCTTTCACTTTGCTTTCTCTGAGTTATTGTCAGCCATATCACGTCTTGCGCTTTTGCTTTCTTCAATGTAAAATATTGTCTTCTTTTTCGACAGGGCGATCAGTTTTATAGGAGATGTGGCCGGTACCGAAGTGTGGTTCGAATGCTGAGCTCCATCCTTCCACTCCGGCCGGCGCCTAGGATATTCTTCAACATAGTAAAGAACCCTAGCAACGTTTACGATGTGAAAAATGCGACCGTAGCGAAAGAAAAACATTCCGAGTCTACAAGTCGTCAACTTGTATTTCGCAAATGGTAATTGTACTTTTTGTGCCTTAATTTCTTTCAAGTCCATTCAATGTATGTTTCCCTTTGCTAATAAGTTGGTCCTCTGTTCCAGTGATTTTAGTCCATGCCAGACGGGTGTTAAACCAGATCTACTTGAGTTCGGTTCCAAGGTAGACGAGTTAGAGGATAAAGATTCCACTAGCAACGATAAGAAAGAGGATGGCGTGGTCGTCCAGAAGATAGACAACCTGGAGCGAGAGCTGCAAGAATTAAGAGAGCAGATGGCTCGTATTATGGCAGCTCAATTTCAGCCAGGTGTGTTCTAAATTCTCTGCATTATTATGTTTATCACCTTACTTATTGCACTTGCTGTATTATCTAATCTAAAACTGTTATTGTCTTCATAGCAGACAAAAGCAAGGATATTCCTAGAATATCTCTTGCTGCTCCTACAGCTGCATCAACACCTGCTGCTCCTCCCCTTCCCCCTCCGCCGCCACCACCACCACCTCCACCTCCCATGCCTCCCATGGCCAATCTTGCTTTGCCACGATTAACAATAACTAAATCTCAGATTACTCCTGATACTCCCAAACGCCCATCTGGAATGAAGGTACCATTTGACATGGCAGATGTTTTGAAAGATATGGGAAAGGTGAAGCTGCGCAGAATTGAAAGGTAATTCAGTCAATTTCTTTTTGATGACATTGTTAATCAGAGTTGTATCCATAATCCGGCTTACTTTGTTACAGATCACCCGGTGGCACACCTCTACGTCAGGCACCTCCTGCCACAGACCCCAACACAGTGTTGATGCAAGTTCTCAAGAAAAGGTACGCTGCAATGCATGACAAAACACCAGAGAAGTTGCACAGGTGTCTGGAGTCTGACTCCTCGTTTGAAGAAAATTTCAGCCCCAGAGAAATTAAATGTTAGGCCCAAGCCATCTGTCAGCCTACGAAAATACTTTGACCCGTTTTGCTATTCTGATAGTTTAACTGATACGTTTGTGCCTTAATTTATGCAAGCCTCATCTGTATATACCCCCCCATCATCTTGATGTTTTTTAACTTATGTAAAATGTCCTGTGATATTGATCTAAGATTGTCAATGAAATGATCATTCGTTTGATAAATAAAATTGACATTTATACGTACTTAATTTTTGTCTAATGCCTGAACCCTAACCCACCCGTAACGCCCAAAATCCTGAAGGTAACCCAATACTATTGGAAGAATGCACCGACACCCATTCTCAGGATACATGATTTGGGATGAGAAATGAAATGCAGATTACGAACCATGAATATATTGAATTCTTGTAATTGAATGTGCCAATTTGGATGCAGAATTTCGGTAGAAAAAACAATACTGTAAGAACTGTGACCAAAATAGTACCATAAAAATTCTCATAGAAAAACTGCAAATGCCAGCTACCATAGCCAGCGGGATTAGTTGATACACGATGCGATAAAAGTAACCAATCAACAGAACTGGTCCTCCAGACCAGCGAATAACAATAACAATTTTCATGGAGGTGCAACAAGGTTTATGTTCCATGGAAACACAATCTTCGGCAATATAAAAGTCAGTATCAGCTTGACCTCTTGATTCTTGTCCCACAATGAACAGATTGCACATAGATGAAAATAGTGATGGTAGAAATGTGGACAGGAACAGAACTTCAAGTAGTCTTGGCTCGAATGGCGGCACGTTTCCCAGTGACAGCCTGCACACATTCAAATTTTCATTAAAATTCAACACAAAAGAGGAGGTTATGACGTTAAATATGAAGTGAACTCCACTGATAATTACCTGGAAACCAGATTTAATAGAGGCAACAGAGCACCTAGATCCACAGGTCTCACATTGCAAGAAGAAAAGCCTGGTATCTTTCTGGAGAATTGTGTCAGGCGACCTGCAGGTGTGACATGTAACATATTCCTTGATATATCGCCGCAAGACATTTTCTATTTGTTTCTGTTGGAAGCGACCTTTAATAATCAGTTGACTATTTCCGTCAACAGAACCACTAGTACCCAATTCAGCTAACAAGAAATCCAGCAAATGCTTAGGTTGCCGATGCAATCTGCAAAGAAACCACACAATTACTTTCCTTTCTGCACAGATACAAAGAATAACAAGACCAAAGATTTTTTTTTTTCAAGACTTACGTTTTACAAATCTCTGTGAAATTTGCAAAAGATGTCTTCTTAGTTCCAATTCGAACCACCTGAGGAGGTCTCATGACAAACTTCTGCTTCTTTCCAGCGACCATCTCAGGGTTTTTGTCATGCATAATCTCGAACACACGCTTCAAAAGTTCGTCATATGTATAGTCTCGATCAGAACCACCCCAGCTCTGGCTCTCATTTTCTGTAGAGAAGCAAACAAGAATAATAATCTACTTAATACAAAGGATCCAAGAACACTGAGAAAGCCACAAAACTGAAACTGCTCACATCTCAAAACTTCCTGACACAAAATTACCAGAGCTCGACAGTTCAAATGAAATCAAACCATGTAATCCATTAGGAATAGTCTTTTACATGGTCTGATAAAATGTAACATACGGCTTGACATCCAGACCAGTGGCATAGAGCACCCAAAACTTCAGAAGCCAAACTAACTTACCACCATCAATAATACCATCCACAGCTATGCAGCATGTAAAAAGGGGTTGTTACAAAGTGTAAGAAGGCAAATACGTCAGGCCACATAGTAACGCTGTAGTAGTAATGTACTTTTAAAACATGAATATGGGGTGACCCTAGACCTAGGAGTAACTGGGAGTGGCGCTACATATTTACAGGGAAAGTGCTAATAGTCATATGGTGGCTTACCATTCTCATTTTCTTCAGCCTTTTCTTTCTCATCTTCAGCTACTAAATCGTCTAGATCCTTCTTCTTCTTCTTCTTCTTTTTCGTCTTGCTGAAGTCCATGTCATAATCGAAACTATCCTGTAAAGCAATATTTAAAACAAATGTCACAACTCACATCACCGTCGGTTAATTAGTTGCATCAGCATTGCCAATGTAAAGGTAATTAGCTTCTGCAAATGGCCAACTCACTTCAATTGCATCATCTGGCAGTGGCTCATTCGGCTCTGCCGCAGTGACGTCCGCTGGTAGAGCACTGTCTAATTCCTCCAAATTGAATGCTTTCTTCTTCTTTTTCTTCTTTTTTCCAAAACTTTCTAAATCTGTAACAATAAAGTACGTAAATTGGTACCATCGAAAACCCCTAGATGATGATCAAATCACTCCAAGGAGAGAAAGCATACCATCCATATCAACATTATCCGCATTCGACGTTGGTTCGGTGTTCTCCTTGTCAGTGCTCTCCGCAGCTTCAGTGGGCGACCCTTCAGCCATAGCAGCATCCATATCGAAGGCAGTAGTCTTCTTTTTCTTCTTCTTTTTCAGAAGACTTGGGTCAAACATCTTTAACATACAATTTCTCAGTTAGTTCAAAATCAAATGCAAGTACTGAAAATCATACCAAGTTTTTCAACCCAAATCTTGAAAAAATAATGAATTAGATGTCAAATCATGTTGTACCCTACGACCAATATAAAAATAATTAAAAAGTACTTCACATTAAAATAGAAACTTTCAATGAAAGGAGTGCTAAGTAGAGCAATGGCAAAGTATGCAATCAAGACTGTACTAAAGGATCGCTCCGGCAATGATGCTAGAAATTCTCTCACGCCTTCCCGGCACCAAACTTGTTAAACAATATTCAGCAAGAAACTGTCCTGAGAACGTATAACATTAAGGTCTGAGGCTTAATTTGGTGTTGATACCGCTGGAGCCATCTGGAGAGAGTGAGGTTATACGGTAACCACCCAACAGAACTGCACATATTGACGAAAATTGCTCGAAGCGGAGAAATTTATCTAGAAACAGAATCTGCATATGGCCAAAGTAAAATATGGGTAAAGTTCGGAGAAAGCGTAATGAGAGAGGTTCGAAATTATCGCAAGAACCGCTAAGCAGGTACTCAGCGGACTCAGTATTCTCCCCTGTCACTGCAGAACCAATCTCATGAAGGTGTACAAGCATCACAAAACAGCCCAGAACTTGAGTACTATATTACCGAATCTTCGTTTTCAGCCATGTTTACTTGCTACTTGGTTCGATTGGTCCGCTACTATTGCATCAGATTTTTGAACGCCACATGTAAAAATTCGGCTGTTCGTAGGTTCATTCACATTCGCCTGGCCAACACGCGGCAGGAGGGCAGCAGGAGGGCGCTGACAACGGCACCGACTTGTGCACACGGCAAATATGGGAGCTCGGTGATGAAAAAGTACCGTGTGCTGGCGGCTTGAGAGGAACAATTGGCTGCGCCAAGGAGACGTGACAGGAAATGCAGGGCAAAAGTCCCAAACGTATTAAGCCGACAATTTATAAAGGAGAGCTTTCAGACGCGGCGATATAGACGGAGAAAGGATGGATCTGTGGAAAGAATACCTCAAATATTGAAATGAAAATTTTAAAGTGGACGCGCAAAACGAAAAACTGCACCCTTGTCAGTGGGTCGAGGTGTTGTTCACAGGCTAGTTCCACAGTCCGCCACCGGCAGCGCTGCACGGCGAGAGATCACTGCCGCGTCCAACTCAAACACGGATACGTCTCGTCGTGAGCCTAAAAGTCGACACTCTTCGTCTTCTCCTATTTGCTGCAAATTGACTCTTAACGTGCGCGTGTTGCTGACTATAACTTTCCCTCGACGAAGATCTGTAGTTTTCGCCCCGCCACCTTGTGTCAGTTGTTATGCGCTCTGCTCTCAACAAATAGTTCGGGAAATCACACGTCCGGAGTGCGGAGCGGCAGCGCGGCGGGCAGCGGGGTGGGGGAGCGGGCAGGCGGGGGAGTGGGGGGAGTGGCGGCCGCTGGCCTGCCGGTGCTCCGGTGCCCGCTCCGCGTGTTCGTACCGGTGGCGCGAAGCGGCAGCTACGCTCCGCCACGCCCTAGGTGCGCAGCGCTAGCGCTCCCGGTGGCCGGATGGGGAACTAAGGTCTGAACAACAGCTCGACCCACGTGCCGGCTGTGCGCCGTCTCCTTGGCGCAGCCATCTTCCTCTCAAGCTGGCGGCGTTGGCTGGTGCTGGCAACAAAAATGAAACAGGCCACAAAGCACTTTTCGATGAAAGAAAAACTTTATTTTTGATCTATCATTTTTTATTTTTATAATTTGTGAACACGTTTGTGTGGAAAACACCAGACCTAATCGTAGCCGTTGAAATATACAGAGGGCAGATTTCGGAATCACGACTGACGAATATCAGAACACCATAAAATGTAGCATAAAACACAAGAATAAAACACATAGAATCTTACAAATATCCATCATGCATCCAGACGAGAGCAAAACTTTCTTTCCGTTTTAGACAGAAAGCGCCGAGTACTTTTCATACACTGAGATTTTGATTCCCGCCATTTAAAAAAAAAAATTGGCCTTGTAGCCGAATGGGGAAGTCTAACTTTCAGTTCTCCCTGAGGATTGATCCTCCTATGTCCATTTTGTTTCAAGGAAAAAAGGGACAAAAAAATAATTCTTTTCAAAAAAATTTATTGCAAACAGCTTAGAAAGACAGTACAAAATGATTAAAATTTATGGCATGCAGCAATGGCACAAATGTTACAAAGGAGAATGACTAGTTCACAACGGAATGAGATTTTGATAACAGTTAAAAAATATAAAAAACTCATAATACTTCACAACAAAATTGCTGGCACAATACAGTCTTTACCCTACAGATTACAAATACATACAAAAAAATTATTTAAAAAAATTAGAAGAGGCCATGGATTTCATCATTTACTGAATCATAATCCATATCGAAAAAGCTGGGACGAATTCCAAGTCCAGGCATCATGGTAATCTCGCCACAGTAGAGAACAACAAATCCGGCACCAGCACTGAGAGTGACATCATTAACAGCAAGAGTAAAACCAGTCGGAGCTCCCTTGATGCTTGCATCCCCAGTTAGAGATAAAGAGGTCTTTGCCATGCAAATAGGCAATTTACCATACCCTTGGGCTTCATACTCCTTTAATTTTAGCTCAACAGACGGTGCGAATGTGACATTACCGGCACCATACATTTCCTTTGCAATTATACTTGCTTTCTGGGCCAATGGCAAACTGGACTCGTACAAAAATTTGAAATTGGATGGTTTGCTGCAAGCCTCAACCAAAGCATCAGCAAGATCCACTGCACCAGGGCCACCAATAGAGAAGTGATTGCAAATCACAGCCCTGAATGCTCCAGTCCCTTCACATAGTTGTTTCAAAAGATTCAGCTCTGCATCAGTGTCTTCAGTGAACCTATTGATAGCAACAATGACAGGCACTCCATGTTTCAGTCCATTAGAAATGTGCCTTTCCAAATTGGCAAAACCCTTCTGGACCAACTCCAGATTTTCTTGGGTGTACTCAGGTTTCAGGGGGATGCCAGGAACAACAGGGGGGCCGCCTCCGTGCATCTTGAGAGCACGCACACTTGCAACCAAAACCATTGCATTGGGGATGTGACCAGATGTGCGGCACTTGATGTTCATGAATTTCTCCATGCCAATGTCAGACCCAAAGCCTGCCTCCGTGATAACGAAACCATCAGGGCCAACCAACTTGAGAGCGACAGAGTCAGCCACAATTGATGAGCAGCCATGGGCAATGTTTGCAAAAGGACCAGCATGAACAAGGATTGGAGATCCCTCCAAAGTCTGCATCAAAGTTGGATGGATGGTATCCTTGAGAAGAATAGCTAATCCTCCGGTGACACCCTGTACACAAGAGAGACAACAATGGTCTTAAACAACGATGGCCTCTTGCTAAAAAAACAAACAAAATGTTCACTGTAAAAATTTAAAAGATTTCCTTACCAAATCGTCAGCTGTGACTGGGTTCTTGTTGCGATCCAGGCCAATCACAATTTTGGCCAAGCGCTCCTTCATATCCTCCATATCTGTGGCAAGAGCCAAAACTGCCATGATTTCACTACCAACAGAAATGGCAAACCCGGTCTTCCTAGTCTTCCCCTTTTCAGTAGGAGACTGACCAACAGTAACCTCTCTTAAATATCTGTCATTGATGTCAATAACTGGAACAAAAACAGATAGATGTCAGATACAAAATCTTGGCAATGACATATTTATGAGCTTCCAGTTGTGTTACCTCGCTTCCAAGTGACTGTCTCAGGGTCAATGTCAAGACGGGCAAAGCGCTTCTTCTCCTCGGGTGTTAGGGATTCTGGATCAGTTTTGCTGACACCCAATCGTTGCAGCCTTCGCAACTACAAAGGCCAAAGTGATAAAATTATGGTCGGAAAGCAACATTGCGCTTCTCAAAGCCGCAATACCAATACTTCACATTTACCTGAATAGCAGAGAATGTGCGGACACCCTTCTTTTTAGGCACAAGCCTATCAAACAGACCTTCATCTGATTGAGTAGCCTCATGGAAAATTCGTGCATCAATCTGAGCTGCCAGGAGATTGTTGGCAGCTGAAACTGCGTGAATATCTCCAGTGAGGTGGAGATTAAACTCTTCCATGGGGATAACCTGAGAATAACCACCACCAGCTGCACCTCCTAAGACACAAAGTTTACAAACTCTTGGATCAAAACTTGCTTGAATTAAATAACCATTAAATAGCTCACCACAGTACCTTTGATTCCAAAAGTGGGACCTTGCGATGGCTGTCTGACACATGCAAATGCATTTTTACCCTTGTGAACTGTCAAGGCTTGCACCAAACCAATGGTGGTTGTACTCTTTCCCTCACCTAGAGGCGTGGGTGTTATGCTGAAGAGAAGAGATAGATAATGAAAAGGCTAATATAAAATTCAAGTGCTCTGCTGTCCATCTCAATAAGAAGACAGACCAACAACTAGATAGGAGCATGCCCCGCAGCGAGCGTCCAATGCATACCCAGCAACAACGACGTATTTTCCTTCCTTGGCATGTTTCAAACGATCCACAACAGACACCTTCACTTTAGCTTTCTTGGTGCCATACAGTTCCACCTCACCAGGGAACAGACCAATTTCTTCAGCCAACTGACTGATGTCCTTTGGCTCATGAGCTCTTGCAATAGCAATGTCCCTGCAAAAAAGTTGAAAATGCAGTTAACGATTCCTGCGCCTGGCGCAATTCCCTCAAGCACAATCCTTTAAACTTACGAGGGAATCGGTGACTTCAATTTCAGAGGAAGAGGGCGCACATTCCACTTGCAACTGACAAGTTTATTGAATGCCCTCTGAGCAGATAGAACCGTGTTCTTCATAAGCATAGCAACCGTCATGGGCCCCACACCGCCAGGTACAGGTGTGATATATGAAGCAACGTGCTTGGCCTCCTCATAGGCTACATCACCCACAAGACGTGAACCAGACTTCTTTGAAGCATCTGCAGAACATAGTCACCACCTTCAGACAGAGTTTAGACGTGCAACACACTGTGGTGCACCCTGCCGCTAATCCAAACTAAGCAACTTTTGCAGGACATAAAGACAACAAAAAATTATGAAGATGAGAACAAAATTGTGCAACCTATCTGATCTCTCTCCTGAGTGATAAAAAGGTCAGGCACCGCCCACTTAGTAGCCGCCCAAGGCAAGGCTTGACCCCTTGACCTATCTTATCTCTCAGAGAGGGTAAACACCTTGAGCAAGCTGTTTTTCAGAATCATGAATACACCCACACATTGGTGATAGGACAGGAAAGAAAAACAGGCACCATCCATCTGTACATACCAGGAATCGCATTGATACCACAATCAATGACAACTGCTCCAGGTTTAATCCAGCTGCCTTTCACCATCTCAGGTTGTCCAATGCCCACAACTAAGATGTCAGCTTGGGAAGTCTGAAATATCACAAATTGATGAAAATAAACCCCGAAAAAAACAGGTGTACTTGGAATTATTAGCAACATTGGTTTGCACAATTACCACTTTATCCAGTTGCTTTGTTCTTGAATGGCACACAGTCACAGTTGCATTGTTCCACTTCAACAATTCTGATGCAGGAGTTCCAACAATTTTACTTCGGCCCAGGACAACAGCTTGAGCACCCTGCATGGAGACACCACTCCTGTGGAGCATGATAGAATTGGAGTCAACCCTCTTCCACCCCCACACAAAAAATAATGATAGTTCAAAGTTTTTGCTGCTTCTTACCTTCTAATAAGTTCAATACAGCCATTGGGAGTGCAAGGAAGGAAACCATTCATGTCTCCGACAGCAACACGCCCTTCATTGATTGTATTCAATCTGTTCATTGATAGAAATCCATAAGTAAATCGCTATTTGAAACACATTTGGCAAAGCCTGAATAACATAGACGGTCTACCCACCCATCAACATCCTTGTCAGGAGAAACAGTATCAGTGATCAAGTGCGAATCAATCTTATTCTCACAATCCAAAGGCATCTGAACAATGATGCCATGGACATTTGGGTCATCATTCAATTTCTTCAACTTCAAAAGAAGCTAGAATGAAGCAGAACAAAAGAAAGATGAGAAACATTAATGAAATGTAAAGAATCCAAAGGCATGGAATAGAGGAAATACACACCTCAGCTTCTGTGATGGTACGTGGAAACTGATGCAGAGCGGCAGAAATCCCAATTTCTTCAGCGGCCTTCAGCTTCATACGAATGTAAACGTTCGAATCTTCCCGTCCACCAACCTGCACAATGGCAAGGCCTGGCTTGAAACCTGGCATCTCTTTAGCCATTTTGGCAACATCGTTCGCCAGCCCCAGACGAATTTCTCTGAAACAATCACCACGACATGTAGAAAAATAAAATGGTAACTCACACAAGCTTGATAAAGAGATGTATGGTTTCTTACTTTGCGACATCGGTGCCGGAGAGCACCTTAGCGACACCCCCCTGAGCTGCCATGGTAGTCACCCTGAATAATGGGACATTGCCAGTGTTAAGCCATGTGATGATATAGAGAGTAATATTATTTAGTTTCGTTCACTAATGAATCGGGCATTTGGGAAGAGGCTTTTTGGTCTCAACCACCACCTGTTGGAGCCCTTCAGACGGCCACCTGCCGTCGATGTCCGTCCCACACCACGTGCAGGTGTTTATATATCGCGACCAAATCTAATTGTGACAGTCAACGCTAACAAGGGCAGGAAGCCACCGGGATGCGGAGTCAACGAGACCGACGTGAACAAGATGCACGCATACATACACACACACACACACACGCGCACTGCACGCACTGCAGTCTACGGAGGAGCCCACATACCAGAAGTGAACGAAAACCTAAGCAGGAATGCTGGGAACCGCAATCTGAAGAGCCGAGGGATGAGAGGCGACGTGCAGCCAGATCGGGTCCCTCCCTGGGATAGACTAAGCTGAGAAGGAGGAGGAAGGCAAGTGGCAGCAAGTGGAGAGTTGCTCCACCCGGCACGCAAACACGCTGCGACAAAACAAGTTTAGGAGGAGGGGAGGGGGGGGAGGCAGGAGGCCATGGGAGAGATGCAGCGACAGAGGGAGATGGAGAGACTGATGGCGGGCAGCAGAGAGAGAGGGATGGCGAAAGGGCACTATCACCGCTCATCCAATTACTCCGCGCGAAGCCCGGCGGGGAAGGGTGGAAACATGATCGGCTTGGCTTACGCAACGAACCGTCCGCGAGTTGACCGCGGCACGGCGGGAATCGCCGTAGAGGGCTTTCTCGCAGAAGCCGCCAAGTGAAAACGCGGGGGAAGCAGTTGCACGATATCCCAAAAGTCCGCCCCCAACGGGAGTTGTTTTCTTTTGCATGCGAAACGTTTGCATCTTGATAAGGAAATAGAAGTGGACGACTGTCTTGCGAAATAAATACAGACACAACCGTCATGTCGGAACCTCTACTCCCACCCCCACGCCCCCCATCTCTCCTGCGCTCTCATTTGTTGTCTAACAGTTGTCTTAGGTCATGGCCGCGGCGCGTTCATTCATTGGCACAGGTGTGGTCCAGACCCGGATACGATCCAGCTTCCGTCCGTCCGACCGTCTTGTCAACAAACGTGGGTTCCCGTGCGCGTGAGTTGTGGTGCATGTTCTCGCCCGGACAGCGTGCTTGAGTCAATCTTTGCCTTCGCCTTAAACCCACGAAGTGTGCGTGTGAATCACCGGTCGGGTCGCTTTGTTTGGGTCCGGGTTCTCCCGGTTCCCAGCTGATCGGCCGGTGCCGGTACCGTCAGTGGCCAGCGGTGCTGCAGTGGCGGCAGCGGTCTAGCGGTCTTCGACCCCGCGAAGACCCCCGGCGGCGCCGACTCAGTAGCGACCTGCGACCTTCGCGAGTCACTTGCGCGACTCGAGCTCAGCGACCGCTTGGCGTTTCCTCGCAGGATGGGGCAGCTACCTTGGGCCCTGTGGGTGGCCACGGTGCTGGCGCTCGGCCTCGGCCTCTGCGAGGGCCGGCTTTTCCACCGTGGCCGCCAGCTCGGGGGCAACGTGAAGCTCTGGAGCGGGTCCGCCGCACATGTCGGGCCAGGTGAGCAGTGGTTCACCCAGCAACTGGACCACTTTGACCCCACCAATCTGCGAACGTGGAAGCAGGTAAGGGCTTGGTGTGTTTTACAAGTCGCTACCTTTCCGCAGCTGGCCGCATTAATCGGTGACATTGTCTTTAAATGTACAGCGGTACTTCACAAACAGCGAGTTCCATAAGCCTGGAGGACCTGTTTTCCTAATGATTGGTGGTGAAGGTGAGGCAAGTGCTCATTGGATGGTGGAAGGACAGTGGATTGAGGATGCCAAGCATTTTGATGCTCTCTGTTTTCAACTGGAGCACCGGTACTATGGCAAAAGCAAACCTACAGAGTAAGGCTTCCATTGATTATTTCATCTCAAGGGTAAAGTGATCCACATATCTATGGAAAGAAATTGTAAACCATTTTCGCCTTAACAGGAACCTGAGCACAGAAAATCTTATATACTTGAGCAGTGAACAGGCACTTGCTGATCTGGCATATTTTATCGAAGCCATGAACAGGGAACACAAGTTGCCTGCTGGAACTAAGTGGATAGTTCAGGGTGGTTCTTACCCTGGCTCTTTAGCTGCTTGGATGCGAATGCGGTACCCACATCTTGTCCATGGTGCTATGTCGGCCAGTGGTCCTCTTCTTGCAAAGCTTGACTTTAAAGGTGATGCATTAAAATGATCCCTTTGCTGAAGCCGTTGTAGTCACTATCTTCATCGATTATGGATTTAAATTATGGTTAAATTAAGGTTTAAATGTATGTTTCAGAATACTTCTACGTTGTTCGAGATGCTCTGTCAGAATACAATGTCGGCTGTACAAAGGCTATTTTTGATGCTTTTCAACAGGTGGATATTCTGCTGAAGCACATGATAGGACAGCGGTCATTGAATAAACTTTTCAGGTACAAGCCTTGTGTGTGCATCAGGTTTGGATTGGTTTACCAAGTTAACACATTGCATCATTTTTCCAGGCTTTGCGATGACATTGATGTGTCCAACGGTGATGATGTTACCAGTCTGTTTGAAAACCTTGCAAGCAATTTTGCTGGAGTGGTACAATACAACAAAGACAACCGCCCCCGATCTCCGACACACAATATAACAATCGATGTTGTGTGTGATGTTATGTTGAATCAGCAAAAAGGTACCCCCGTTCATCGTCTTGGCCTTGTTAATGATATGCTGCTTGCAGCGAGCAATCAGACATGTCTTGATTACACCTACAATAAGATGATTCAGCAACTGACCAACACCTCATGGGAAAGCTCAATGGCAGAAGGAGGTAAACATTTAAATTGCCAATTGAAGATAGAGGTATAAAATGTTTTCAAATCTTCTGATGCTTTCAGGACGCCAGTGGACTTACCAGACGTGTGTGGAATTTGGATTTTTCCAAACATCTGACAAGTTTCCAGCTGATTTCTTCACTAAACAATGCGCTGACATTTTTGGCAGAAAGTGAGTAACATTTGATGTCCCTTTAAGCAGTATTGAAAGACATTTGTAACGTTCCTACTTGATTTCAGGTTTTCGAGAGATCTTTTGCAGAAAGGCATAATGCGAACAAATACATTGTATGGAGACCTTCATATTCAGGCAAGTCGGATAGTATTTGTTCATGGCTCGACTGATCCTTGGCATACCCTTGGCATTACTGAAACTGTTAATAAGGAAGCACCGGCCATCTACATCAAAGGTAATGATGGGCTGAGGTGTTCAGGTAGTCAATCAGTACCAAGTTTGCCTCTTATTAATTCACTTTATTTCTCACCTGTTTAGACACTGCTCATTGTGCCGTAATGTACCCTAGCTCAAAAGATGATCTTCCTCAACTGGTCGCAGCACGCAAGCAGATCAGAAATTTGATAGGACAATGGTTGAATACTAAGAGTTAATTACCTGTAACTGATTGACTGTCCATATTAAACTTAATAATTTTTTGTAAGGAGTACATTCAATAAAGCTCTCTCAAAGTAGCTGTGGACACAACTTTATTTGTTTCTTCACTGTCATCTGACAAGCTTCGTTCACTTGATTGCAAATCACAGTTTGTTTATATGAGCTATAAACATTGATACGGCATGCAATGACAAAAGCACGCCAGCTTTAAATTGGACTATCTTACATATACAACAATGAACAAGACAAATTCATTCTAGAGAATGCCACACAATTAAATAAGTTTGTACAAACTTAATTACACTCAATTGCTACAAAACAATCCATTAATTTATTGACTGGAGCAAATGTATTGTAGTCTTACTGTTTTCTATCTCCATTTCTTCCTCTTCATCCTGTCATTAAAGAAAAAGAAAATTACATTTCTAGACCTGGACTGATAGCATCATTCTAAACAACTTCCACTCCACTTACATCAAAGCCGAAACAATTCTGCATGTCGCTCTTCGTATCCAATGGCTTTCTATTTTCTTGGCTCTCCATTTTCTGAACCTGCATTATCTGTGCTTCGGTCAATGCTGAAAAATTGAAAAAACGGGAATTGTTTTATGCAGGTTAGACCAAAATCCACATGTCACAAGTGGCCAACAGTTGCACACTACCCGACTCACCATTACTTGGTCCAGTGATGAGCTCCCCGCTGTCACTATCATCATCTCTCTGGTCACCAGTAATGGGGTGGTGAACAGCCGACATGTTGTCACCCGTCACAACAGCCAACGCTTGCTCCTGACCGTCACCGTCCTGTAGTTGTATCACTTCCAAAACCACATACTGCTGACCATCAGTACCCTCCACAGCCATCATTCCCTGCCCACTGTTTTCATCATCATCCTCTTCGTCCTCCATATCTCCATCCTCAGGCATCACTTCCACCTGTAGAGGCAGTGAGTTAGTGTAGTAAAGAATACGCAAAGATGCAGAACCAAAGCAACACTGAAAACTGAAGGAGTATCCGTCAGAAAATTACCTGCTGGCCATCAATTATCTGGATCTTCTTTTGTCTTCCAAGTTTGAGAGCCATTGCCTTTTCTTGAGATGATGCATCAGGGTCATGAATAGCCATATGTCGGATGAGATTACCTTTGTGACGGAATGTTCTTCCACATTCAGGACACTCATGAGTTTTTTCCCGAGGACATGGTGGAACATATTGTGGATTGTGGTAGAGGTTCTGATGTCTCTTAAGCAATTGCTTTTGTCGGAAGGACTAGAAAGGATCATCAAGGTATTAATTGAAAAATTAAAAATCTAGCATTGGCAGTGAAATAGGTTTTTAAACAGAAACAGTTGAACCAACCTGATCACACAAATCACACTGATAAGGTTTCTGGTCGGTGTGAATCAACATGTGAGATTCTAGGTGTCTTGCTGAAATTGATGCATATGGACATAACTCACACTTATAACACTTTTCCCCTTCATGACTTTTATTATGCATCTAAAACACAGAAATTGTATAAATTTCATGAAGCACACACACACTTTTGGATATCATGGTGAAGCAGAGAGATTAAACTAACCTTATAAGTGTATCTGTCAGGGAATGTTTTACCACAACGTTTGCACTTCAGAGGTTTATCTGATGTATGAAGTTTTTGAACATGAATACGCAAATCAGTTTTACGCCCACATGTTGTTGGGCACAGTTCACACCTATAGATAGGCTTATCTCCGACTTCTGCTAGGGAAAAGAATCAAATTCATATAATTCATATAATAGATTATTTCAGTATTTCAATATGTAGCAATACTAGCAAAATTATACTTTAAATGTCGCTTCCAGCAAATGTGAACTTACCTTTATGAATTAATAAATGTGCTTTTAAACTATTAGACTGAGTAAATCTTGCATGGCAAAAATCACACTCGTATGGCTTTTCACCTGTGTGGATTCGGAGGTGCCTCTTCAGCTTGAACGTATCAGGGCTTGCATATGTACAGTGAGGACACTGCAAACAGGGAAAATTGAAAACAATATTACCAAATAGTGCACCAAATGCAAACATAGAGCAATTTTAACCACTGCCACCAAAACTAAACCACATATGTCTGTAGAAGCTACTGACTCATTTTTTTCACACTTCTCTGACCATGCTCAGAGAATGCGGGCACCATTTGATAGAGAAAAAAAAAAGGTCTCCTATAATTCAAGCACCCACAAAAGTTTAAAAACTTGAAGCTTATTAATCAAATGCAAGTCTATTCAGAACTTCTTACTCAGGAGCAATATTGAAATACTTCTAGTGGGTATCAAGAAAAAGTATCAGAGACTTTAAACGTAAATATGGAGGAAACAATTTAAATATCACGACTTAGAACTCGACTAAATTGATTACTTGAAGATGTGCAGAAAGAAGAAAAATACTATGACCAGTACAATGACACAACCACACGATAACCACATAATAAACTGCAGTATGAAAATAAACCATTTTCTTGATAGGATGTCTACCTCCACAACGAATCAAAAATTAAGAATTGGAGTTAATTTGATCACAATGAACTCTATTAAAATGTTAAACATTTGAAGTTGACCTTTACTAAAAAATAGGTAAGAAAACATCATGATGAGATATAACATGCACAGAAAACCATGAATCACCAATGACAGAGAACCAAGAGATCCATACACCACTGTCACCTTATTAAGTTTAGGGTGAAAGGTTGTCAGAAGATCAAATCTCCTTGAAGAATGAATATGAGTATAGAAGTGACGATTACCTGATATGGCCTTTCACCTGTATGGCATCTCATATGATTCCTCATCTTACTCAACTCCACGCTGGCGTAGTCGCAAAGATTACATTTGTGGGGTTTCTCGTGGGTATGTTTGTACCGAACATGCCTAACAAGTTCACCTGTGAAAATCAACACAAACTTATAGATCCTCACCTGATAAGGCCGCTCGCCAGTGTGGCACCGCAAGTGCCGCTTCAATTTACTCAACTCCACACTAGTATACTCGCAGTCGTTACATCTATGAGGTTTCTCGAGTGTATGTTTATACCGAACATGTCTTACAAGCTCACCTGTGGAAGACACGAAAGCGCACATTCATTTCACACAGGGACTACTGACCCCTACATTCAACCTCTGGTTGTTTTAATAAAATTCATAAAATTTAACGTTAAAAATAATAAATTTATAATTAAAGGTATAGAACTATTGAACTAACATTATCACACACATCACACAAATAAATGAAAGGTGCAAACAGCTTAAAGCAAACAATTAAAAATCTACATATGATAATGCCAGCATTTAAAAAACAAACAGAAACAAAAATTAAAAGAAACAAACCAAGGAGGGGAAAAGGATATGCAATAGGGCAATTAAGTTACTCCAGGTTGAAAATAGAAATGGGCCAGAAAATGGGAGATATATTCGGTACAAACAGTATGAAATATGGCATTCCTGTTCAAATCAGGTCATTGTCCCATTATAGAAAGGGCAGACCTGGTATAAAACCAGAATGACAGATTGTCACTACAGGTTATGCTATCTCTAGAGATTCTGAGTCAATAAACTGCAAGGTGGTTCAGCATTGACATTTAATACCTCAAATAATGGTCTTAAAATTAAACATATCAAAACCTTCGCAGAAAACGTATTGGGCACAACTAAACAGTTGGCCATGAATAATTATTTAATAATACACAGAAAAAGTGATATCACAAAGAGCCAGGAACTTTGACACAGCATGTATTTTGAAGCTAGACTGCACTGTTCCTTGTTGCTTCATAAACAGGATATCTGTGGCAACACATGAGTCATGTAGCAGGTATTTAAGTCCACCGCAGAGCAAGAAGGCAAAGTGCTTAGGTGATGCATAATAGCAAGTGATGTTAACCATTTCTTAAAAGGCAACAACCAAAAAAGGAAAAAAAATAAAATAAAAATAAAGAGGAGAAAAAAAATACTGAGTCAAAAAAGTTAACCCCTTGTCAAGGAGACAAAGGTTACCTGAAGTAGTGAAGCTGCTGTCACAAAATTTGCAGCGATGTGGCTTTGTTCCAGTGTGGGTGTTCACGTGATTTTGAAGAGATGCTAGTGTTTTAAATCCTCTTTCACACACACTGCATTTGTGTGGTCGCTCCTCAGAATGGGACTTCATGTGTCGTGACAGGAGATACCTGCAACAATGAAGCATGAACACCAATACTCTCCAGCTTATAAGAAAAAAACATATCATAAATATACCACGCATGAACAGTCCTTACCTCTTAGGGCTTGTGTAGTTACAATAATTGCACATATGAGCTTGTGTAACCGTTTGTGATTTCTTTGGCATTATTTTTACAATTTTTGTCTTATCATCTTCATCCCCAGATTCCTGGAGAATCAAAACATTTTCATGAAAATCCCAGAAATCTGAAGACTAAAAATTAGTGACATATCTGTCAGATGTTTACCATGCTTGGACCACCTTCTTCCCCTTCATCAAAATCATACACAGTAAGATCTTGATCTTCATTTTTATCCTCATCCTCCTCTTCATCCTTTTCATCTTCAGGCTGCTGTACTATTAAAACATAGCTCACTTCACCTGGGTTAGTGTCCGATGGCACTATTGTCACAGTTTGGTACGAATCCCCAGGATTCAAAATCATTCGCTGTCCCTAAAGGGAGGAAGGCAGTTTCGTAAATATAAGACACCCACTGACTTATTTCGAAGAAGGATTTGGAGCAGATCAATCCTTTGAAATTATGTCACTTACATCTTGGACACTTTGCAGAGCCGCCACAGAGCCAGCTTGAGCTTGACTGCCTTGAGGTTGCATGGCAACATAAGTCGTTGTTTGATTATTGGTACTTGCTACAGCACTTGGAATACCTGAAGCAAAATCAAGGGAAACGTAAAGCACAATGAAACCACATTTATTACATCAATGTCATATTTAAAAATTCCATAGCTTACTTGATACAAGTACAGGATTTTCATTTGGGTTAGCCTGGAAGTAGTATTGGCCATTTTCATCCATAAAGTAAGTGCCTTCTGTAGCACCAGCCTCAGTCTCCGATACCATTGCTTGAACATCTGTAGTTTAGTATATTAAAGATAAGTGGATTAGAAGGAGAAACCACAGCCGGGTCTCAGGATACTTCAGTAAATCACAATACCAGAAAGGGGTTGAATGGTGGTGGTTCCATCTCCTGTTTGGATTTCTTTGTTAAAATTATCTAAATAGTTCTGAATATCTGTGATGGTTTCACTTGAGGCAGCTTCAATTTTGATTTGTGCTAGAAAAACATGAAGTTGGCAAAGCTAATGAATAAGTCTTGGAAAAGAAAAAAAAATCAAAAACAAAATATGACTGAACTGTCTTACGTGTCTTTTTATCCTTAAGAGCACTCATTTTTAAAAAGATTTATTTAATTCTTCTTGGTCAATAACGGATATAAACCTGTAAAAGATAGGAATTAATGAAATTCAATTTTAAAAGGCATAAAATACTCAAAAATTAAGGACAAAATCAAGACTTTGGCCATTCAGTTAAAAAGAAGGAGACAGCTGTTAACAACTATAGAAATTTGCTCGTGGAAGGAGCATCTGTCACCTAAAGTGTATCGGGGGGACAAGGACTGACCACAAATTTTGTTTCAGTCTGATAACTCGGCCAAGTTTAACAACTCCAACTAAAATACTTTGAGGAGAGAAACAGATTGGTGTGTTGAGGGGTACATTGTAAGAAGAAATAAGTATTTAAAAAATGGAAAAAGGGGAATGGTTTGTGTTGTGCACTTTGATGGGTTATAGACATGTACAATACGTAAAGGTCATCATTTTAAGGAGTGAGGAAAGGGCTCTGAAGAAAAAGCAATATTATTACTCACGCCGCGCGATCTAGCGGTACAAGTTCCGTGCAGAGTGCTTCCGATTTCCAGGCACAGGGGGCATTAGGGTGCAAAATGCTCCTCAAACTGGCACTAGCGCCAATAGCCCAGCCAAAGTAGCCAAGATGGAGGAAATATTAACTGAGAACCGTCTCCACCAAAGACGGCTTGAATGCTATCAGCGTCGTTTTGCAAACGGCAGGATTTCACATTGTACGAGTTTGACGATATGTAACCGCGAGCGAATTTATTCCTCACTACTGTAATGTTTTGACTTCACTAGCGCTGTGGCGAGAACACATACCTTGGTTTTTCAGGAACGATCGCTTGAGGGCGTTGGTTGCAGCCGTTACAAGCTCCAACAAGATGGCGATCGAACCTAGAGAAATGTCCGTTCCCGGACGCGCCGCACTGGACACCCGCTACCGCGCGGCCTCCTCAATCGAATATTTGACTGAAACTTGGCGATAACTAGAGGGAAGGGCCTCCCACACACAGCGATATTGCCCTAACTTCAATTAAACGGACACGGACGACGGCTCCATGGCCGAGATGTGGCGCTGCGTATGACGGCGGGAAAGGGGGTGAGAGGGAAGTGGTGGGGGTGGGTCGACAACCGAGGGAAAAGAGAAATCCATGGGCGAACAGAACCGGCTTCGTGAAAAAAGGGATTCTGTACTAGATCACCACCAGAAAAATATTATTTTCATGCCAAGTCGAAAGAAGACCCCATCGCGGTAATACAAATTTTAAAGATTGAGCACGAAGACTCCTGCGAATAATCGCGGACATTTCCATTATTTGCATTTGCACTGCATCGAGGGCGTCTGCTAATATCAGCTCACATGTGTTTGTTGTTATTGTTACGTACACTCGTGGCCTGTACTTGGCAGGATGCGTACTTCCCACTAAACTGAAACTAAATGTATTGTCTCCGTGCATTATGGTGACCAGACTGCTTTATAAGTGTACAGTTTGCGTCTCGTTCGGATGACAGCTGTGTAGCTTCCCCTGTGAATTGGTAAATCTCCGAGTTTGGAGGTTAGTTTTACCACCGATACGCACCATTACTATATTGAAGATTTAGTTACTCATCATGGGCAAAGTTCGGCGACTTCGTCAGAAGTATCATTTGGCTTGTCAAAAATCGGGAGCTACAGACACCGACTTGACAACCACCCCTGTAGTCCCAGTATTCAAGTCTGTTCCCGGGCAAGTTGAAGTACCCGTGAAGTGCAGTAACGACTCAAATATTTTTGCTGGAGTCACCATATCGGTATCTGATCTCAATCAAACTTTACTGCCACCCCCGAAGCAAGCTACTCAAGTTCTTGGCTCTGTCAGTGAGGCATCAGTCGCTGGCAGCAGCAGAGCTGCCAAAGCCACAAAACATATACCCAAGAAGGAGAAGCGTCTTGCTAGAAGGGAGATGCTCTTGAGAAGTATGTTGTGTAATGGTTCCTCCTGTTTTGTTCCATGTTTACAGGCATTTCAATTTTCTTATCCCTTTTTCTGTGCAGAAATTGATACTGTGAGGAAACTGAAACAAGAGTCCAAACAAGCGTTAAAGCGCCGAAAGAAGCCAACCCCTCTAAAACCGATGCTCATGCAATCGCTTATAGAGGCTTTACCACTGTTTAATTCAACCAAAAATAGTCAAACGGACCACTCAGGAACTGCGAAGAAAGATGGTAAAATTAAACGCGTGAAGGCCTGCCCTACCAAACATAAGCGGAAAAAAGACTTGTACGTATCTGCTCTGCTCTGCATTGTATTGACGAACCTCCAGTTTCTGGTGTCTAATGTACTGTCATGTTCCAGCCTCGAGAATTTAAAATCATATAAAACCGTGCTGTCTAATAGCCATTACCAAGCGGACCCAGCTTCAGCGATCTCCAACTATCTGTTACGCACTGTGTCCCAAACCAGTGTTTGGGATAAAACTAAGAAATAAACTGCACTGAGCTAAGTTTCTTCCTTTCTGTCCTCTCTGCCCGGTCTACAACTAATAAAAAAGAATTCAAAAAGTTGAAATCAGTTTTTATTTTAAAGAATACATTTTTAATATTTCATGTGTAGCTCACAGCCAGGTATAGCATAAGATATAGAATCGGATACAATATCACATCATAATTATGCAATTGTTACTAATTTTATCCACTTGTTTGCAGAGAGTTCTGTGCAATTAGTTAGTATAAAATGCTAACAAAGTAAGAAACATATACAACTAGTACTTAACTGTATACACTACTTGCACAAGCAAATTGTTATTAATTTGTGTATTGAAAATAAAAACAACAACACCAGTGACCACAAGCAGGTCAAACTAAGAAAAAAATTGATCTTTCAGAGGATAGGAGGTGTGTCTCTACTTAGATCAGAACACAATATAAATACAATATAAATAAGTATAAATGTTCTATACTGCCTGTCTGCATACTCATCTTGCTTTCACAGTCGCAAACATCCACATGTTGGCTCTAGTCAATGCAACACTAAAAACTGTATCTGAGGTAACAAGATAACTAAAGTGACATAAGCTCATCATGGGATTGGATAAACGTGGGTCAAAATACTATGCAAACAAAAATTCTGCAAACATAGTTCTATTAGATCAAAGACATATACTCTTCAATAATTTCCAAAGTGCTTCAATCTGCAAAGGAACCACAAAATTAATAAGTCAAGTCATAAAGCCTCATAAGACATGTGAAAACATGATTTTATTTCAAGATACCTGTAGAGAAGGGCACGCCCTCTGTTGTTACCTAGAGTCAAAAAGCCACTGTGAGGTGAAAAGTCCAGACATTGCGGACGGAAAACATTTTCAGAAATGTGAGGGAAATTAGAAAACACTGTCATAGATGGGAAATGCATCTGTAAATGAATAAGAAAGAAAAGGTTAGCACAAAATGGGACAAAAAACTATCTGATGAAATCTTATCGCATTCCAACAACTTGAACTTACCAGTCTTACAGCATTTTCTTTATCCATTGAAGCCATTGCCAGAACTTCTGAAGAGGCATTAAACTTCAGAGAGTTAATCTCTGTTACTAGGTTCAAAGCAATTTTCACAGGACGTGGGGCAGCTGAGGTAAAAATGCTGTTACCCTCATAAATGTTCACAACACCAGATGATGAACCACAGGCAAGGTACTGTTCATTCGGTGAGAGTGCCAAACTGGTTCCAACAATGCATCCATCATCAGTGAATCGATGAATGCAGCTGCGAGAGTGCATGTCCCAAACATAGACATCTCCTCCATCTGCAAAATACAATCATTTTTTTTTTAATTTTTATCACAAAGCAGTATTTTATAAATGCTCAAATTAAAAATAAACATCTTGACTCTCGGAACAAAAGGATGGTAGAGAATTAAAATATTTACCTCCAGTAGAGTACAGTCTGGACCCATCTTTGTTAAAAGCGATTGCTTTGACTTCACTATTCATTTTCAAACTTCCCAACCATTCTTTAGACTGCGCTGTTATTAAATGAATGTGGCCAAACCTCCCAAGGGATGCAATCAATCTACCATCAGGAGACATGGAAAAGTTCTGTAAAGAAAATAGGAATCCATGTACATTGCACACCCATACACTAGAAGCACAGAATATGTGAATGAATAAGCAAACCTTCATGTTGGTTATTTCAGATGAGTGGCTGATGGGGACTTTAATGGATCGCCCTTCCATCATGTCATACACAAAAAAGTGGCCATGATTTTGGGAGCCTACAAGAAATTGTGTGCCATCAGTGGAGAAATGAGCACATTTCACAGGGAACCGCTCAAACTGGATGGTTTGCAGCTTCGTATTAGTCCTTCCATCAACCTGAATCAGAAGAAAATTTTGGGACCAGCCCATTGATTTCCACATATGCAAGTTTCAAAAATTTGACACAAAGACACTGCTACCAGGCTAGTGCGATTTCAATCTTCGTTTCTCACCTGCATAATGGACACCGCCCCATTTAAGCCACCTACAAGGGCAACTGTGGATGTAGGATGAAACTCAGTGACAGAAACGATTGGGCCTTCAGCATTAGAATCAACATTCAGATCTTTCAGGTGTTTAGTTTCAATCATGCCCTTGCCAAGATTTGGTGAGCGGCGCTTTGACACATAGGGACCTGAATGCTGACAAAGTCAATGAAGTACGGCACTGGGATTAATATACTGTTTTCATTGTAACAAGTCCACAAACAAACTTTCAGATAAATACCTGCATCACATCATCATCACCATCTGAGTCTGTATCAGACTTTCTGGTAGAATCTGTATTTAGCTCAGCCCATCTTGGGGTACCCATCATAGACTCGTACTTCTGTTTCAAGAAGGTGGAATACTCATCCCGGCTTGCGGATGTTTCATGAAGACTTCTGCCTTGCATTTGGAATGCTTGCTTTACTCTGAAACAGCCCAAAATGAGTGCACCGCTCCAAGACTACAGAAAAATCATCCCCATGTTGGGCGACAGCTTACTGAATATTTTCATCATCTTCATCCATCCAAACTGGCTCCTTTTGTGAATTCGGTTTATCATCTTCAATTGCCGAGGGGCTTTGGTCACCTTCCTCAACACCTGAATCTTCTTCCAGTGTTGTTGCTGTTATGACATTAAGTTGTTTATCTGATGGTTTGCGTTCACTGGAAGCTTCATGTGGCTCATCAAACTCAAGGAGTTCATCTTCATCAATGTCCAGGTTGGCTACAACATCAGAGGCATCTCCGAAAATGAGCTTCTCCAACCTGCGCACAACAAGAGTGAGTGAATGAAAAGGACATGCCACACACCAAATCATCGTTAGTCTAAGAAAATCTTGAGACACAATAGACACTGACAAAAAAAAATACTTATCGAGAAGAAAACTCAGAAATGAAATGTACCAAGATAGGTGTGCTAACCTCACGTATCTTGATTGAAATGTTAAGCATGGCCCGATACAAACCTCTTCTCTTCCAATTGTTGATCCATTCCCAAAACATGGACGCGTTTTTTCTTCCTGTACTCGTTACCCCCGAACTGTTTAGGTGCTGGCCCCGACGAGGATCCATCCATGGCACTTGCATCACGGGCCCTATGGGTCCTTTTCCTGCCTTTGCCGAACATCGCCACCAAGTTCTCCGATCTGAAAGGAACGGCTACAGTTCAGCGACGCATGGACACGTACAGTGAGGCGCACGATTTCGGGAAGCGCACCCCACAGACTTATTCAAACGTATCGATTTTTGATGGAGGAGCAACTTACCAAGTAGTGGTCAGCACTTGCACTTACACGCACACCACACACATGCACGTTCACAAACACACATATAAAAACACAGGGCGGACGGAATGAGAAATTGGGACGCCGGACACGCTATGAGAAACTAGTAGTAAAGTTACGAGGGGGGAGGTGGTGGAAAGAGGGGAGGGTAGGTAGCACGATTCCACATTATAGAAAGGGAGGGGGGAGGAGAGGGGGCGTTTTGGGGGCGTAAAGAAAGGACCGTGGGAGAGAGGAGGAAGAAAGAGGAAGAGAGAGAGAGGACAACGGTTGCGCTATCCCGTGTGCTCGCCTTTTGACGGCTCTGCTTATCTCCTGCAGGGAGTCGATCGAGGTGGCGTTCCGTTCCACGGGGTGAAAGGACTTTGTGCAGGTGGGTTCTGGCGAGCGGCGAGAGCCGAGGGAGGACACGGCCGATGCCGATCGCACAACAAGGGAACGGTGTTCTATAGCCGTCGATGACAACACCCACAGCGCGGTGCGGCGTCAGCCTTGGGATAACCGTGCTCCCGCAGGGCTCTGACAAGGCCCGGCCTGCCGGCTCGGCTACTGCCAGGCTACTGCCGCGCACTCGTCGCCCCGCGCCTGACCAGGTGTATTAGTTCCAGATTGACGCCCGCCCAACCTACTCGACCCCGTCGTCATCATGACCGCCGTCGGCAATGGACGCCATCTGTCAGTGGGTAAGTGGCTGAACTGGGCGGCCCATCCTCCCCGGGAACCAGGACGGTTCTGTTGTCCCTGCCTCGGGCTGTCTCTGGAATCATGGATCACTACCGACATACTTTACCCATATCTCTTACGTTTGCCGGCAGGAAGTACCGCCCCTGCATTGACGAAGGGGAAGCTCCGTCTGTACAGCATGAAGTTTTGTCCTTATGCTCAGCGAGTCCACCTGGTGCTGGATGCCAAGCAAATTCCGTAAGTTTCTTTATCTCTGTGCCGCTTACTCCGTTGTTTACTTGAAATCATTCTGAAAATGTTTGACGGTGATCCTCTTAGGTATGACGTGGTGTATGTGAACCTATCAGCCAAACCCGAGTGGCTGTTTGACAAGCACCCTCTTGGGAAAGTGCCTGCCATTGAGCTTGAGGATGGCACTGTCTTGTACGAGAGCCTTATTCTGTGTGAATACCTAGACAGTGTGTCAGCAACTAGACCTCTTGCTAGTGCTGACCCACTTCAACGGACCAAGGACAAACTCCTTATTGAACGCTTTTCCCAGGTACAGGGAAGGATAAGCTTTGTTTGACCTGTGTGACCAGTATTAAAACAGTATTAATGTTTGTCTTATTTTTTTCTCTGCAGTTTATTGGTCTTTTTTACAAAATATATCAGGATATTAGTGCTCTCAACTCTGATGACATAATGAAGTCTTTGGATGAATTTGAAGTGGAACTGACGAAAAGAGATGCTCCTTATTTTAGTGGTATGTATGTTTTTCCTCGTACCATTCAAAGTTATGAAATAAATTTGCAACAAATTTGTGTTTGGTCTTCTTAGGAGCTCGGCCAGGAATGGTGGATTACATGATTTGGCCATGGTGTGAACGGGCTGATATGCTCACCATCCTTGCAGGAGACAGATATCTGCTGCCTGAGAAAAGATTCCCCAAGCTGGTAAGGGCGTCGTGCTTATCACTTAAATGTGTCTTTATGTGAGTTTTGTGATATCTCTGTAATGCACAAATTGACTTTTGTTTTATTTTATTTTCAGTTGCAATGGAAGAAATTTATGAAAGAAGATGAGGCAGTGAAATCCACATATTTAGATGCATCTGTCCACGTGAAATTCTTGAAATCGCGTGAAGGCGGTGTCGCTGATTACGATATGCTCGTTTCATAAGGTGCAGATGTTTCCTAATTGTATACTAAAACATTAAAGGATACGTCATGAATTTTTTAATTATCAGTTTTGTGGTTGTATATCATTTTCCTATGTTCGATTTACCGTTTTACTGAATCTATTCCATGTTCTCTGTGTCGACTTCTGTCAGTTAAGATAATAGCTTTATTAAAAACTGCCGTTTTTATTTTACCAGTGAAAGTTTGTCAGTTTTTGAACCCCTGTGTTACCTTTACATACATGACCGATGTCGGACCAATGAGAAGTGGTTGACATACCCCTACCAAAACGCACTTCAGGAGGAAGGCGCGATTCTCGCCTCACGAGTCGCCACCGTCCCGTCACCGTCACGTTTGCAATATCTCAGGTCGAAAGGGTTGCCTACTGGTCGGGCGTCCAGAGAGCCCGTCCCCCGTCCCGCGAGGTGGGGAGGAGGAGGGGGAAGGTGGTTTGTAAATAGGAAGAGCGGGAGCTTGTCACAATACCGTGCATTTCTCCGTTTGAATGAAAATGGGGTCTCAGTCGAGAAACCCCAACTATCCGAAAGATGCCCAGGTCATCATGTCCATGCTGAAAGACATGGGGGTCCAGGATTATGAACAACGTGTACTAAATCAACTTTTAGAATTTACCTACCGTAAGTATACTTTTAGGTTATGCGCCCCTCACACCGTGAACGCTTATTTTTATTTTTAAGGGGCATATATAAGTCTTTTTTGGCGAAAAATACTGAAGTTAAAGAGCTTTGCACGAAACTATACCGGAAACTTTTAATATGCGTAATTTTAGTCTGGTTGGGATCAGGGATCGGAATTCTGATGGAGAGTTAGTGTTTGTTTGTGTCCATCCCTTTGACCCGAACCTAATTTTGTGCTGTATTTTATCTTACAGGGTACGTAACATGTATCTTAGACGACTCCAGAGTTTATGCCACACACGCCAAGAAGAAGACCATCGATTTAGATGATGTGAAACTCGCAGTTAATATGCAACTGGATCGCTCATTCACCACTCCCCCACCTAGAGAGGTGAATTTAAAACTATTATATTTTTTCCCTGTTGTAAGATTCCTCTGTCTGAAATATTTTTATATCATATTTAATTTTTTTCAGATTTTGTTGGAGGTAGCTCGTATGAAAAACAGTCAACCTCTGCCTGTCGTCAAACCCAGCTGCGGGATCAGGTTACCCCCTGATCGTTATTGTCTGTCCTCTGTGAACTATAAACTGCGTAATAACAAAAAGGTATGTGAATTACGTAATGTACCTGGTGATTTTTAAAATGTGAGCTATCTACAACCATCAAGCATACATTTTTGTGCAGCCACAGTCTTCGATCTCAACTGGACCATTAGGAAGGCTCGGTAATACAACAAGCTTCATTCAGAGTCCCCTTGGGGTATCAGGTGCTTTAAAACTTCAAGCCAAGGGACAGGCTGCAACATTGGCTGGAGCCAAGCGTGGTAACATGTTAACAACTGTGGCAAGAACTCAGTCTATCACCATACCTAAACCTGTCATCAAATTTTCTCAAGGTGTGTCTTCAATTACTGTGCTGCTGCACAAGTATTTTGTTACCCGTTTGTCCAGTGTATCCTTACTCATGAATATCCTTCCCAATATTAGGGGCTGTTACAGCCAAGCCAAAAATCCAGATTGCCCAAGGGCCAGGCTCTGTTGCCACTTTGCAAATCCCCAAGGCAGAGCCCGTGGAACCCAGTGTGGGGTCTGTGACCAGCATCATGACAGGCGTCAAGAGGCCGAGAGAGGAAGATGAGGGGGCGTCATAGATAAATAAACATGTTACCGTAATTCACAATATTGTTTTTATTGATTTTTATTAAGAGATTAAAATACAAAAAGAGATAGATTTTAAGGAAAGGAACTGCATATTAATTCATAGATACCGAACTTTGAACAATCATGACATCATCAACTGGCCTGTCAGACTTATCTGTTTCAACCAAACCAATTCTTTTGATAACAGACATGCCATTATAAATTCTTCCTGAAATGGAATGTAACACAATATTGAAAAACAAACAGGAAGTTTAATAAAAATGAAACGGAAAAGAAAACATTTCCCTCAGACTCACCAAATATTGCATGCTTTCCATCTAACCACTGTGTGGGTGCTAGGGTAATAAAGAACTGTGAACCATTTGTATTGGGACCCGAGTTGGCCATGGAGAGGACGCCAGCTCCTTTGAAACGCAAACATAATCATGCCATCAATGAAATAATAACGGGGATTGAAAAGGAGAAGGAAAATATTTAAAAATGCAATACCGGTGTGTTTGAGTTCTTCATGAATTTCGTCATTGAATTCCTTTCCATAAATGGACTGCCCGCCTTTACCCGTTCCAGTTGGATCTCCACCTAAATATAGAAATACATCAGTCGTAACAGATTTTCCGTCCTCTGATAAAAATTAAAAACACAAGTCTATCTGTCTCAATTTAAAAATTCACCTTGAATCATGAAATCTCTGATGATTCGATGGAATTTAGTACCATTATAGTAGCCTCGCCGGCACAGTTCAGCAAAATTTCTACATGTATTGGGTGCATGTTTCCAGTACAGCTCAATCACAACTTCTCCCATACTATAACAGATAAATCAGTAAATAACAGAGGAAATGCAGAATTCATGCCGAGGTTAGGGACCTCGGTGGCACTTACGTGGTGTCCAAAAGGGCAAACTTCGGCTGCCATAGTTTATCTGGAATGCCTGACGACGCGGCCATGACGGCTCGGGGCTATGTGACTTAAATACCGAATGTCTCGCTCCTGATTTCCGCGACAAATAAACCAACCTCCAGACTCGCGCCCGGCGAGACCACCGCTGTTTTGGTGTTTTGGTTATCGATAGGAATGGCGCGCTATGAGAAATAGCTGCGGCAAAATGCTGTCAATAACACCGCAAGGGGAGAGCAGTGCAAACGCAATCAAGGACTGAAACGGAAAGCTCTGACATTTCCTCCCTCATTATTCCTTGTATCCACCCCGTGTATCACAATGCTTTGAAGTGGGGTGTCTGGTTCTGGCGTCGGACAGAGCACCCCCCGAGAGCTAAGCGCAGCTGGTGACCGCAGCGCCATCTCTCGGATCTCTGCGTGTACCAGGCGCCTGGGAGGTATGCACGGACGGTCCGCATCACAGCGAAGTAATGCGGGCCATCCGCACATACCTCCCAGGCGCATAGTACGGGCGGGTATCCGAGAGAGGGCGTTGCGGTCACCAGCTGCGCTTAGCTCTCGGGGGGTGCTCCGTCCGACGCCAGAACCACGCGCTCCAGCAACAACCCACCACCGTGCTACGCTGCCCCAGCCCCGGTGGCCAGTCGGTGACGTCGTGGCTGCGCGGCGGATTTCATAGGAGGGGTTCGCTGTATCCAGCTATGTGCTGGCCATATAGTCGAATTCCTCGTCGGGGATTAACGTCGCCACTCCGCACGGGTCGCAGGAGGGCGGGGGGGGGGGGGGGCACTCACTGAAACGGGGAGAAATTTGACCTCCTCGCTCCGAGGGGTTTACAAACCAAAATTAAAGAAAGCGGTGTTTGCGGCGCTGCCGTTGTTGTCTCGAAGTACGGTTTGTGCCTGCAAGGGAATTATTTTGCGTGCGGGCGGGGGCTGCAAGCAAGTTGCGCCATCTCTCGAACCAAGGATGCCAGTCTGTGATTCTGGTGTTTTAGGCTGATAGGGGTTGGGGTGGGGGAGGCTGGTGTCTGACAGCGTGGAGACCGTCTCGACCCGTCACCGGGGAGGGGTGCACGTCACCAAAGCCGGGCAGCAGGAGGGGGAGTGGGGGCCGCACCCCCCTCCTGCTCGCCCATGAGCGCACGCGGTCCGCGCCTTGACTCAGACTAGCGGGCAGGCGCCGAGGGGACAGTCTGAGTGTGGTGGTCCGGGCCCCAAGTCCAGTCTCGGTTGAGAGCCCGTGCCGCCCGCGCGCGTTTGTGTGTGTGTGTGTGTGTGTGAGAGAGAGAGAGAGAGAGAGAGAGAGAGAGAGAGAGAGAGAGAGAGAGAGAACAGGTGCCGTGGACTTCCCCGACGCCCCCATGGTGCCCCAAGGCACCCGCGTCCTCGCCGCCCTGGCGCTGCTGGTGGCCGCGGCGGCAGTCACCGAGGGCGCAGCCCCCAACAAGAAGGTCAGTGCGCGCTTCGCGGCGGGGGTGCGTTCCCGTGAGACATCGGCGACGACAACGTCAACACAGTGTACTCTGCTGGAACTGGAAGCGGTCGCCGAAAGTGACCGGGCGCTCTCTATAAGCGGCCCTGTGACGCGGCCCTGCGGACGGGCCCGCGCTGAAGTGACACCACTTAGTGAGCGTCTAATAGTGTGTCGGCCCGCCAGGTTCGAGTCCATCGGGCCACGGCCGCAGCCCCGGCCCCCCGGCTCGTGGGGTCAGCCGGGGTCACGCCGGGACACGCAGGGTCACTCGGTCACCCGCGGCGATGACAATTCCGCCGCACCCATGGTGCAGCGTCAGAGGTCACCTGACCGCACGTCTCTCTCTCTCTCTCTCTCTCTCTCTCTCTCTCTCTCTCTCTCTCTCTCTCTCTCTCTCTCTCGCTCTCTCGTTCCCGCCTTCCTCGCGCTTCGGAGAAGTCCGCGCTCCGACGATGATTATTCAAGAATGTTGCACAGCGATAGCGACATGCGCCAGCAGCTCTCAAACAAGGAAAAAAGACGAAAAGAATATAAAGAAGTTAAGAAGCAGGTTAAGAGAGCGCGATAAAAAAAAGTGGGTATTTCCTGTGTCTCCGGTGATCGGTGTGTCTGCACGTCCCGGGAGATGTTGCCCCGTTGTACCCGGCCCGGCCCGGCCCGGCCCGCGTCCGCAGATTCTCTTCCTGTTTACCTGGCGGGAAGCGAGTCGTGAGTAGTGTGTCACCTTTCGGCTCGGATGCCGCGGCGGCGGCGCCGCCGACTTGACGCGGTTTAGATTCGGCGTGCACGGCCGCGACCGCAGCGGCGCGTGTCCGCGGGGGGTTCGCGGTCTCGATACCGCTGGGGCCGTGAAGTGATACGGCGGCTGCGTGGAGTCTCTGTCAAGGACGAACACGGCTTACACACCTCCGTGTGGTGCTCCTCGGAATCCTTCTTTATTTTCCTTTCCGTTTTTTTTTTTTTTTTTTTGTTTTGCTTTTCATGTGATTTATTTGTGACCTAAAATATGTAGAAGGACCCTAATTCCTTTACGGACTGATAGGGTTCCCGCAGACAAGGCCGTCGTGGCCTCCTGTGGATGGCAAGCGGCCTAAAACGGAAAAGGGGATGCTGTGCTCGGAACCCATTTTTTTTTTATAAAGGCAGCAGAGATAAATATCTTTTTTTTATGACTACGATTCTCTTTTGCTACCCGCGCTGCTCGTGTCCGGGTTTCCGATCACTGCCACTACTGAGCTCGTCATGCCGCCGTGCGATTAGGTCGGCGGTAGCGGGCTGCCCCGGGCTGCCCCGGGCAGGGGTGACCGTTCCGGAGGGAATGGCCGGCCGCCGCCGCGGTCGTTGGCTGGTCTGGGCTGGGCTGGCCGGCTCCGCGCGACAAGGCCCACGGGACCCGCGGGAACACACGGCGGGCCCGCGGCGGCACGGCGGGACCCCGGGCTGCCGGTGCCTGCCGGTGCCTGCAGGTGCCGCGCGGTGCCCCGGAGAAAGTGGTCTTGTCCCCGCCGCCGCCAACACCGGCTCGGAGATTGGATCATCTCATTCGGTATGCGGCATCATCCCCGACCCGCCCCGCCCGCCGCCCGCGCACCGCGCCGCCCAGCCGCCCAGCTGATCATAATTTTCACTCCGTCCGCGGAGGCTGCGGGAGGAGGAGGAGGAGGAGGGGGAGGGGGCTTCCCTCAAGCGGCCGCCACGCGCCGCGGCCACACCCGGAAGAGCGGTCGCCGCCGCCGCCCCGCCCAGACTTCCAGGCCTTTCATGTGGACCGCCGTCGCCACGACGTTTCTCCGGCGCCGGGTTTCCTGCAGAGAGAAGGGAATCATTCCCTTCCCTTTGGGAGGAGGCGGTAGGGAGAAGGGCCGCGGGAGCGAAGCGACAGGTACTGGGAAACCCGCACAGCACCGCGGGCCCAGCGGCGCGGCCCCGTCGGCGTCAACACGGTCAACGGGGACGCCTACCCCCAGGGAACCCCCGGCCTCCCGGGTCACCCCGGGCGGGGGAGGCTCGTCGTCGCCGTGCTCCGGCTCTGTCGGCCAGGGTGGCGCCCGTGAACGGTATGGGCTTACCTGTCACTGGGCCGGAGGTCAACGTTCGGCAGCCGCACATATGGGCACCGAGAGAGAGAGAGAGAGAGAGAGAGAGAGAGAGAGAGAGAGAGAGAGAGAGAGAGAGAGAGAGAGAAGGGGTGACGGAGGTTTGGGATAGTGTGCCCATCCGCTCAGTTTCTTCAACTTGTCCCTTTTTTTCTGCGAAGCCCCCATTATCTTTGTCCTCTTTGCTACAGAGGAAAAAAAGTGACGTTCCCCGAACACGGCTGGATTTGGCAGACGGGCCACCATATCGTCTCCCGAGGTCGCCGCGGGTCGCTGACCTCCCGCCCCGCCACCGGCCTGGTGCTGGAACAGTGAACCCCGTGTGCCCCCGGCGCCTCCTCCCCCTCCTCCCCTCTTACACCGCCGCCGCTGTTGCCATTGCAGTTGACGGTGACCGTGATGTACGAGTCGCTGTGCCCGGACTCCATCCGCTTCGTCAAGGACCAGGTGGGGCCCACCTTCGAGGCGCTGGGCTCCGAACGGATCGTCGTCGAGCTCATCCCTTACGGCAAGGCGTCGGTGAGTGGATGGCGGCGGCACGCCCCGCCTGCCCCTGCCATGCGGAGCGCTGTCTCTCTCGCTCCGCTACGGATCAGCCCTTGGGTGCGACAGAGACAGCGCCGCTGCCGCTGCGGGCGCCTGCGAGCGCCGGGGTAGGCAAGCCCGCGCGACACGCGTGCGTGGAGCGGCCGCAGGGCTGCCTACCCGGCGGGCGCGCGCGCGGGCAGAGGCGGCCTGACCTGGCCTAACCTAACCCGCCGGACTCTCGGCCCCGCAGACGACCCCCACCGACACAGGGTACAGCTTCCGGTGCCAGCACGGCCCCAGCGAGTGCAAGGGCAACAAGCTGCAGGCGTGCGGCCTGGCGCGGCTGCTGGGCGACAACGGGAAGCAGGTGCAGTACGCCCGCTGCCTGCTGTCCCAGACCAACCCGGCAGCGTTCAGCGAGAAGGTGAGTGTGTGTGCGTGTGTGTGCGTGTGTGTGCGTGTGTGTGTGCGCGCGCGTGTGTGTGTGCATAACGCGGGTTTGGCCGGCAGTGCGTGTACGAGGCGGGGCTGGAGGCGGACGACGTCCGTGCCTGCGTGGCGGGTCGGGAGGGTCAGGTGCTGCTGGCCGGCATGGGCGAGAGGACGTCCGAGGACATCGCCTTCGTGCCCAAGGTCATGTTCGACGGGGTGAGTGCACAACCGAGTCACCTTCCCTCACTCGTAAAAACGGCGTACCACGACTTGAAATCAAGGTTTGACTTCTTTCAAATTCGTTGTGACTTAAATTTTGTTTTGTTTTGATTTTTTTAAAATTCTATTTTGACTTTGAATTTTTGATTTCTTTTCCCGATTTTTAAAGCAGAGATTTCTAAATTGCGGGGCCGCCCGCTGGTCCCTTCGCCCACACTTTCTTTTACATTACCCTTAACGTTAACATTAACCTTCGCCTTAACGTTCGTCGCTGTTGACGTGTCCGCAGAAGTACACCCAGGACGACCAGAACCAGGCCATGTCGAACCTGGTGCACGTGGCGTGCGACAAGCTGGCGCCCGGAGACAGGCCCACGGCGTGCGACCGGTGATTACCCTGTCTTCTGCTGACTAGCCTCGGTTGACGTCACCCGCCGCGTTGAGGAGGCTGCGGGCTGCAGCTGCAGGCTGATGGTTCCGAGCGTGGTGATCTCGTAGCTGTGTCTCACTCTGCCTTACGGCACACCCCGTGCGTGCGGCAGAGACAGAGCTACGGAAGAAGTGCTCGGAATCAGAGCCAGTCTCATGCTGGCTGTCCCTGCGTTATGTTTTTTTTTTAATGTCACCAACAACGTCGCTATGCACCTCTCCGTGTTTACCGAGCCGCAAGCCGGCCGTGAGGTGGGGGTGGGGGGTTACCTCGTATAGGTAGTTTGTAGTACTCTAGCGCTCCGCTGCTGCCGCGGGTGGGATGTCAGCGGTCAAGGCTGTGATAGTGAGCTACGGGCTGCGAAGACTCGTTGCTTCTAGCTTCGGATTCACCTCCAAAGAGATTAAGTGTAGGGCAGCGAGTTGGTGAGGGTGAAATATTGTTAGCCAGCCTTCCCTTACTTAGGGCTGGCTTGTCTGGTACATAGATATCCTATATTACGTGTACACGCACGGTCACTTGAGCCGGCTCTCCAAAACTCTTTGTCTTCCGACATGTTTTCCAGCAAAAAGCAATCGAGCTGGTTCTTCTGGTGGTGACTTCCTTTCGGACCAAGCGAGGACTCGGACGCAGACGAACGAACTCACCCTCATCCCCACGAACGGACCCCCCGGACGGACGCGGACTGACCACTTGACATGTCCAAAGGGATCTCGCATTTCATTTCCTACCCACTGTACTTTTCGTTTGTGATTTATTTATTTCTTAATTTATCCTGTGAATGAAAAATAAATGTCGAGTGACATACTGTCCGCACTGCTTTCTCATTTGAAACCCTGGCCGACACCGTGCTGCAGCTGCTGCAGCTTCGCAGGGAAGTCTCTGGTCCACGCCCCGCGCCTATTCACCATCGTGAGCCGGCTGTGTCGAGGCCGCGGCCTGGTTGACTGGTTGACTGGTTGACTGGTTGACTCGGACCTCTCTTTCTCTCTCTCCCTCGTGCGGAGCACCTAGAGAGCCTTCTTGGAGCACCCCGTCGGTGCGACAGAGACAGAGCTAACGAGGATAGGGCGCTCCTCCTTAATGTCATGGCCGTTTGGGGTAAGTTCGGGTGAGACACTGAAATATGACATCCTTTATGGTATTTGCGTTTAACATGCAGCGAGAGAGAGAGAGAGAGAGAGAGAGAGAGAAGGATGGCGTTACGTGATAACGTGCGGACGGGCGTGATTGCACTCCTGCCGGTTACCACGGGTACCACGAGTACCGAGTACCGCGCGCGGCCCCCGCACTGATACTAAGCGCTGTACCGATAGCATGTTTTTCCTCTGAAGTAAGTTAGATAAGGAGGCATAAAAGGTCTGGCCTACGAGGACGCTGGACTAGTCGCGCCGGAACATCCCCCCTGCCTCACGATGTACCGGTCCAAGGTAAGTTAGGGTGCGTCCTCCCCCACGTACTATGCGTGACGCACTGTACTTCCTTCCGAGTTTTGGGGTCCGAAGGAGCCCTATGCAGCGACTTTCACGCTTTTTCTCTCCTCCTCCCAACCATTCATAGCCGTGGTTTCTTCACTAAAAGGTGTGGTGCAACTTGTGCTGCCTACCCTCCCGGCGTGGACGTGTTTTTCGCATTTTCCGGAGCCATGAGGGCCATGTGGCACACATTTCATGATGGAACGAATTCTAGGGGTCGGTTTGCACTCATTCCGGGAGAGAAATCGAAATTTTATTTCTTGACCAAAATCTGAAAAACTGCAAAGGTGTGTTTTAGTGTTCCCGATTTTGATGAAACTGATATGGAGGATAGAGGAGGTCCTAATTAGTACAAAACCACCCTTTGGTTGCTCTAAAACACCCGTGGTTTCTTCACAAAAGGGCTTAACGTGTGGAGCAAGTTGTGCTGCCTACCCTCCCGGCCTTTTTTTTTTTTGCGAGTTTCTGTGAGTGCCGTCGTGTCGAAGGTTGGGGTCGTGGTCGCCATGGTGTTCCTGGGCGTGCTCTGCGCCCGCGAGGGCCGCGGCCAGGTCCCCGATCCGACGGTGAACTGCGTCCACGCCGGCCGGAACCCGCCCCTCAACACGACGGCCGGGGTCTGCCCCAAGCAGTACTTCCTCTGTTGGCTCAACGGCACCGGCCAGTGGACGGCCGCCGCCTACAACTGCCCCGGCCGGACGCTCTTCGACACCAGGTCGCTCAAGTGCAGGCTCAACCCAACCTGCCCGTGAGGGGGAAGCAGTGCCTTCGACTTACACGCTTCAATCGTTACGTTACGGGCAGTGCGACGTGCCAAGTCAGTTAGTTGTACTGTAAGGGTCGTATGACTGTGGTGAAGATGCGCTGGCATGCTCGAATATGCAGAGGTTTAAAAAATAAAAAATAAACAATTTTTTTTTTTTTTTTTACTTATGGACTCACTTTATTCCACAATAAACAATACATTCGATTCACTGTGGAAAATAGCCCCCAACAACATCCACTCCAATGTAAAAGACAAAACATTTCAAAACATTAACAATGTCGATAGTCCAAAGTTAGTAAAGCATACATGATGTGTACACACTGGACGTTTGATGCAGCCAATAAAATGACAGTGGTTGGGAAAACGGCACGGTAACTTGGTATCAGAGGATTGAACTTGGAGGGGGAAAGCTAAACGGATTAATTTAATTTCTACTCTCAGTCACAAATGGAATACATTATCAGAATCTTAAATTTCATATTTATAAAATATGATCCCTGGTTCCACCTTGCCGTAGTCCAGACTAATGTGGCAAGCAAGCATAGCAACCCTGGTCGAAGACTTCCAGTAAAAGCATTAGGGTATGATGCCCTCTTGTTCTCTGGAGACAATACTGAAATTTAAAATCTTGCCACAAAGGTGTCTGTTCAGGGCAAGAAAGGCAGCCATAGAATCACTTGTTTAAGATGTTTGCACGTCTCTGCAAAATCCCTTATGTTATTTGTATTTTGCACTGCAGGCAATGACATTAACTTAACTTCGCAATTTATGCAGGAAGTTCATGCCTGAACAGTCATGATATGGTGGATGAAGAGTCAAATCCCTCAGACGTGAACCACATTCTTACAATTTATGACAACCTACCTAATTTAATGCTCTAAAATGTTTGCAGCATGACTGAATGACAGTTGGTTATGGTAATTATACAGAAAGTCAAGAAGAGAATAAAAGCTGAGGGTTTTAATAACTACCACCCTCTTGTAGCTTGTGCTAACACTGGGTATCAAAGTTAGTTCAAATAGAGAGTGCTTACAAAACAGCACAAATACAACTATTGTTTTGAAATATATTAACATGGCAACAGAGAATAATAAGTCTCCTCAATCTGAGAAGCAGTTACATATGATAATGACAAAGGTTGCAAGGGTTTAAAAGTGCACAAAGAAATTGAGGTAAGATTGGCTAACATTGAATGAATGCATGATATGAAACATTTTTTAAAGAACCACTGAACTGATGCCACACCTAAGACTTGCAAGAAGTTCAAAGTATTTTTTAAAACATTTTTATATTTGCAAAATAGCACCGGTATTAAAAGCTTTTGCAGAGTCCAATTTATAGCCACAAAGAAAAAGTGAAAGAAAACGAACAGTTGAAGACAACATTGATATCATACTCTGAAAAATTTAAGAGATGTAAAAGCATCCAATACGGATTAAAATATGAATGCAGAAAAATGAGTCTATGCATGGATACTTTTTGCCTCAATATATTTTTTTTGAAGAAACATCATTTATTCAGGAATTATATCCTAAATTATTAGATGCTTCTTGGAAGACCATAAAAAGTGAATAAACTGTATTCATTAGCCTTGTTACTGGTCAAGCTAAGATATGAATGAAGAGGAGGACTGTATGATATACCAACCCATGAGAAAAACTACTATGAAGCATCCGATCTTCCACTAAATTAAAATAATAAAGAAAGTGAATTTTGACAGTTGCTCTTTCATTCACATACCTCTGTCGGGCCACAATTATGAAAACTTTGGTTCACTCTTTGTTGACATAAAACAATTATTTTAGATAGCGCATGGCACAAGTCTTTGATCAACAGTCCTCTCCTTCATTTTAGAATTTAAGAACAAAATTTAAAAACAATACACAAGCAAACATGGCACTAGATAGCTTCACACAGGAAATGATTGACACTTAAAAGTCTAACAGCCGTCGTAACTGACACATACATCGTAATTTCTGATCAACGCTCAAGAATGTTTCAAATCATACATTGAAATGATGTACCCATTACTGGTTTGAAACTCACCTAACCAAGAATAGATCTCAGTTCCCTTATTCTCCAGTGTGCTACCATATACTTGTTTAATTTCAAGCTATCTGTGATTCATTAATTTAAAAAGAACAAAGAAAAAAAAAAAGAGAACACAAAGAAAGCTTGAAAGCCAACAAACGTCCTTAGGAAATTTCTTGATGAATATGAATTCCATCCAAACGTTCGACCAACTTTGTACTGATTAATAGCAAAAACAGGGCAAGCTGTAAAATTTGAAAAAAATTTGCTGTGACCAGTTGACAAATTAATATGATGGATGCAGGTGATGATTTAAGAGTTCTTTGGAGACCATCATTGGAAAATATATATATCCGGGTTAAATATTGATATAATGATAACAAATGAGGTAAAACCAATCATTATATCATGTGTATGGCATTGAAATGAAATATCATGAAATATACACTCACAACCATACATTTCACAAAAATTAATGTCAGGAGAGTTATTATAACACAAAAATTAGAGTGAACTAATCAATATATCTGTATTTGTATATACTGTCAGTTAAAACTCTGCAAGATATAGGAAATCACACATATACACATGGAAACATACCATCACACATACACTCTTTCAATCATAGTCGTACACATGTACAAATTCTAAAACTTACTGAAAGGCACACTTGCCACACATATGTAATCACATTTTTCCCCTCAGAAATTCCAATACTGCTGATTAAGATTTAAAATAAATTAAAAAATCACCAACCTCACCATGAAACTGAAGGAGTCCTACACTTCATCAAGGAGAGATCACTTCACAAAGAAACAACTGCAAATGGGCTATTGACATTGGATAGCCCGTTGTTGGAACTACAGTAAAATATCAATACATATCATGCTAATTTTTAAGAGAATCATTTATGTGAAATCTCAAATGAAAAGATTTCTGCTTTTTCCATACAGTGACCTTTATTGGGAGGTTGATTAGCTTATAACTACAGAACAATCACAAAATGTGTGTGGGTGTGCGGTGGTGTTTACATCAAAACAAAGTCCCTTCAAAAATGGAAGGTAACTTTGATTTAATACAAATGAAGTTTTAAAGCTCACTACATATAGAGAAAGGACAGACAGATAGCATAAAATATAAATATTGGCTGTTTCTTCTCTTTGTGTTAAGACCATTTAATCAAATTGTAACTGCAAATTCAATGCGACACAAAGGAGGAAAAAGGAAAAACTAGGTTTAGATATTGTTTTGTAACATTTTGTCTAAAATGTATGTTGCCTCAGTGCTCTTATGAACAGCACATTTTGCTTAAATAGCACAAGACACAAAAGAGTACACATCCTTGGTTTCGACTAGCATAATTGAGAAATGTTTGCAGCAAAGTTCATGACGTAAACAATAATTAGTGATCACACAGACATTAACCTAACTATCTACAACTTGGGTTACAAGAGAGTACAGAGGATTCGGGGCACTAACAATAGCAGGTCTTTGCTGCTTATCACATTTATGTACTTCTTTCTAACTTCTCAGAGGATTTTTGAAAAAGAAAACATGTTAACCCATATGTCACATGTTAACACACAAGACAGACATCATCATTTAAATGTTTAATCAATTTGCACAAGTCAGAAATGTATACAGCCTGGAGCAGAGGCAGAACTTGTTCAAGTGATAAAACTTGAGTAACATGACAGGATGAAGAATAAAATAGACAAGTTGGAGGTAATCTAAATCACAGAAGGAAGAATAACTTCATTAACATTTCCAGCACTTCCAAATATTTCAAATACTGTGTTTCATGACTCATTCAAATGTTGAAGCCTCTGACAAATAGCCCCTTAATGACTTGTGAAAAAAGTGAAAAACGTGTTTAGCACAAGAAAAGTTAACACATAACAATGCAATGCTGTGGTCATACCTTACCCTTGTGAAGGTTGTGAAAAATAAAGTCCAGTACATGAATACACAAAACTTTCTGAATTTCGAATGAAAAAAAAAATTCAATGTATCAAATCAAGCACTATGGCAGTGCGAACCAATAACAGTTATCAAAAACATCCATAGGGATGATACTAAATTTAATGTAGATAGATTTCTTTCTGTTGCCCAAAAAGGTCAGAGGCCTGACTACGATTCATCACACATCATCATTGCACATGTTTCAGATCAAGAATCATAGGCTGATTCTATTCAGTATATAAAAGAAGTGCATAGACTTGATGACGAAAGTGAAGAAAGTGTGAATTATATACAATACAAACCAAGCAACAGTTAAAATTGTACATATTTAGTTGTTATTAATCAACACACATTTTAAAAAGGAAGAGTACACTCAAAGTCATACTTTTACAATTTAATTAAAAATGTAATTTTTCATAAAATAACTACTCAATATGCCGGAATTTACATACGTCCATCAGCAAAGAAATCAGTCAAAACAGATAAAATTGACTGCCCTTTGTTTTCATTTCACTGACTAATGAAACAATTTCAAAGCCAAGTGATGACTGCTCCAGGATTTGTTCATGCAATACCAGTCAACTTGATACTTAATACAGAAGGGCAAAATTGACTTCATCATGTTTTTAAGAGAGAAGAGTTCCTTTGGTCAACTGGACTCCCATGTGAATGACATTTTGAATCAGATGGAGTAACATCTGTCAAAATAAGTGAAGTGGCACTCAACTTTCACTGTGATTGGGGATCACACTGAAGAAGTCGAACAATTGATGGATCACTCTTAGCTCCTTCAATGAATTCTTCTAGAGACAATTTGCCATCCTTGTTTTTGTCCATTTGACGGAAAATTTTGTCAGTGCGCTTTTCTGGTGTTGATTCGTCTTCTGGCATCTTCATTACTGATCCTACCATTTTATAAATAGCCTGAAACATTTGAGAAAAAGTCAGTAAATTAGCACAGTTGGGGCTAGGGCTAGAACTAGGGCTAGAACACTTAAGACACATGTTATATTGATTAAAATCAGCACTTACGGTTACAATTTCAAGCATTTCTTGTCGAGAGATGTAACCATTTCCATCAAGATCATACATGCTGAAGGCCCACTTTAACTTTTGTTCCAACTTCCCTCGAGATGTCACTGACAGAGCACATAAAAACTCCCGAAAATCAATTGTTCCATCTCCATTAGCATCAAAGGTGCGAAACACGTGTTCAGCAAACTGAAAAAAGAAAAGAAAAAGATTGCTCGTTCATTCCAACTACACCATATTTCTCATCATTTTTTTTCACAGCTTACTAGTACCTTGGATGCATCTCCATAAGGGAAAAAGTTTCCATAAATCTTTTTGAATTCTTCCACACTAAGGTAACCGCTAGGACAATCCTTGAGGAAGCCTTTGTACCACTCTTGAATTTCTGCATCTGAAATCAAACAGTCATGTGAAATAAGACAGTGATATGGATAATGACAAAACATGCTGGGGCATTTTAGTTTACTGATATTTACCTGAGAACTCTGTATTTTGTCTGAGATCTTCTAAGACCTCTGGCTTAAGTTTACTGTTTTGCTTCCCCATTTCAGGAACAACCGGCTCGTTTCTTCAAAACAGAAGAAATCCTCCCCAGAGCACCTGAAAACATATAACAATAAACAAACCTTCCCTGTCGTAATATAAGAGAAACTAGTGAAAAGAAAGACATGAAATTAATACCTGGGTTACCTCTTAACTACTTATACCAATTATAATGTAAACATAGTCTGGCTTTGAAAGAGTGAGGATACAGTGACAAGATTTAGTGACAAGATGGATGCATCCTGCCAGTGTTCTAGGTGAGAATGAAAACTAGTGCATTCAAACCAAAACAGTATGCCAGGTAGAGAGATTACCTTGAGTCATATTTCAGTTTTATTGGAGTTTCATTTTTGGTTTTAGCAGGTTTGGAAACTTACATTTAAGTATATGTAAAACACAGGGCTATTGATGTGTCTGAGAGGATAAGAGATATGATGCTGATTGGGTCTGGGTACTATTTGCAACACACACCATTATCATAGATTAAAACATCATTCTGATTGAATATTACATCACAAAGGAACTAGGTAAACAAATCTGAAGAGGAAACATTGTTCTAAAAGAATTATTGTATATATGTACATGTACACTATGTAAAGTGACCATATATATATACATGAAATCATAAATTGATCATACAAACAATATTTGTAATGTATTAAAATTGTTATTTTATCAACAGATACAAAACACTGGAATATTTTGTAGCTATTCACATAGATATCAACATCAAAACACATGGAATAAAGTGGAGACTGCAGATAAAGGTCTAAATGGTTATCACAAGTTGTGCAGCTTACAAGTAGAAAAATAGAAAAGTGCAGAAAAAGCAATGGAATTCGCTTTCTTCTTTTTCTCAAATATTTTTTTTGGGGGGAGGGGTGAAATTTTGCATTATGGGTCAATATTGGTATTCAACAGTAGTATTTTGATAACCCACATTACAGACCTCAAAGTCAGTTTCATGTTCCAATTCAAGCCAAACATTCAAGCCAGAACATTTCATTCACAGCAAATAAGTTGACCCCTATTGACTTTACCATATTAGGCTTACTACTAAATTAATGAAATAAACATCTAGAAATGAAGAAGGAGAAGTTCAAAGTTGACATTTACCTCTGCTGCAGAGAGAAGTATTCAAAAACATTGAAGCAGAAGCAAACTAACACCAGAAAATCAAGAGAGAATTGATCCTTACACAATGACAAACTGAACTGTTCTGACCAAACTGCCTGAGGAAGCATTTACACTTTGAAAATTTTATAAGATACACTTTTCGAACTATGTCTGAAGTTGTTCATGCCTGTGTTCTTCACATTCTTCAAGTTTACAAATTCATGATATGGATATATCCCTTCCACACTCGTACTAAATCATATAAAATAATTAACAACTTGCAACGCTAAGGATATGAACAATCACAATGATTACAATAAACCTCAAGATTGGTTTGAAAGTGGACAAAACATGTATATTAAATTTAAAGAAGAATAAGAAAAAGTACAAGTTACTCTTGGATGATAAATAACACTGTCCAAATCCCTCGGTTGCTTGGTTCCAGCCATGATATTTTGAAATCATTTTAAAAATTGGTATGAACACTCATAAATAATGAGATGGTTCACAATATGATTGAAATTGTAACAGAAGTACTGCAAAAGGCTAAAAAGTAAAAGACATTGAATGACATAAAATTTGAGACAATCATGAGTTGAAAAATGGAAGAAATGTAGCTTAAAGTATTTACAAGAAGACTGAAATCTTCAAAGAACAAAAATAAGTTAAGTAAATTATGTAAAATTGAAAAACATAGCTGAAATGATTGTTGCAATACCAACTTGAATTGTGAGGAAAAATAATAAAAATAATTACAAACTGGTGTTAATTAAAATGCTCTGGTTAGTAAAACATTGTCCTGCTATCATGAAAACAAAGTTGTATACTGTTTTACCCATTGTTAAACACAACTTACAATCACTCGACAAAGGTGTAATAATTGTTCTGATGCTTCAAACAGCTATGGACTTCAACGTGTTCTTAAAAATGGCATTGAAAAGCCCAAACAATAATGATTGATTGTACTTATCATGTTACAGAGACTATATACTAATCGAGCACATCCCTACTTATCTCATCAGGAAATAGGCCTATATAAAATATTATTGTCCATTAGATTGGACAAGTACCATGCTTCAAAAGGAGCTGTCTGACCCATGGCATCAATGGCATTCAAAATACAAATGTCAGAGCCTAGGACTCACGCAATAAGATTGACAGGGAAGTACTGGAAGGAAGTACAGCTGTTCTAAATGGATATTATCTGATCTCATACCAGAAACATGAGGTGTACAGTATTATTAAGTTACAGATATAAGTGGAAAGGTGAATACACAGTACATATGTACAAGAAAGGAACAGTGGTATGATCAAACTTCAGAATGTCCATCTAAAGAAATGTGGTCATGAAAATTGAAAAAGACAAGAAATTAGAATATGGTTCAGAAGAGGCTGTACCATTAATCACACATGTCTCAATAACTGTACAACTCTTAAAACTATGCATAAAATCAGACAAAGGAGGAAGAAACAAAGGGAAAGCATATAAGATTCCATAGATGTGTACCAAAATAAAACATGGAAACAAGGCAGAAATAAATGTAAATTGTTGTGCTTACTACATTGAATACTAAGTTTGTGCCCTAGACAACATTACATTGACAAATACAAATAAAAAGAAACATTTTTTTCACTCGGAATCATTTGTGCAGACAACAGTCCAGAAGGATCAGATCTGGATTCCTGCATAATTGTCATGAAGTCATAAAAAATGGACACCAATCAGAAGAAGTATCTAGCAAGAAATAGAATATTTGAAACAGTTTTTGTAAACTCTGCTGAAGATTACAAGCAATACAACTCCAATTGTTACAATTTAGGCATAAATGCCACAGTAAATGCTTCCATATCAAAATCTCAACAGCCACCACTTCAGGTGAGATGTACTTTGAAACCTCACATGCAGAGCAATTTTTAGGAGACCTTACAGATTATTTGTGAAATGTTCAAAATCCAAAATGTTGAGGGCAGAGGTAGCAATATGGTCACTAATCTATCTATAATGTGAATAACAAAGTTATAATGCAGTTGTTGCAGAATAACATCAGTTACAAAATCAGAAACTGAGAAGGAAAAACAAGGAGAGAAAAGCTTTAGTGTTTTCAGTGCAGATTGAAGGGTACCTTATCAGACTTATAGAATGTGCGATATTATCGCTTGCAAGTTTTTCAAGCTAACATAGAGCATCACATCAGCAATGTCACTTGAAATGCCACAAATTGTATTGTTGTTAGGTTTCTCTTTACAAATGAATATTAGTTCCTTATGACAACAAAAATGTGGAAATATAAAAACTAACTTTCACGCCAGCTTAATTTTCATTTAAAATAAAGAGATAACCAAGTAGATGTGATGACACTATGTGGAATGATACTTAAACTATCATTGGGCGAAACAATACACTTTGTGCAAGTTGATGATGATAATGGCATTGTTTTATTGCCCATCCTGGTCAGGTGAAATTCCTATAAATTTAATTAGAACCAAATATGAAAGACATTTCTTAAGCGGCATTGGGTTTGACATAAGGCTGGGTCAATGAATACACCGCAGACAAAAACACAATTACCTCCAAACTTTGCGAACCAATCCTTGATTTGTGACAAAGCCATCAAAATACAACTGAAATGTAGGGAAGACAGATGATAGGATGCGAGAGAGAGAGAGAGAGAGAGAGAGAGAGAGAGAGAGAGAGAGAGAGAGAGAGAGAGAGAGAGAGAGAGAGAGACATACAGACAGAGAGAGAGACAGAGAGAGCTAAAGAGAAAAGGGGAGGGAAGGAAGTGAGGAAATAAAGAGAGTGGAGAACACAGTAAAGAAAATTGAAGTAAGCAAAGCAAGACCATGGATTCTGACGCTGAGAAGAAGAGGAAGACAGGAGAAAATCTGATAAGTGTGATGTAACCTTTGTTCACAAAAACCAGCATACCGGTCATAAAGAGAGCAAGAGAACAGGAAATTTGACTCGAATAACAGATCTTGTTTACACCAGCACCACTCGATCATACATGATATGAGCAGTGCAACCACTTTGACTATGCAAGAAAATGGAGAATGGAAAAAATAGTTCATTGAACCAAGATCAAACAGGGTGTTATGGAAAGAGACGATGTTAGTGGGAAACAAATGCAGTTCATGGAAGACAAAATGAATACTTAGTCCAGGACCAATCGCCTTTCACTCCTTCACTCCTCTTTGCAATGGAAAACAAACAAAACGAAAAAATATCTCTGCTCTCAAAAACAGAAACAGGTATAGTTGTACACAAGTGAGGAAAATGATTAAATATTTTACAAGTCACTTGGCAGAGAAGTCTTCAGCCTCCAGGAAATTAAACTATGATAATTATTGAGAGAAATTGATTTCCTTCAATAACCTAACTCACATTTCTTCCCTCTCCTCCACAAAAGAGTGATTGAGAGATGCTAATTTGGGATATGGGATGCTTTGAGCTGTTGAGTAGTTACAAGTCTCACAAACTGACGACAAAAGGTTTCATGAAATGCATTTTGTATGAATGAGGTGAGTGAGCCAGAAAATGGGGGCTACTTAGAAAAAGATCCACAGCAAAACATTATATTCTTAGCACATCAGCATTGTCCTAATTTGGCAAAAGAGAAAGAAGCTGAGCCCCTAAATATCAATATTACTGTCCAGAGAAGAAATTCACATTTGCTTAGAAAGTCATATAATATGAATCACATATATTGAATGAAGAGAGTAGTTAGTCAATTCAATTGACACATGTGCCCTGAGAAAATGTAAAACACGTTGGCCCAAAGCTTTTCATGAAAAATTAGTTTAAGCTGATGATAGTCTGTAACAACCACAACTCTACTACCCACACCCCCACTCTGTGAAACTGAATGTCTCCAAACAAATTTAGGAAAGAAGAGAATATACGGAGACAACACGATTTGATTTTCAGACACATGTGAGATGCGCTAATACAAATTGTAAGAGATTTCAGCCTGGCTTGCTCCAGGAGCGCAATCTGATGGTCCTCACCCCACTCAATTGATTGAAGACCAAACACAAGTAAATAATCAAGAATTGCTGTCTCTCTCTTTCGGTTCCAACTGGGAGGTCGTGCAGAGGGTCGATATTGTCAATGCCAAGGACCGCAACATCTTACTTTTAAAGCAGCTTAATACAATTTATTTGGTGTGAAGTAAAGGAGGGTGCTCCACCGACCCCAAACGCACGGGATCAGATTTGGCATATTTTCTCTTGGGTGGAATGTTTTTTTTTTCTTTGTACAAACATTCTCGTCACGCACACACACATACACATACACGCACACTCACAAACGCATTCACGCTGACAGCCGCTTAGTTCTTTAGTACTTGATGGCGCAGTCGCCATTGCGACCGGCAAGACGCCGCGAGGCTGCTCCGCAGAGCGTCGAGACTCCCTGCGGCGACAAGACTAGACTCAAGCGTCGAGACTCCCTGCTAAACAGGGGCGTTCTCAAAGGGCCTCTTTCCAGGCCCGCGAAGCACGCCGCCGTTGGTCTCCTTCGGGGAGGAAAAAGAGAGAGAGAGATAGAGTAGAGAGATAGAGAGAAAAAAAACCCCTGAAGAATAGGTTTTTGCGGGGGAAGGGAGGGGAGGAGGTCCTTAGGGCGCCAGCATCTTGGACAGCTCTTCGTCCTGGAGGCAGCCCTTGAGGAACTCTTCCTGCGTCAGCTGCTGGTCGTTGTTCTCGTCCATCTTGGCGAAGATGTTCTTGGCGCGCTCCTCGGCCGAGTCCGCCGGCCTGTTGGACGAGCACGCGCCCAGCATGTCGTAGATGGCCTGCCGGGACACAAACACGCAGTCAGTCACACGCAGTCACCCGCGCACGCACGCACGCGGCACGCGGCACGCGCACGCAGGGGAGGACCGGCCGCACGGCACGCGACACGGCACGCGACACGCCAGGCGACACGCGAGCGTGCGTGTGTCGGGCTTGCCTACCCGCCGGGCGCTCCCCGCCGCCCGCGGTCGATACCCCGCACTCGAGCGCCCCCCCCCCCCCCCGCCTCCGCCGTGGGCACTCGAGGCCGGGGTGTAGTACACCGCACCAAGACCATTACACCGACCTGCACGATCTTGGTCATCTCGTGGATGTCGATGACGCCGTTGCCGTCCACGTCGTACATCCTGAAGGCCCACTTGAGCTTCTCCTCGGGGGTGCCCGAGGACGTGACGTCGATGGCCAAAAGGAACTCCTGCGGACAGAAAGAGAGGCTGGTCATGGCGGGCAGCAGGGGCGGGAAGAGGGGGGGGGGGTGCAGCACGGCACATCCTCAAAGAGCCCGCGCGCACAAACATAGCACATAGCCCGGGCCCCGTATAAACTGACTTCCTCTCCCCAGTGTAGTGGGAACAGAGCCCCGTGCCGTGCCGTGCCGTCCCGGGCGGCGCGGGTGGCGGCGGCGGTGGTGGTGCTAACACAGCGTCTTGTGGCGGCCAAGGCAGGCGAGAACCCTCCCCCACACAGGGCAGGGCAGGCGCGGCAGGCGCCACGGGCATGTCATTAAGAGGGAACGATACACCCGGCCGCGGAGCCTCGTCGGCCGCTCCGCGCGGCGCTCGGAGAGGTGTTTCTGTGCCACTTTACAACAGCGCTACTCGTTTCGTATGGGACGAATCGATCTGAAATTTTGTGTCCGAGTAGATGAAGCTTCATTCTATCCAGTACTAATTTTCTTCGATCTGGGAAATTCCCCAGTTTTCCGGGTCCAAGTTTGCCTTAGGATTTCTCGGCTCTCAGGAGGAATATTAAAAATCGGGGCGAGTACTGCCCTCGGCACACTCTTTGTCTGTCCGCCGCTGTGCTCAGTTTCCCGAAATGTTGAACGGTAGGCTTGTCATTTGATTTCTAGCTGAGCATGTCGCGGTCTTCCCGGAGCGTGTTTTGGAGCCTGCTGGGCCGTGTCGAGCCGCGCCAGCTGGAAGGCCGTCACCGCGACCCCGCACTTGCCTAGGACCCCCCCTGGCGCACCGAAGGGTCCCCCGCCGGCCCGGGCCAGGAGCTGCGGATCTGAATGGCAGCCCGTGCCGGCTACCTGCACTGTGCACAACTGCCGAGCCCGAAAAGGCTGCAGAGCTGGGCATATGAGTGCGAGAAAGAAACGAGATGAACAGCTTTCGAAAACACTCACGACTGCGGCCCGGACAAGGCGGCACTTGCCGTCTAGCTGGTCTGGCTCAGACTAGCGCTCGGTATCTCCCGAAAAAGTCAAAGTCGATTTTCAGGTGAAAATTGACCTATTTTGACACCGGTACATAAAGGCGTTTCACGCCGTGCTCGTCATTTTGGTATAGTTCAAAAAATAAATATTTTTGGTGCCTGTTGGAGGGGGGGGGGGGCTTTATCGCGGAGCAGGGCAACACAGTACATCAAAAAGATTTTGTTTTTGTTCGTCTCCGGAATGAGCATTAGACGAGCCACGGCGATAAAATGTGAAGGAGAAAGGTGCTAGAACGACTCCGGTGGCCCGGTATCGAACCTCTGACCCCGAGAGTCTGGTGCACAGCCCACCAGACCACGGCGCGCGTAGTGGCACGAACTAGACGCTCCAGCGTCAGGCTGCCCTGCATCGGATACAATAGCAGCGTACAGCGGATCCCCCACCCCTCCCTAAAGCCCCCCCCCCCCCCCTCCCACAGGCACCAAAAATATTTATTTTTTGAACTATACCCGAGCACGGCGTGAAACGCCTTTATGTACCGGTGTCAAAATAGGTCAATTTTCACCTGAAAATCGACGACTTTTTCGGGAGATACCGAGCGCTAGTCTGAGCCAGACCAGCTAGACGGCAAGTGCCGCCTTGTCCGGGCCGCAGTCGTGAGTGTTTTCGAAAGCTGTTCATCTCGTTTCTTTCTCGCACTCATATGCCCAGCTCTGCAGGCGACGGAGACAAGAGACGGCGGGTCGGCAGGTGCACAGTGCAGGTAGCCGGCACGGGCTGCCATTCATCCGCAGCGGGGCTGGCCCGGGCCGGCGGGGGACCCTTGTGAAGACAGGGGGGGCTAGGCAAAGGACACGGCCCAGAGAACCCTCCCCCACACAGGGCAGGGCAGGCGCGGCAGGCGCCACGGGCATGCAAACTTGGACGAGTTTTCCGGAAAACTGGGGAATTTCCCAGATGGAAGAAAAGTACTGGATAGAATGAAGCTTCATCTACTCGGACACAAAATTTCAGATCGATTCGTCCCATACGAAACGAGTAGCGCTGTTGAGTGGGGGAGCGGGGGAGCGGCCGACGAGGGCGGCCGGGTGGTTCCCTCTTAAGAGAGTGTGCTTCCTGGAGAGAGAGAGAGAGAGAGAGAGAGAGAGAGAGAGAGAGAGAGAGAGAGCGAGAGAGAGAGCGAGAGAAAGAGACCCCGCCACCGCCACCGCGCGAGGCAAGGCGTGTCGGAAAAGAAATAAGCCAAGTCGGGAGGAGGTTTGTCGGACAGTGACGGCGGGGCTGCGCGGGGGCGGTGGGCGGCGGCGGTCAGGATAAACTTCCGCTTAAGTACACGACCCCCCCCCCCCCCTCCCACCCCCCGGGGGGCCCATAGAGCTCTGCGCGCGCCATCGTCGGCCATTTGGCGGGCGGGTGCCGTCACGTCGAGTTAGCCCTGCAAGGAAGGGGACCAGGGGACCTCCGCGCCGCCGTCGGCAGCGACAGGGCCGCAGGGCCGCAGGGCCGCAGGGCCGCGTCCGCAGGGCTCCGCAGCCCCCCACGGCGATGACGTCACGCCGCCACGAATTAGCATAAAAGGGAAACACAACGGCAGCAGCAGCCCAACAGCGGAGGGAGTGGGGGGTGGGGAGGGGGGGGGGCGGTCGGAATTAATTTATTGATCTATCGGCGGCGGGCGCACACGGCCGGCCGACTTCATGTCCCATAAGTTTTGCACTAAAGTGGGCATTAACCATAAAGCAAAGCGGAGCAGCAGCAGCAGCAGCAGGCGCGGGGGGCGGGAGGGGATACGGAAGAGGAGGAGTCTGAGGGGGAGCGGGAGGGTGGGGCCATCCCCACGGGCCGCAGGGCAACAGGCTGGGAGATAAAGCTGGTCCCCGGGCGCCGCGCCGCCCCGCCTCGGCAGCCTCTGCAGCGGCGGCAGCGGCGGCACAGCTTTGAGGCGGGTCATGTGGCGGCACGACACGCGGCGCTGCTCGCAGTCCGAAGGGCTGTGTCGTGTCCTTCCCACGCTCGCTCGCTCTCTCTCTCTCTCTCTCTCTCTCTCTCTCTCTCCCTCTCGCAACCCTACGGCACACGCCCCCACGAGTGCGACAGAGACGGAGCGACGACAACGCCTCTTTCGGAAGCACGCTGCTGCAGCAGAGCTTGCTCAGCCAGCGAGTAGAAAAAAAAATGAAGGACTGATTGACTCCAGATCAGATCAAAGCGTTTACAGAGACAAAACAAAAACAACAAATATGCGCTGGGTTCGTCGCGGTCCTGCGGGAAAATGTCCTTTTGAGATCCTATGAAATCTGTGAACGCAAAGTTTCGCGGGCGAGTGATTCACAGCCACGGAATGTAAGTAAGGAAAGTCCGCGGGGGTGCGGGGTGGGGGGTGGGGGGTGGAGGGTGGAGGGTGGAGGGTGGGGGCTGGTGGGTGGAGGGTGGAGGGTGGAGGGTGGTTGGAGGGTGGGGGCTGGTGGGTGGAGGGTGGGGGCTGGTGGTTGGAGGGTGGGGGCTGGTGGTTGGAGGGTGGGGGCTGGTGGGTGGAGGGTGGGGGCTGGTGGTTGGAGGGTGGGGGCTGGTGGTTGGCGGCAGCACTGGCTGACCGGGCGGGGCCGTGCCGGGGCCGCAACGCACGCCCGGCCCCGCGGCACGGCCCCGAGGGTTGTTGCGGCAGTTGCGGCAGTTGCGGCCATCGTTTTCGTTTCCTGGCCCTGGAGTGCGGGATCGTGGCCGCCTCGGCCGCCCCGGCCGCAGGGCGCAGAGGGAGGAGACTTGCTTGTTTCCACAGCAGAAATAAACGGCTCCGCGCGGCCGGCCGCTACCCGCCGCCCCCGCCGCCCCCGCCGCCCCCGCCGCCCCCGCCGCCGCGGTGGTGCGGAGGCCGGCGCCGTGGCGGACCCCCCTGCCCCCGCCGCCGCAGACCGCTGTGCGGTAACTACAGCGTCCCGGCAGCAGAGACTGGCTCCGGCAGAGAGAGAGAGAGAGAGAGAGAGAGAGAGAATACAAAACAGAGGGAGAAGACTTCCGCGAGCGGGGAGAGGGCCCCCGCCATTCCAATACAGGAGGACACGTCCTGGGGCCCGAATAAAATGTCGCCAGTAAACCGGGTGGCATTCGATTCCCACTCGCCCCCCTTCTCTCTCTCTCTCTCTCTCTCTCTCTCTCTCTCTCTCTCTCTCTCTCTCTCTCTCTCCTGTCCTGCTTGCTCCTCGGCGCTCCGGCAGCAGGATAGGGGTTCGGAAGGGAGGGAGGGATGAAGGAGAGACAGAGACAGAGAGAGAGAGAGAGAGAGAGAGAGAGAGAGAGAGAGGGAGAGGACGGCGCCAAGTGAAATGGACAACGAGCTAAGCCATGTGCCGGGCTGCCGGGCTGGCTCGAGTCAGTGGTCCCCAGGCAGGGATTAGGTCACTACCCTTCCTTCCTTACCCCTGGCGTGCCCACTACCAACTTTCTGAGCGCGAGGAGTGAGCGAGAGGGAAGGAGGGGGTTGGGGGGGGGGGGGGGGAGGAGGGAGGAGGGAGGGGTGCAAAATCATTACTGGCCGGGGTGGTAAGCCCCCCCCCCCCCCCGCATGCCGTGTACACAGACTGTTACACTGTTCAGCGCGCTCAGGCTTACGCGAGGCATCAACAGCATCAGCGCGGCACAGCGCGGCACAGCGGCACAGCAGCGGCACAGCAGCGCTAGGCGAGGCGAGGCGAGGCGAGGCGAGGCGAGGCGAGGCGAGGCGAGGCGAGGCGAGGCGAGGCGGGGTCCCGCGGACGGCGCCCGCAGACTTTGCTTTCCATTAGAGCAGAGAACCGCACCGGATATACACAGTCACCCCCCCCCCTCCCCCTCCACATTCATTTCGCGTTCGTCAGGCCGGCGCCGTTACTTCCGGCTGTTGCCGCACGGTGTGGAGAACTAACAGGAGCAGGGGAGGAATCATATTTCCTTTTTTCCGGAGGGGCTGCTGCGGAGGGGCTTCGGTACTGTGACCTTGTCCGGAGGAAGGCGGGCTCCACAGGGCCGCCCTCAGCGGCCAACGGCGGCGCGGGGTCCCAATCTTCCAGAGAGGAAGGGGGGGGGGGAGGATTTGACGCACGGGGACGGCGCAGGAGCAGAACAAGGAGGGGTGTGTGTGTGTGTGTGTCAGACGAAGAGAGGAAGAGAGACGGAGCGACGGGGAGGAAGGCGAGAAAGAGTGCGTGTGTGCAAACGGGGGGGGGGGGGGGGGGGCTGGGGGTGTAAGGTAAGGTACGAGGCTATGGGACCTGGCTGGCCGCCCCCCCACGCTCCACCTGGTGGGCGATGCTGCGGCCCCCGACCCCCCGGGGGCCCCCAGGGGGGCTATAAGGCCGCGGACCGAGGGGGATAAGAGAGAGAGAGAGAGAGAGAGAGAGAGAGAGAGAGAGAGAGAGAGAGAGAGAGAGAGAGAGAGAGAGAGAGAGAGAGAGAGGGGGGGGGGGAGAAAAGGGAAAGAGTGGGGGGCTTTTCGCGAGGGGAAAAAACTGAAAAAAAAGCAGGGTAAAAACGAAAAAGAAAGGGGTGCCGCCTGCCTATACACTACACAAGTGTACGGAGCTCTGCTCGGCGCGGACTCGAGCAGAAAATGGGAATGCCGTTAGCGGGCGGTTACGGTTTCTTTAGACGCGACTTTTGTTGACTATCATAGCACACGGGGCGCCTGTGCCTGCCTCCCCGCGAAACACCTTCATCCCATTCACTGCGGAGAGAGAGAGAGAGAGAGAGAGAGAGAGAGAGAGAGAGAGAGAGAGAGAGAGAGAGAGAGAGGGAGAGAGAGAGGGAGAGAAAGAGAGAGAGAGAGAGAGAAAGAGAGAGAGAGAGAGAGAGAGAGAGAGAGAGAGGGAGAGAGAGAAGCGCAGCGTCAAGACAACTCCTCACGGAAGATTAAAGTGCGCAAAGGCGAGACAGAGAGGGAGAGAGAGAGACAGAGAGAGAGAGAGATGGGTTGCGGGGGCTAGAGTGTGTATCGCAAAACGACACCCAAGGCAAGAGTGCGAAGTAAACAGACAGCAGGCCAACAGGCGCCTCGCAAAAAAAAAACGAGAGAGAGAAAACGAGAGAAAGAGTGACGAATCGGATTAAGTGGAAGCGCGCGCACGCTAAACAGTAGGCCGCGTGTACACATTCTCCGTCCCTCTCGTGCCCCCAGCGCTCCCAGCCCCTCCAGCAGCGGCTGACTCGCTCGTACACAAGCACACCTGAGCCGAGCAGCCCCACCAACCCCCCCTGCGCTTTTGTATGGGTGGTTTACAAGCGCAGAAGGACTGCCGCGCAAACCGAGAACGGAGCGCAGCACGGGCCAGCAGCGCCAGCACAAGCACTAGAGAGAAAGAGTGTGTGTGTGGGGAGAGAGAGAGAGAGAGAGAGAGAGAGAGAGAGAGAGAGAGAGAGAGAGAGAGAGGGAGGGAGGGAGGGAGGGGGAGGGAGTGAGGGAGGGGGAGAGAGAGAGGGAGAGAGAGAGGGAGAGAGAGAGGAGAGAGAGAGAGAGAGAGAGAGAGAGAGAGAGAGAGAGAGAGAGAGAGAGAGAGAGGGGGGGACAGCTAGACCCACTCACCTTGAAGTCTATGTATCCATTCTTGTCCATGTCAAACGTGCGGAAGACATGGTCGCAGAACTCCTCGGCATTCCCGCTCGGGAAGAACATCTTGTACATGTCGACGAACTTGGCGGGCGTCAGCTTGCCGTTTGGACAGTCTTGCTGTG